>VWZD01010919.1:411437-657560 GCA_013396695.1 Sakesphorus luctuosus
GGCCGAGCAGCAGGAGGGGCCCCGGCAGAGCCGCCCTGCCTCCCGCCCGCCCCGGGGGCGCCGCCGGTCCGTGCTACGGCCGCGGGCAGTGCCGGCCCCTGGCAGTGCCGGTCGCAGCCGCTGAGCTCCCCCCGAGCTGGGGGAGCACCTCCCGGCCCCGCCGCCCGGCCCCGCCGAGGGTTAACCCTAACCCGCGGCTTTTGAGAAAATAAGTAACTCTACCGCTAGAGCGGCTCTTACCGCCATCCACGGCCCGACAGCACCTCCTGCCGGGCCTCGCCGGCTCTGCCGCGCTCGGCCCGAGGCGGCGGCGTGTTGCCCGTTTCCGCCGGGCCGGGCCGGGCCCGCAGCCAACCCCGCACCGCGGGCGGGGCCGTCCGGGCACAGCAGCCAAACGCGGCCCCGACCCTTCCGCTTCCTACCAGGGCTCCAACCCACCGTCGCTGCCCCGCGCACCCCGGCCAGGCCCCGGAGTGGAGAAAGCGGCTCGTCCCTCCTGCGGCCGCCCTCTCGGCGCCCAGGGCGGGGGCACACAAACCGGCCTAGGAAAGGTACTGAGAGCAGTAAGCCCCTTCCTCTACAGCCGCACCAATCTTTCCCCGGCAGGATCAATGGTTTGGTACAAAGCTTTTCCGCACATAGCCTTTAATACATTCAAAATGTCATGATTCTTCTGCCAGTCTTTCTCCCTGCCAAAAGGCAGGATGCACACAGCCCACAGTTTAACTACATGGAAAGGAATGCAGAGCCCACAGAAAAGTCTAGAGCTGTTGATGTCGAGCTGTCCATCCTTCCTCAGGTGGGAGTAGTTGTGTTATGATTGGCAGATTCCTGTGCCTAACAAAAAACCACCAGAAAGACCTGTAACCAAGAGACCATTCTTTGGAGCAGTGGCATCTTCCAGTATTTAGTTATTCCTCCTCTCTTTCGTGCTGTACTTAACACAAAAATGTTCTACCAGAATATGCCTTTTTCTCTGTCACATTACTCCGTCCTCTCTCACACAGGATAATAAATCCTTTGCAAGAGGCTTTGTTTAGATTGCTGAAACGGGTGTTTTGGCAGTCTCCTTTCTACATCACAGCTTCCACACACGCAGCCATATAGAGGGACTGATTATACTGCAGGGGAGTCGCCACTGCTGTGCATGCTCTTTAACTCCCAGCCACTTCAGCAAGAACTCCTGGAGCAACCTAATGCAACGCTCTGAAAAGGTGACATCCCTTAATGGTTCACCCTTTCAAACTCTTCACATGCACTTAAGCGATAAGTCAGGTCACTTTCACCACGTATTATTATACTCTGTGCGATGCTGAAAATCTTTTGAGTGACCATTTTAAGAAGTAGAAATGGACTGGTAATAAAAGATAGTCCCATTTGTCCTGTGAGTGAGGAGAGTAAGAAAGTTGCTGGAATACAAGCACAGTGACTCCTTTTCACATGTCCACTAATGAATGTACTTCCATCTGTCATCCAAAAGGGTAGAGAAGCCTTTCCTTTGCAATAAAAACCTTGGGAGGTGTTGCCTTGTGCATTTGTACTGATTCAGAACTCTGGAAAACGTGGCAGTTATTACTGGTTTTAAAGAATAAGATGTTTTATTATGGAAATTCATAACAATGTATGCAGAAAAAATGACTGACAATCATTAAAAACACAGAAACTTTGTTTCATGAAAACAAAAGGATGACTATTTACATGAACTTTCTACCATAAACAATAAAATACCTGAAACAGTTGAGGCAGTAAATATTCTTTTCATGTCTTGAGAGATTATTGAACAATAACTTGACATTGTACTGACACATACCAACAGGGGTTCAAGATGTTTAGATAGCCCTGACCAAGCTGTACACTGCAGGAGGCCAAAAAATGTTGGCTACACACTTATATAAACTATGTCTCTCTGCTGTTTTAACTCATGAAATTGATCTCTTACAGGGAACTTTAGGAAAAATGCTTCACTATGAAAAAACCCCAAACTCTTTACAAGACAATGCTTTTATATTAAAAGCAGTGATTTGTCCAGAACTATCTCAAATGTTTGTTAGCATTTAGCATATCTTAGGGCTCTTCCTGATGTACTCTCTGCTTCCCTGCACAGTTGTGTCTAAACAGAAATCACCACTGACAATCCAAGAGTATTACATACTGCTTTGAAATATTTTAAAGCCCTAAAATCAGGTCTATGAATTACTGTATGCATACAAGAGGTATTTACCAATAAGCATATTTAGACGGTATGAAAAATACCATAACATTTACACCTAATTTACAAATATTCCAACATGATAGAACTGATGGTGTTGGCTTTATGTAGGAAATGCTAGTTACAGAGGTTGGAAAATGAACAGCAGAATGTAATTGAGCCCTTGTTAAAGGTATTCATCAAAACCTAGAGACATTCTTGTTTACACTTGTCCTCTATACTATCTGGTTTTCTTCCTCTCTCTGCTTCTGCTTCTACTGCATCTGCTCCTTTCTCTGTGTTCCACTTTACTGTGTTCACTTGTCCCCATAGTCTTCTCTACATTTTTTCTTTTGACTGTGTCCATCTGTGCTGGGGCTTCTGGTTTCATTTCTCCTGCGCCGCTCTTCACCAGGGCTTTGACTTGGACTTTTTCTTATGTGCCTTTGCCTGGAACTGCTGTGACTTGTGCAAGGGCTTCTCCTGCTCCCCTCATTCATGCTTTGGCTTCTACTATCCCTCTCCTTTCTTTCAGTCTCTCTTGTGTTGGTGCTATGGTACCTGCTTTTGGACTTTCTTTCCCCCTCACAGGAGTTCCATTTGTTGTTCTCTGCAGAACTATCTTGCTTTAAAAGCCCGTACTTCTCCCTGTCTTTGTCCTTGTTACTGTGACTACTGGAGAGATCTTCATAAAGTTTTTCCTTCCTCATCTTTGCCTTTCCTTCTGAATCGCTGCTGCTGCTGCTAGCCTCTGAAAACTTGCCTTTTTTTCTTTTCTTAGAATCCATCTTCTTTTGTGCTGCTTTATCTCTGCTGTCAGTCTCGCTATCACTGCTGCTTACTGAAGTCTCACTGGAGGATGAGGAAGAGGATCTCGTCTTATGTTTCTTGTGTTTACTTTTGCTTTTTTTCTTTGGCTGCTTTTTCTTCTTTCTGTCTTTCTTTTTCTTTTTCTTCTCTAGACGATCCAACTTCCTTTTATTTTCAAAATAAGAGTGGCACAATCAGATGTGTCAAGATATCCTGAATTACAAAGTTGTCTTTAAAAGTTTGCTACTTCTAATGACCTACCCAAATACACTCTTTTCCATATAAACACGCTGAATTCCTTTGCTCTTTCAGCAAAGTATTATTTTAAAACTTCTAACCTGACATTACCCACAGTAAGAATTCTCCTGTAAACCACAGTTGCTCCCTCAAAACAGGAGTAATATGACTTTTTAATTCTTTAGTTTCAAAAAGATAAGTAAGATATGTCAAATTTGGCCTTGTAACTAGGAATAAATACATTCAGTAGTGCTTTTTTTTCTTCTTGTCTAGCTGCTCTGGAGACTTTAGAAAATCATAGTTGCTTTTGTTTGTGCATTTTAAAGAGATTTTGAAAATGAAAAACTGCATTTAGTATTCAGTTTCATTAATGATGAAAACTGAGACTGTAAAGCCTGTATCTCTGAGTTCTCCAGGCAAATAATGCAGATATTTTCAGTAACCTGTTCTGTCAAAACAAAGTTTACATTTTCTATCTGTGAATACAGTATTACATCATGCACATGCATTCACTGCTATTTGACTACTTTCGCATAGTTTTTATTTTGCTTTCTGTGTTTATTCTCAAAAAGTCAGTGACTGAGTAGTGAAGCTGCTTTCAGTGTGTTAAAAAATCCCTTCAGCCTAGTAAAATCTAAAGGACCCAAATATTTACAAAACTTCAACTTTCAAAATATAAAGGATTATAAGAATTTCAACATGTTGGGCCTGCAGAAGTTCAAACAAAATACCATTTTAAATTACTCAAACTATATATACATTCCTTACTTAAAAGGAACATAAAATACGCCAACCATTTTCAGAGAATTATTCATTACATATGTGAATAGCACAGGTACGTACCTACTCATGTACCTGCTTAGCCATTCCCCTTCCTCCACTCCTCCCACTCCCCGCATAGATGACATCTTGGAACATTAAAAGACTATTTTAGCTGTATGCCTGTTTAGGATCTACCAGGCAGTGCTTTAGATTTTAATAATTTTCAGGTTTTTTCAAGATAACATTGCAAATTAACAGAGGAAAAAAAAACATGAGTCACCTGACACACAAAACCAGTCAGATAAAAGCAAAGCATGGAAACCTCATTTGACTCAGACCCTCAGGGAGCAGAGAGCTGCAAACCCTGACCCACACACAGGGTGGAGATGGGCCAACCTCAGCCCTGGGGTGCAAGGTCAGATTCAGTTCAGCCACACAGGAGATAAACGTTGTCAAGTTGTAAACTGGTAAACAAGTACATAGAATTTTTAATCACAGAAGAAGGCACAAGCAATGGAGTGTAGAATAATATTTTGAAATAGCAACTGACAACATGTTCAGTGAGCCAATTCTTATTTCAGTATCCCAGTTAAATTGGAAACAAGTCCCCCTACAGAGGCATCAAAACTAGATTAAAATAAAACAAACAGATTTAAAAAAAAATCATGCTGTATAATGCCATTTGTGGTCAAGTGTATGTTAAACTAAGTGATTTCCTTCTGTATTGATGGTGCTGAATGACACCAAAGAGTTACAGTGGCATTCATGGAGTCAGAACTACAGGCGATACAGATTCTCTCCACACCTACCTGAGAAGTTTCTGTTTTTGTTTGGTTGACAGTGATTTTAAAAATTCAACTTCTGGATCATCATCTTCACTTGCAACAAACTCCTACACAAATGCCATAAGACATTAAGTTATTATATATAAAAATGGTATCTTCATTCAGATTTCTGTTTTAAAAGTGATGCTTCTATGCACCTTCTTTTTGCACAGACACAAATATACTTGTATTACTAAGTGAGCTTAAGACTCTTTGGAAAGACCAGCATACCTGCTACAATGTGAAAAACCTTGACATTCTGTCTCAGAGCTGAGTAGGTGTTATAATGTGGGGGTTATACAACAGGAGTTATTAGTAACATATGAAAAAAGCACTGCTAGGGAAGGAAACATTTCTGAAACAGTTAATAAAAATGAGCCAATTTTGGAGCCCACGATTCCCCAGGATAAGTCACTCCATTGTTACCATGCTTGGATGAATAGGTAAGACACTAGTCCTGCTCGAACTCAGAGTAATTTAAGCAAATTACTTTTCTGTCTCGGTTTAGTCATTAGGAAAATGGGTATTAACACATCTACTTCACCGTTGTGTTATTAGTCTTTAAATGTTCATAGAGTGTTCTAGCAATGCAAAATACTGTAATCATACAATCTACATACAGTAACGCAATCAGCAAAGCACAACTACTTTGAAGGCCCTGAATTCCTCAAATTATGTGCATCTGGTACGCTACAGTTCTCCACAGTGATGTTTTTAATTTTAGCCACATTCAGAAGAGGAAAGAAGAAATTAAGATTAGAAAGCTTTTCCAAAGAAACCTCAGCACACCTAACATAAAGCAAACATACTGCTATCACCATGATTCATTTAACAGTGCCCATATGCCACATTTTTTTGGGTATGCAAAGGTACATTCATCTGTGGAGACACAATGAACTGTTGATTTACTGAAGAATTCAAGACCAGCTTGTGGTCATGTCCTCTTCACTAGTGGTTTGACTGTCCTGCCATACAAACAAGGGTTATTTCAAGGAATATATATTCATTTTTCACTTTACATTTTTACTGAAGTACCTCAATTAGAAATATACTTTGTGCAGTCTAAGTAAAGGCAACTGAACATTTTCACTCCCAGAATTAATAACTGAAACAATAGCGAATCCTTCAGTTACAGCATCACTGGCAGTAATTATTTGTGCCTGCTGCCTCAAACTTCATCCAAAAGCTAGCACTGCATCAGAAGGATGGAGCAACCCCCCTAACCATTCCTTTATGAAAAATTCAATTTCTATTCACCCAGAAGAGGGATTTAATTTATTACATGTGGTTTTAAAAGAAGTAATTTATGGTTCACCATTCTGACAGAGACAAAGCTGAAAAACTGTAAGTTTTTGGACATTTTTCTACTGGTATAGCTATTCAGCTTTCCTATGGATATGCATATTTGAAAACATTAAGTAACAACTCACAAGCAATCACATTTAGATTTATAGACATTTTCAGCTTACTGGTAAAAAGGTATTACCTGTGATGGATCATTTGCGGTCAAGTTTCTCCCCAGTACATTCTGTTTCAGTGCAAACCCACTGTTTCTCATCTCCGCTATTAGCTCCGAGGGGTGCATTGATGGCCCTGTTCACAAAAATCACAGTTTGAATGTATCATTTATATCTCTCTACCTTTTTTGGACTCCACAGTGGGAATTCAGTTGAAGCTTTGTTAAGTAAAATCACAGCTAAATCAACTCAATAATCTTCTGCTGAGTAAATAATCAGATATGATTTTCTAAAACAGCAGTCTGAAGATTCAGAATGGAAAATAATTGCATTTTTCTTTAAGTACAAGGGGATTCTCTTATGTAACTTTGTCA
This sequence comes from Sakesphorus luctuosus, assembly GCA_013396695.1. NCBI lineage: Eukaryota > Metazoa > Chordata > Aves > Passeriformes > Thamnophilidae > Sakesphorus > Sakesphorus luctuosus. The sequence continues at coordinate 418,090 of VWZD01010919.1, forward strand.
TGTTGAAAACAATATATTAGGTAAGTCTAGTAATGTATTTTTATTATAGTAAAAAAGCACGGGAAACCTAAACAAAGCACATTAAGTAAGACTTTTAGGTGCTTCTTTTCCCTTCAAACAACAGGAAAATACACTTCTAGTATGTCACTGGTAACACATTTTTCATGACACAAATGTTTGAACTCCAATGTAAAAAGTAACATTAAAAGCTCAGTATACACATGGAATATAAATACATGAAAAAGTATCTATGTCCTTGCTTATTCTAGGCACTGCCAAATATTCCAAGTCTCTAGACTGTTACCTCCTAAGAGATTTCTGTTTTTATTAGCTTAAAAATCACATGATTTCTTTCTTCGCAAACATCTAACAAGGAGCACAATGCAGGATGTATTATGTATCATTCAGACTTGAGTGCATAATTTATAAACCCTGTAATTCACTCTTATGCTTTAATTGAATCCCCATGATCACCAAAATGTCATGTACTTGTCTAATTAGGTACTTTTTCTTCACTCGAAACATTCACTCTTGTTAGGTCACTTTCAGTAAATTTCCTTTACAGTTCCTTGCAAACCATCCTGTCAATGAACCAGCCCTCCCTTGGCAAGGTAAATCTACGTTAGAAGGAACATATAATAGAGCATGGAGCAAATGATTACTGCTAAAGTAAACTACTGTAAATGATAAGATGAACTAGTCCTATGAAATGTGCTGATCCTGCTTTGTGGCTTTTAGAGTGTCTTAGTTGTGAAGATTGACAAAACTCTTAGCTTGTTAACACTGACAAGTATAGAAAGTAAATGGAGATTTTCACTATGGAAAATATATGTAAAGTAATATAGCACCTTCTCAAAAAAAGTCAACTTTTCCTTAGTTTTCCCATAGGATACACTACCTTGCAGAAACAAGCAGGCCTACATGTACAGCAGGAAGGAAGAAGATAAAATTTTGATAGTGGTTTAAGGAGCCCTTGCATTACTTATGTTCTTTTCACAAGTTCTTTATTTTGCAAGGCAAAAGAATTTTGGAATGAGATACCTTTTAGTCTTTCCTTGAGTTTACATCTTTGTAAGTAGGGTGCTATTTCCCATCCCCCCAGATACTTTACCAAATATGCTTTTTCTTTTTACAGGTTATAGTGTAATTGCAAATTCAGAATTAATGAATGTATTTAGGCTCCAGTGTCGACATTTTTGTGTATTTCAAATTTAAAACCTTGCTCTGCTTGCCCAAATCTACTCTGGCTGGAACAGAAAACCACATTAGACAGACACCTAACAATAGAATTTGGTACCAGAAGATACTTGGATTTGAAAAGTCCACATAAACCAGCCATACAAGTCAGTCAAATACCTTGCACAAGGAAGCCAAAGGGAGACAAAGCATACAGTTATGAAAAGAGATTTCACCATACCAAAGAAATCAAAACACTTGACCAGCCTGGAATACCCCTATTATTCAAAGGCAGTAAGGTACACTGCCTAATGCAGTAACTTAACTCCTTAGGTGTTCCCCTGCAGTGTCTCAGCATTTTACACATTTTGAGTGTATTTGATACCTAATTATTCTCCTCAGTGTGATTAGATAAATACAACTTGTCCACATCTATACAGGAGGTTTGAAAAAGCACTAAGACAGAAGCTCTCACCGTGTGTTTCCACATGAGGACTACAGGCAGAATTGAGACCAGAGAGGCACGAAAGCATATCGGCCTTCAAAAGGGCAATTCAAAAATTATTTTCTAGAAACAAACCTTTCTAGCATTCTTTGTGCATAACACTAGAAAGAGGCAAGCAAAATAAGTTCCTCTTTCACACTAAAAGCTTGCAATGCAGGCACATCACTGTTGGTGGATGAATGCACATCCAGTGCACCTACACAAACTTGAGACTAAAATGGTTTATGAAATAAATGATTCCTGTTTGGGTCTCCCTCAAACTTGCAAGGGAAACAGTAATTTAGGTTCAGCCTAGCTTGTGAGAAGATGGAAGAATCTCCATGAAGCTTTTCTAAGTACACTAATTTGACTGTAACTAAACGTTTTAGAAAACACTAGGAAATGAGACTCAGAAAATAAACCAACTTCATAAATGGAAGCAGAGTCAAAATGCAGTCCCATTTCACAACCCTTCTGTGTGCAGACCTTGGCCAGGCATAACACAAGCAGCTGTCCACAATGGTTAATTATGGAGGACTCCATGGCATTTTTGCAGTTTTAAAAACATTAACATTTTTGAGAGGATGACACAGGTGAACCTGCTCACACTTGGTTTTTTTTTTAACAGCTGATGCCACTGAGCATCTTAGAAGTTCTACTGACCAAGGACAGCAAGACAGCTGTACGGACACAATAGGGAGAAAACAATCTCTGATCTGGGAAGTCTAAAGAGACTGTTTTCTACTTGGTTGCAAGTCCAGGCAGAGAAGTTTAATTAAGACATTATATTTGACAATGGCTGCACAGCTTAATAGCAAACATCTACTACCATCTGCTTTCGGCAACACGAGAATCAAGAAAACATTTATTCTCATAATTAAACTCCTTTGCTTGGAATCAAATGCTTGGTGACTTTCTTTTCCCATCCATACCTCAACAGACTGCTTTTGATTTATACTTTAACAATGTTGATAAGCAGATCCAATTTTCTTTGAAAAATCAGTGACAGTTTGAGGTCCTCAGATTCTTGGGCAGGACTATTTTATGTGCCAGCCTTGAGGCGTGTAATGTACGTCTTTTTGGGATGCTTCTTCACAGAGTCTTAAAAGATGTAGATGCCTAATCTGTGAGCAAACAATCACATTCCCACTTCCACACCATAAAATTAAACAGGGGATTTCTCCTGGCTAATGAGAGAGACAAAAACTGTAAAAAATCCAAAACACTGAATCTCATTTAACAAAGGTTTGAAAACCTCAACTGCTCAGAAGTGTCTTTGGCTTCCCTACTAAGCAGTTAAGGTTTAAACCTTTTAGCCACCAGTACACTGGCAGGCAGAGGGCCTTTTCCTTTGTTTGGTGTGAACTGATTGTGGAGACCTGCCTGCTGGAGACGTGACTATGCCCAGTGTGAGCAAACTTGATTTGCCTGGTAATCCAAAGAGGTAAATCTTTTCAGACTGTCTTTGGCTTATGACTACATTCCTGTCATCAGTCTCCAAGATCATCAGACAAAACAGTACTAGGTGTATCTGACAGCCATATTTAACAATTAAGTCATCATCTGTAAAACAGACTGAGCTGAGAGGCTCTCAATTGGCTAAACTCTTTGGCTATGATGACACATACTTATTCTTGAACAGTACCCATCAACTTGCAAAGAATCAATCCTACATTAGGTACAAGACTACTTTACATACAATGAGAATCAATGTCCTCATATACACATTCCTTATGGACCAGTGAGATAACCTCTGAAGGAGCTACCTGTGTGATTTCATGCAGGTGAAATCACCTAGAGATGATATTATGCCATGAGCTGGCAGAACTTTAGATATAGGAATCCTGTCAAAATAGCTGATTGCTACAACTTCTGACAACTAGTCTCTCAGCATTCTTTCATCAGCAAACTAAAAATAAGTTCAAAGTTACATCCTGTTTCTTATTCTTTCTGAAACAAGTCAAATACAGTACCTTGCTATTTTTGAATATGACTGTCAAACTTATTTTCTGAAATCTGAATTTTTATAGGAAAAAAGAGAGAAGGAAAAAAAATCTTCAAAACTTTTCCAGATGACACTTAGTTAAGACTAATATATTTATCTGTTTAAAAAAACTCACAGTCTTGGAAAAGTTATTTGCCATGTAGTGTAATTAATTGCTTGCAAACATGACACTTTTTTTATTCCTTAAGACAACTGACAACTTGTTACATTTTCTGCAGTTACAGGTACTTGAAATTATATAAAGGGCTTGCACAACAAAGGTTCCATAGCTGAAGATCCACCAAAGGATTTTTAAAATATTTTTTCATGGTTATTATAATTCTTAAGAAACGCTACTGTCAAGCAAATAGGTTAAAGTTTCTTCCTGCTTCTTACTTCCCACAGAAGTTCTTGTTGCATTAATTCTCTCTTTGTCTTCTACTTAAGATACTATCTAAGGATAAAATTCAGATAGCTTATTTGACTCTAAGAGTTGGAGCACAAAATCTAGAAACTCAAACCATTCACTGAAGTATGGAAAGAAGGATTTGAGTCTTCACAAAGTACAACCCAAGTGCAGCCTTAGCTCAACAGCTGTCGGTGCATCTTTATAATATTTGTACAATTAAATAAACAGAAGAGATGGAAATAATTTTTTTTCTCAGGCCTACATAAGCATCAATTATACTGGATTGCAGAAGGATGTCTATCATTATGGCTAGGCCTTGGGAATGCAGATTTGGGCAGGGCTCTCCCCACGTGGGTGTGCCCTTCCAGCCTGTGCAGTGGATGTTTTAGGTGAGGCACAGCGTGTGCAGAACTGGCTCCACCCTTTGACTCCTCAGGTCCATCTGCCACGGCTGAGAGAGCTTGGACAGTGCCAGTGAAGTCCTCAGGACTAGAACCTACAGCTCCCGGTATTCCCAGGAGGTCTCTCATCCAAGCACTAACCAGGCCTGACCCTGCTGAGCTTCCGAGATCTGACAGGATGGGGTGTCAGGGAGGGCCTGCAGTTCCACTGTATTTAACACTTCAGCACAGAATTTCAGTGTAATTTGCCATGCTTTTGTCATACAGTATTTCAGAGAAACCTGAGTTTCCATTCTACTTTTTCGGAGTAGTAAAACCCATTAACATTACCAACGGCTATAGGAATCCATATTTATTGCTTAAATGCTAAGCACAAGACTTCTAATAGAAATCCGTATTTTATGCATTCACTCCAAGTACTGAGGCTTCTGAAACATAAATGGAGGATTATTCTAAAATGTGACAGTTCTTAAACTATGTGAAGATTTAGTTAAGGTTCCTACTGTTCACAATCAAAGGTCTCAGCTGCAGATCATACAGGAAGGTTTCACACACTGTATGTTTCTACAGATGACCATTTACACAAATATTCACAGTTAATGTATTCAAATACCTTTTGTTTGTTACTATAGATTCAAGAGGACATTTAAGTACATTCCTGCATTCCCAATGCAATGCAGACTTTTATCTGCTGGGAAACAAAAATATTTGTCACCAGAAAACTGCAGTGAGATATAGACATAATACAAAATAGACCTAGAATTCCTTTCTGGCTGTCTCTGTGTGAATGATAATTTAAATCATCACCATGGAAAGGTGTTTTACCCAAAAGCTTAAGATTAGTTAAACACACTAAGGGATGGATGGAAACTACAACCACAATTAGTTTAGGGGCACTCAGGTGATGAATAGAGGGCACAAACTGTAGGAGGAACTGCTAACGAGTCCTTAGAAGGCTGAACCTGCATACCTGGGGTTTATATAACTTGGAAGACCATAATAATAATAATAATAATAATAATGGCCAATCTTCGTGAACGAAGATTTGGGAAGGGCACTCCCCACGTGGGTGTGCCCTCCGAGCCTGCGCAGTGGATTTTTTAGGTGAGGCACAGCGTGNGCCTGAATTCTCCACAAAATGCTAAGCACTTTACAGTACTATCTTCCAGTAATTCCACTGCATGGGTCACATATGGAGCAACAGACACTCAGAGCAGTCCATAGCAGAGAAGGATGCTCAGCACTCTCCAGGCTTAGCTTTCATAGGCCAAGAGCCCAGGAACATTTCATCTTACCATCCCACTTCTAACTATGCTATTCACACAATTATCTCCCCATTTGAGACACCAGCCTTACTTCCTAAGATAGTAATGCCTTTCTTCATAAGGAAGTAATAGATTCATAGTGGGTTTTTTGTTCTAAAAAACATCTATTATATAATAAGAGTTGTAAGCATTCAAGCTTTCACAGCTTTTTAGCAATCCCACCCCGCCAACATCTGCCCAAACCATCACTGAATAAGACAGGTTGCTTGCAGGCAAGAAGGGAAAGAAAAAAACAAACCCAAAAGGTATTCAGTTTGTCTTAACTGTACCTGACCAAGAACATTGCAGGCAATTTTGAAGTAAAGTAACAGTATTATTTCAAAACATTTTGCACAGAACACCTCATAAACTCTGTTCTAATCAAGTCAAAGGCTTTTCAGAATTCACACTAACAGCACTGAAAACCACAAAAAAACAACAGATGCTGCTGGCTAATGATAATAATATTGTAAAAACAGGCAAACTTTGAGATGCTAGTTACTGGTTTTTTTGCTGGCATGCATTACGTATTTTATACCTGCATATATACACAGTGGCATGTAAAGTCAGAAGCACAACTCGTATTTTCATCTTGTCTGAACTTTGAAAGTTAGGATTTTATCAGTAAAACACCCTGTAAATCAGTTTAGCTCAAAGAAGAATTTTGATTGCCTAATTTAGCTTTGTAAAGGAGAAGCAAATCTTCTAAGTTGGTCTCTGTAAGCCTCACAGCTGGAACATCCTAACACTACTTTGCAGTTTCCAGTGATCAAAGTAAGTTACTTTATATCTAAAACTAAGAATTTCATAATGGAAATAATGCAACACCAGGGGGTGCAGTTATCATGAAATAATTACACTCCTGGGAGATTACAGACAAGGCTGTACCCCAGGGGTGTGATTATCCCATGATAACCACATCCACTGAAATTGCCTTATTGCAAAAATAATCTCTATTCACTGGTGAGATATTATTCAATAGGTGGGTGTTTTAATGGTAAGATTATTATTTTTTTTGTATGAATTACCAGCTAGATTAGTAAAATGGTCCCAGAAGCAAAATAACCAAGCCACCATGCCTAAGTTAAGGTACTGATTGTAATTATTTTTGTTTGCTGGAGCAATGCAATGTATGTCAGATCTTGAAAGACAGCAGAACACAGTTCTGTGCCACAGACACGTTTGCCCTGCAGCAGTTCCACCAGAGGAAAGTGAAGTCTGTGACTGGTCTTTGCACATGAGATATTCAACACTGAATCCAAAACAGCAATTGCCAATCAGTTTTATGTGGCAAGAGGAAGATTAGAATGTAGTCTTCACACAAGATTCAAAGAAAACTATCCTGCTGAAATGAGAGAATCACAGCCTATAGAATTTATGGGGGGAAAAGCCTATATTGGTTATGATGAGGGGAAAAAATAAAAATCTAGTCAGTCAATAACTCTTCCTTTTCCTTAAAGAGAAATAGAGGAAGAACTATAGATAAGGCAACTAAATTACTCATAGGATTTTCACTTAATTTATTTGTATTCAAACATTTCCTCTAATGCTGAAAAAACAGTCTGAGTCCAAATAAGACACCTCATTTCACTCTTTCTGAAGCAGGAAAAAATTAGAACAAAACACAAACTGAACTTGAGTCAAGACCTGCTACAAGCCTCTGACAGGGAAGCCAGACCATTTCTTAAAACCTACTTCTGCAGAAATTAGTGATGCCAATGTCCTCTGATTATAAGATCCAGAACCATGAGGCCAAGTATTCCCAAGCACTGATGGCTTACAGATCCATTACCCGCCAGGATGCTTTGCAGTCCACAGACATCCAACAGTGTGCTGATGCTTTGTGTGCTCTAACAAGGGAGAGCATTCTCAAAGTTTTAAGAATTCTAACCTAAACTTAGGTACTGTAACTACCACACACTGCCTAAAAAAAATTATTCTGTTTAGTTGGCATGAAAAGGATGCAAGAATGACTTCTGTTAGGATGAAAAGAATATAAATCAGAAGAAATAAAATGCTACCAAGTAAGTTACTTCAAATCAATAGAGCTTTCTCGACTGACTTTATAAAAAAATTCAAATATTTTCTCTTAAAAAAAGTTAAAATGATTTATAACCTAAATTTGATTCTTGTAATGAAATTAATTTTATAAACTAATTGGAATCCTCATATATTGACCATTGTACTAAAGATTTTTTCTGGTTTCACTTTTATTCTCATTAGATTTATATTTTTCAGCTGAACCCTTTCATCTGTGAGACAATAATTATATTTAAATTTCCTGAAAAACAAGCCAGAAACAAGTTTTCAATTATTGTCTAAATATGGAAATACTTCCTGACCTTTGAAAGTATGATATGCTCCAATAATTTAGCACATTTTTCAACTCTTTTAGAGTTCATTGCAAACGTATTTTGACACAGTTAGCTCTTAAAAAGCCCAGTCAAATAAGTTTAATGGGCATTCCAGACCTGCTGTGTACTACAAGCAATCACTCCCCATCCTTGAAGTCCCTGTTCACTGCTCTGTTCAGAGGCATGTGTTTTCCCTACATTTTAGAAGTGAACAAACAACTTCAGAAAACTTGTACTAATGTTATCAGACCTTAAAAACAAAGTAGCTTTGTACTATTTACATGCCTTTTACCAGTTTTCTAAGCAAGAGGAGACACTTTCTTGTGACACATGGAAGGAGGGTGTAAGTGGGAAGCAATCCATGAGCAATTCAACTTGTTTCAAGTCCAAGGAGTTTTTCAAATGTTAAGCATCAATTCACAAAACACATAATGGTTACATAAAAATATGATCTCAAAGAGTCTCTGTCCCTTATAAAGTACTATTTTCTGGAGTTCTAGCCAGTCTGAAGAACAGTGTTGCAACAGACATTCTTGCAGCACTATAAAATAATAAAAAATAATCAGTAATTTAGTCTAGAGACAAAAAAGCAGCTTAGGAGTGCATGGAATGACTGCCAGAAGCAGGAAGAAGCAGAGCTTGAGCAGACGTGTTGCAGAGAGGAACAGAAGGTGGTTCTCGGAGGTGGAAGGAGATGCAGCAGAGCTTGCTGCAGATCTGCAGCACCGCAACACCCGCAGAGGGCTCTCAGCAATACAAAGATGATGACTTACTCCCATCCCAGCCAACACAGGGCTTCTGTCAGGCTTTTGATTAAAAAAACCCCACTTTTTAAAAATGTGTGACATAAGTTTCAATGTGCCACATGGATGAATTAAGTCTTAAGAGAAGCAGTGAATTCAAGAACTATGTTCTCACTTAACTGTAGTGCTTCATTTACACACACAGACTTTCCAGAAGTCAACGGAGTGTAATTTAACTTGTTATTAAATCAGAATAAGTTTCAGAAAAGTTGATGAAAGGATTGTATTCCTGAGGTTATAGAAAGCAGACAACTTTTCATCTGATGATGTAATTAATATTACCACTTTAAGCTTTGTATTTGCTATTAAATCAAGCATTTTAAATTGTTTTGAACTTTACCTAAAATGTTTTTACATACTGTCCCTGAAAGAAAGAGAAAGTAGCAGTATCATTACAGCTGACTATTCAAATCCAAGAACAGTGTCTTACAAATTATATATACAAATCCTGATCTGTCGCCCACCCCTACTCCCTGAAATCCTTCCTCAGCCTACAATCTGCATAGCACACTGTCTTCTAAAATTGTTGAAACTGTTGTCTTCTAAAAGAGTTGACAATGAGAGGGCAGTGGTGCAGTCTGAGAACATCTAAGTAGTTTCACAGCACTTTCCCTTGTGCAAAATTCACCATATATGCTAAATCCTCTCTTTGGGCTTAGAAAGACAGTTTGAAAAGCCTTCTGGGGGACATCTCTCCAAGTGGGAAACACCCACAGCAGTTCAACGTTGTCTACACCTACACAGTTACTTCACTAAGGTTTGAAACAAGCAGTTCATCATCTACTGGCACTGCAAAGTGTCTGTTACACTGTAATGAATAATAAGGAGTCCATACTCAGGTTTGTGCAAGCATGTACAAACACCTTCCGCCTTCTCAACCAAACACTCCCAAAATTTACCCACACCATTTGAACTGAGGGGTGGGGAGTGAGTTCTGCAGCACAAAAATGTATCTGACATGCAAGAGCTGCAAAATATAATCCTACCACCAGCAAATGCTCTATGCACAAGTCTTTCCAAGGTAAGAATCAGGCAAGAAAATGATTTAATGTTGTAATGTACTGAATTGAAAGGGTAAGTAATACAATGGCACGATCATCAGACAGTGCCTAAAAGGAAAGGGAGTTAGAAGCAACGTTTCCTCTAACTCAAGTCTTCCAGGCCTCATCTCAAAGAAACGATATATCTAAGTGACCTAATTCTGAAAAGCAAGATTGATAGTAGGCTAAATATGTAACAAAACTAAGAGCTACTACATAAAATAGTTATAACCTCAGGAAAGACAGAAAAACCCCAGATGCTATCAAGTGTGCAACTGTAATGGTCTCCCTGCAAAATTCAAGACAACAACACATGACCTCAACACACAGTACAGTAAGGCTGAAGACTCACCCATGCTATCTGATGTCTCTTTAACATGCCACAGTTTTAAGAATCTTAAAAGTGTTACAGACTTGGGTGCTCACAGGAAAAAAAATCCTGTAGCCAAAAAAATTACTCAATTTGAATGTTTATATCCACTTCTTTAAACCTAATCTAACACTAAATACTGTGTGCCTTCAGGTAATGGGAAAACTAATAGAAGAAAAAACATAGTTCAAGAGGCAACAAGAAGTCAGCTAAAAGGAGACTAGGATTTGGAAATCCTGGTTTCAACTGCCTGTTCACGTATAGAAGCACAATTACATATAAAAAAAACTACAAACCTCTTCTTTTTAGCAAGTGATTAATGAAGATATAGTGATATATTCCAACTTTTCCAAGCCATTTGCTAGAATTTGAACTGAGTCAGTCTTTAACAATCCCTTCACTTTTTTGGTGACACAAATTTTGTCATTCTGATATAAACAGCCTCGTTGCAGCTTCTCAATTTTTGCCACAGATAGGATCAAAGCAAGAGTCATAACTAAATCCTCTTTAAATGTGTTATTAATCAGAAAAATAGGTCCCTGCAATTTGAATAATTGGATCCTACATTTAGAATTAACTGTTTTCCCCACTTCATCAACTCTTTGAAATATGATAAAATTAAACCTTCTAAAATTAAATGTAATGAGCTCCTCCCAAATATATAACCAGCACCTTTAAAAGACATTCACTGTATTTACCTGAACCGTCACTGGAGACTGAACTTGCATTAATTCCAGAGAGGCCAAATAAGGGACACTCTCGATCAGTGTTTATATGACCCCACTTGTGGCATTTAATACACCTCACATTCCGCACCTAAAGGGAAAACAAACAATTGACACAATTTAACTACCGATACAGCCCAACATTTACAGAAATATCTGTGTGTTTAGGCTTAAGAGAAGCTTTTGAACTCACTGAGAAACAGATGATAAAATTAAAAGAGTCCATGTGAGTGTTCTGCAGCTACATAACATTTGAAATATATTCAAGACATCCACAGAGTGAAATTTATGTAACTTGCCTGGATACCAAACGGCTGATCTCTGATATTCATATCATCCTTAGCATATCTGTTACACAAACACAAAAGAAAACAAATACTCAATTCACTATAATTTAAAAGAACACATCATATACAAAACTAACTTCTGTTTTTAAGTGTTCATCCCTTTCAGAGATATAATTCTTGTAAATGTTGTTTTTAATGTGTTTTCAAATACGGATGGAGAAGTCAAACCAAACCAAAGCTGAACAAGGAAACGGTTCCAGGTTTGCAGGTTTTGCTAATTAAACGTGAGGACATGAAAAGATCACACAAGTGACCTGTTCAAAAATAAAACAGGAAGAAAAAAGGAAAAAAAGGAAAAGGATATGAAAGATAAGTAAGAAGAAAAAAAAATTATTCAGATAAAATCCAGGTATCTTACTTTTCTCGAGGGGCAACCTTTTGCCATTCAAATTTATATTCAGTCTCTCCTTCTTGCTATAAAACAGAAAACATGGTAAGTTTGAATTTTTTTTAGAATATGTTGTAAGTAAGTAGGAAGAAAACTTAAGGAAATGACATAATGAAATACCTCTTTTGTTTCCTCTTTCAATTTTCAGAAATCATGCAAAGAAAAGAAATGACAAGTTAATTATATACGCAAAATACAGGTGGTGTCCAAGCTGAATACAAAACATTTTATGGTTTATACTAATCAATAGTGCAAATACTCAGAAAGCAGCTTTATTTAAATAGAGCACACTTACAAATAACCAGACTTCAGTATAGTTATAAATCCTGTAATCCCAGCATCATCTTCTAAAATTATATTGATTTATCAGACAAATAAAAAACTTGAAACATATTTTTCCAAGAGTAGCAACAATACTCACCTTTAAAATATTTTTTAAAAGTTTAGTAATAATCACTACTCTAAAATTGCATTTCCTTTGAGATGACTTCTAGAGCTTCTGAAGTTAAATAATTGCAAAACTTGCTCTACAAGAATAAGCCTGTCCAAGCATTTCCAAGGAATTTCGTGCAAATGGAAAAGATGTATTTTAAAGGGAACATCTTTTCTTTTAGAGGGAATACATTTTCTTAGTTCTGCACTTACATTCAGATCTTGCTAAAATTCAGTCATTGATATGAGCATGCAGTAACTTCTTTGTAACTTCTGTTTATGACACTACGAAATAGCCATAGTCAGACCCAGCAGAGACAGGTCAAGCTGCCCTTTCAACTACAGAATCTCAGTATTTACCATTTATACAACCTCTGCTAATTAACTTCTTGCTCTGGTATTTCCTATGTTTGACAACTAACAAGCTGAACTATGGGCATAACTTTTAAACAAAAGCAACCCCCTATTTCTACAAAGAAGAGCAAGCCAAAATACAGGTTTGTGTTGTCTGAGTCACTGCCTTGGTAAGGACTAGTATTCCTCATCCAATGGCTTTATAATTGGCTGAAGAAATACCCTTGCTCAAGGACAGAATTTATGCTCTTTCCTGGCATGATATTTTATCTGGTTTTCCTTTCACATTGAACTGTTGCTTAAAAAAACCCCAACCTTCTCGTTGAAAGAAATGAAAGTATTACGAGATCAAAATACTACTATATATAATACTACACACCCTATTTATATATATATATGTCTACATGTTTCCACAGGAAGAACTAAAAAATCATACCTCCTAGCATCCTCTCACTATGAACACATTATTTTAAAATAAAAGACATTGTGTGTTTATTTCTTCAGAAAGTTTTTAGCTTTCCAGTACTGTCTAATCACAACCAGGAAACCACAGTACCTTTCTTTGCTCCAGGTGGGGCTTCATACATGAAATTAAGACCATTCTTCACACGCTCATCACCCATAAGCAACCTGAACAAAAAGGCAGAGTCTGGAGTGTTACACACAAAACAGTCACACTGGTATGACTTATTAAAAAAAAGAAAGAAACATGCAGTATGAAATTATTGTAATTGGCATTTTTCATTTGTTGATGTAAGTAACAAAAACTGAGTATCAAAAAAACCCTGAGAGACCAGTCAATGCTTTAGCATGTTCCATTATGTACCAAACCCCACACATTTCAATCACAACTGAAATGTAACTCTGTGTACACAGAATTATTAAAGACAGACTTCTATGTGATACAAATGTATTACTAAACAAAGTTACCTGCTGGTCTGTGCAACATAATGTATTTTGAAATTAATTAGAAGACACAAAAACCACTTTAAAGAAGTTCTTGTGACCTCTGCTTTATCAGAGAACACCTTATGAGTCACTGTCCTCTTCTACTACTACAGCCCAGAGGAGACAGTTCAAATTGCTTACAGTAATATGTCCTTCACTACCACGAAAATAAGAAACAGTAGGAAGAAGTGTGTGATCTAACTCCAATTCTTACCTATTATCATAAGATTCCTGCTCTTTCAGATACTGTTGCATTAATTCTTCTTGTTTCTTCTTATCATATGATATTTTCTGTTCTGCCATCCATACCTAGTTAAAGCAATGAAGTTTCTACTTAAAACAAATACAAAAACTACCACAAAATACATTCACGTATAAAAACCTAATGGGCTTAATCTATACTTAACAAGGGAAGACTGCCATTCTAATCACATAAAATACATTATTTTTATCCAGTATTTCAACAAATGAACTTCCCACAAGTAATAATTTTGAGAAACTACAACTCCCAACATGTACAAACTGAAAAGACAGGAGAAAATTTGGTAACTCAAAGGGGAAAGTCGGCTCAGCCAACCCCCTGAGCGTGTCACTGTTGCCTGGAGTGTCCCTTCCCCACCAGATCCAAGGCCCAGGTTCCCTCGGGAGCTCCCGGCAGGGCAGGCAGTGCTGGGGAGGAGAGACCTGCAGCCTGGCCAGGAAGGTGCGACACACGGGGCACACATGGGCACACCGTGACAGGTGGGGGCTTTCCTGGGCAACATGCCGTGCCTGATAATCAGGCGCTGAGAAGCTGGAGCCAGGAAAACACGACAGTCACACACACCTACGGGCAGGAAAACCCGAAGCTTCAAGTATTTCCTATTTTCCGGACTCCCTCCTTCCTCTCTGTCCGAGCCCCGGTCCCAGTCCCATCCCAGGATGCCGACGAGCCCTACTCGTGCCGCTGCGATGCCGGGAGCCAGTCACACCCCGGGATTGCCCCCAGACCCCCTCACCTTTTTGATGTTGGACTTGGAGGCGGGGTGGAAATCCTTCTTGCACATGAAGTTGGCGAATGATTTGCCCATGGCGGCGGCGGGGAGGGAGCGAGGGGGCCCCGAGCCCCGTCACAGACACCAACACGGACGCGGACCGGACGGATCGGGGGCGCTGCGGGGCCGTCTCGCCCGGGCCTTCCGGGGCGCCAGGAGGGCCTTCCGCGGGGCGGCCCCGGCCCCGCCCCGTGCCCGGCTGGGCCCGCGGAGCGGCCGCTGGCACAGGCACAGGCACAGGCACAGGCAGGATGTCCCCGCAGCTGCCGCCCCGCTCCTGCGACACCTTCGTGGCGCTGCCGCCCGCCGCGGCCGGGGGGCGCGTGGTGTTCGGGAAAAACTCGGACCGGCCGGCCGACGAGGTGCAGGAGGTCGTGCACTTCCCGGCCGCGACGCACCCAGCCGGGGCCGCGCTGGAGGTGAGGCCGGGGCAGGACGGGCCCCGCGGGGTCGGGAGGGCCGCAGGGGGCCGGGCCGGGCGGGCCGTGACGCGCCGTGTGCTCCGGGCTCTTGCAGTGCACCTACATCAGCATCGCGCAGGCGGAGCGCACCCACGCCGTGGTGCTGAGCCGGCCCGCCTGGCTCTGGGGCGCGGAGATGGGCGCCAACGAACACGGCGTGTGCATCGGCAACGAGGCCGTGTGGGGCAGGGACGACGTCTGCACTGGAGAGGCTCTCCTAGGCATGGACCTCGTAAGGTTTGCACAGACCTTTTCTGGTAAATGGTATTGGATTTGGAATTCAACATTTGGTTAGAGTGATGTGGGGAGATAGGTCGTTCACTTTCAGAAGATATTGCCACTGTTCTAGCCATGGTTACAAATAAGTATTTCCTGGCACAAGCATTAAATCTCTGCCAGGAGCCCACGAGAGGTATCGGGCATTAGACCAGAACCTGTCAGGAAAATTAGCAAACGTTCTTCTCTCTTTAAAGTTTATACTAAACTGAAACAAGACTTACAAGAGTGCAGGTAGACTTCAGGAACTAGAGTTTGG
Organism: Sakesphorus luctuosus; assembly: GCA_013396695.1. Classification (NCBI taxonomy): domain Eukaryota; kingdom Metazoa; phylum Chordata; class Aves; order Passeriformes; family Thamnophilidae; genus Sakesphorus; species Sakesphorus luctuosus. Next base: position 433,639 of record VWZD01010919.1, read on the forward strand.
GCCTTTTTCTAGGGTCTGTACTCATTTCCTATTTCCCCCCTCTTACATACACATATTTCTAAGTTTCAGTCTTAGCTGCCCATCTCTGTAAATAACAGCTTGATGTGCCTACACCCCCTGGGTGCCAGTGTAACTCATTAACCTACAGCTGTCAGTCAGCTCTTCTTGGTACTTTTCCCTCCAGTCCCAATACCCACACAGGCATTTTGTAGGAGCCTTCTCCCTCATTTTTTCCATTTCCATTTGGTGTTTTTCCCCACATCAAGTACATGGAGGACCCACTTCAATTAAGTGACCTGCTCATTTCTCTTACCAGGTCATACAAGTGTCAGATACATATAGAAATAGCATTCCAGGTCAATTTGAATATTCAAGCTGAATAGTTTTATGTGGAGTTTAAAGATAACATCTTCCCTTTTTTTTCAGGCTTGGACTCGAGAGAGCAGACACAGCTGAAAAGGCTCTTACTGTCATAATTGATTTGCTGGAAAAATACGGACAGGGAGGAAACTGTATGGAGAGCCAAATGACATTTACATACCATAACAGTTTCCTGATAGCTGACAGGAAGGAAGCATGGGTGCTGGAGACATCAGGGAAATATTGGGCAGCAGAAAAAGTAGAAGGTATGGATGATGCTCTTTGTTTTAAACGTTTCAGATGCAATGACGATTGGCAGTTGTCCACTTTTCATTTACCGTTTCATTGAGGCACCAAACTGACTTCCAGCTCCATACATGTGCCTGTAAACAGGATTTGTTTTCTAGGGTGTGAGTGTAGAGTGGCTGGTGAGCAGTTTGCTGGAGCTGAGTGATGGGGCATTTCCAGAGTCAGAGATAACCACTCCTGCACTTGGAATAGAGGACAGAAACAAAGTCAGCATGAGAATGACAGCAGTATCTTTGGTCTTAAGGATGGTGGCAATCAATGGCAATTTCATGTGGTGACAGGATTGCCCTGAAGAGGCTGATTCTTCCAGTAGACTTAAAAGGACAAGCTATGTATTTGGAGGTTTAAGAGGAGGAATGTAAAGATGAGAATAATCAGGACAGAACCTGAAGTACAACGTTGGCAATAGAAGCAAATGAGTCAGAACTGAGTGGCAGTGGAATTTCAATGAGAAAGATATATATAGCTGAGGAGAGGGGGCCAAAAATAAACCATGGGACTCAAAAGATCTTAGAGGAAACTCATTGCTATTTTGCTTTACTAAGGTAACTGTAAACAAAATACCAAGAGAAATCATTCAATGTATTAAACCAATTCTCTCCTCAACTTACAAACAGGAGGTGTACGCAATATTTCCAACCAGTTCTCTATCACAACCAAGATTGACAGAGAACACCCACAATTAAAGGAATATGCTAAAAGCAATGGCTGGTGGGATGGGGAAAAGGAATTTGATTTTGCTGCCACATATTCTTATGTCGATACTGCCAGAATGACCAAGACCAGAAGCCGATATTGTGAAGGCTACAAACTTCTGACCAGACATAAAGGTATAATTTTTATATATATTTAAGATATGCAAAGTACTTAGTGAGCTACGTTAATTTAAATCATAAATGACTATACATCTGATGCAGGCAATTTTCTTATGACTTGGTGAACCAAACTTGGTAGAACAACTTTTTGCCTAAAGGAGAAGTACTGCACTTGAAATCTTCTATCCTTTTTTGACAATTTTTTGATGAGGAAAAATTAGAACAAGGGTCAAATATCAAACACACAGCTACAGCAACAACACTGAGAGGTCACATTATGATCATATTTCTTCATACTTCGTAAGACCTGTTCTGAAACATTTTGATAGGCTATGTATTATAACTACTTCTAAAGAAAAAAAACCTGGAGGCTAAAACACTCCCAGTGGTTTGCAGCCACAAAGAACTTATGAACAACTTCAGTCTGGTACCATTTACACAGGCCTAAGACAACAGCACAGCTCTCAGGTACATATCTTGCATTTATTTTTGATGGTTTTAAAATTTTATAGTTTCACTGTAACTGCTACTCTAACCTTGTGTAGTCTATTAAAACACACTGGAAGTAGAAAAAATAATATTCTGGACTCTAAGCAGGTACTCCTAATCACCAAACTTATTTTTTAGACCTCTAGAAAAAGAAGCTATTACTTCTCTTTAACTGGATCCATCTGGCAGGTTTTTGCTGCATCTGTATTCACTTGCTCATTTGAAGTAATTAATCTGAACCAAGATTAAATTGCACCCCTTTGGTTTTTTCTTACTTATTTAGCTGAACTCCACCAGACCAGGTTTAGTGTTTACCTAACATGTCACAGTGAATTACCTTTTGCAGTCTTGCTCTAGTGATCATGTAAATCCTGCATTCATTTTGGGAATTGCAGGTTCTGAATACTGAAAGCATTTTCATAATACCTATATTTACTTGTATTATAACAATGCTGAGATTCTATCTCCCTTTTCATTCTAAATCCTCATTTTCAGGCATTTACCAGAGCCATTTTAAAAATCCCACTAGGTGTTCAGGTTATCAGCCTCATATGGCTCACTTTGTTTAGATTTATTTTAAATAGGTGCCCTAACTAAAAGCTGTTTGGTTTACAGCATCAGTAAAATCACTGGTTTCTTCATCTACCCTTCCCTGCTTTTTCCCTCAGTGGCATTACAGTTGTGGCTTTTTTCAGGCTGCCTACCATGGGAAGACCATTTTTAGATAAACACTATTTATATTTCAAAAAATAGGAAATGAATTTCAGGCATACAAAATTATAATAAAGTCTCATGGAAAATGTGCAGTGCCTTCTCTCCTGCTGGATGGGTTGCCAAGTTGCAGCTGACAAACTGGCCATTGCTTCTTTTAATATCTTTGATTCGTCTAACTTGCTGATTTCTTTCATTCTCTGACTTTCCCAGGCAAGTGTGGGAATCCTAAGAGTGTTTCTGTGCTGAAATGTAGTGCTGCATGCCTGTCCACAGGCAATTTGGATCATGTATGGAAAAACAGTATCAGAGACATCTGACTTAGCAGCAATTATTTTAAAAGGAAACAGCAAGGAAGTTTAAAAGTAGAATTTTTATGCAGTTAGAACTCACCGAGTGTAATAGTTACTATTTACAAATTCAGTATTTACTAAAACATTAAGAAGGAAGGCGATACTTTCAAATAAAAAAAGTGAGTGAACTAATGTTTTTCTGCCGTAAGCATGGTACATAAAATGTGAAAAGAAGCTTCTGCAAGTGCTGCCTGTTAGAATATTGGATGGCTTGGGGATACCAGGCCAATATCTGAGCTTCAGTGTAGGCTATACATGAATAGCAGTATCATTTCAACACAGGATGCAGAGGCATATGTGGAAAGAGCTTTGTTTCACTTGAGAAGAAAGAGTTATTTTCATAGAGACACTTGCCACTGTACCTCACACAGGTCGTTGATTAAGACTTCTTTACAAATGGATGTCTGACTTCAGTTTATGTTGATTCTGAGTACAGAACATGGTGTTACTCCAATGCATCCTTTAGATTGTCAACTTGAAGCCTAAGTTCTTTTTAAAGTCAGAGGATGATAATTAAAAAAAAAACAACAACAACAAAACACCAAAAAAAAGCTACTCCAAAGAACAAGTGACAGTCTTGGTGTTTTGCTTTCAAAGTTTCACACAAAATCCATGCATAGTTATTATATTTTCAAAGCAACATAGTGGTATTACCTCTGTTCAAATACCAAACAGTATTACAGTGATTTATCTTAACTTCCACACAGTGCTCAGAGTTCAGCATTTAATCCAACCTACCAATTTTCATCTGAAAAGTTACTTTGTGAATGACCATTTGCTAGTCATATGTATTTTACCTTTCTGGGAAATACCCTACTGGAAATATCAGGCTTTGTCCTTCCCCTTTCTTAAGTCATATTATAGCTCACTATCGCCAGTTCTTTGAAATAACCACTTTGGGGAAAGCAGTAACATTTATAAGTGTTTTACATATTAAGGTATGCCATTAGGATGATTTTTTTTTTTCTGCCAACACAGACAAACTAAAATTGGTATTGCCTATTAAAGGAAAAAGCAGCCAGTTGTAGTGAACGTGCCATTTAGTTAGTATTATAGCTCTGTGTCTAAATAATTGTATTGTATCTTTAATAGGATCTATCACTTCTGAAATAATGATGGAAATTCTTCGTGACAAGGAGAGTGGCATTAACATGGAAGGTGGATTTATGACAACTGGCAGCATGGTCTCTGTACTGCCTCAGCAGCCTAATCTGCCCTGTATTCACTTCTTTACTGGAACTCCAGATCCAGCAAGGTGATATAGCAGCAAGCAAATAGGATAAAAAATTGCAAATATTTAAATGAAAAAGTGCTGCAATTTTTCTAATTATATTCCTTTTTGCTTTGATTTTTTTTGTCCCCCTGAAAAAGCACCATCAAATGTAGGAGGAGCATAATGTACATTATGTACACTAATGCTCTTTACCAACCCACTTAGTGAAATACTGCTGTGACACTGTCTTAAGTATCAGTTAGGTTTTTTTTTTTCAATATGTCTTTCTTAAAAGAAAGAAGTAGAAGAATGGGGGAAAATACAGCAGTCTACTGACTCAGTGATTTTAACAAAACTGTGTTGGTAAAGGAGCTCTGTTCTATTTTCTCCTTCTAGGTCTGTATTCAAACCTTTCATTTTTGTGCCCGATATTCCTCAGTTATTAAAAACCAGCTCCCCTACATTTGGTCATGATGATCCAGTTAAGAAGCAACCACGTTTCCAGAGTAAGCCAGATCGAAGACATGAGCTCTATAAAAAACATGAAAGTGCTGCTGTAGTTATGGAAACTAACCAGGTATGTTGATTAGATTAGATTTCAATGCAAGCAGGTGGTTTATATAAGCTCTTTGCTCACATTTTGTTAATGCAATACCTTTAATGCCCTTTGATGGACTGCAGAGAATAGTGTAGTGCCCCAGAAGCCCATTATGTTGGCATCTGGCAGGCATATGTTTCAAACTCTGATAACTGCAGCCAGCACTGTGCTGTACTCCCAGGCCAAGCCCCAGGTAAGTATCTGTCCAGCTCACCTTGCAAAGCTGCCCAGCACAGGCTCCTGCACCAGTCAGATAAAGAGGAAATGCTTGGGCAGCCACACGTAATACACAATTCCTGGTAAGGGTACTTAAAACTCTTCAGGTTTCAGGCAGAAAGGAGGGCTTGCCTTTCATCACTGCTTAGTGTGGACAGAAAAGGAAACAACATGACAAAGATAGCTGGACAGAAAGGTGAAGCAGGAAGGGAGTTGCTTACTTTGAACAGTAGCATCTCTCCTATTTACAGATACATGTTCTTAAAAATAAGTCATATGCCCACTTAAGTTTTGGTAACATAAATATATGAAGCAGCTTTAATTTTATTTTCAGTCCTCCAGAAGGTTTTAAGGAGATGAAGTGAGTGCTAGATATTAGGAAAGACCTCTAAGAAAACCTGTCAGGGTGCTGACTTCTACCAATACAAATATGCACCCTAGAAACTTGTAAAAGATTAAAATAAGGATGGTAGAATAGAATTTTGTTAGGGTGATCATTACCTCCTCTGTTTAACTTTTAGTGAAATAAACATTTCTTTTTGCAGGGCAAAGGTAAAGAACTGCTCAAAGAGATAAAGGAGCTGGAGAAACAGAAGATAAGTCAAATGGAATCAGTCCTGCAAAATGGATGTCTTGACGTTAACCAAGTAGTTAACCTTTTTTCACAGTGTGTAGAAGAAGAACTCAAAATATATAGCTAAGAATATTATTTAAATGTGGTAAAATTCTGCATTACAATTAGGTTTTGTAATGAAGAGGCTATATAGATAACATCTTATTTTCAGTATAGCACTTAATATGAACAGTTGTAAAATTGTGGGTTCATGTTCAGGACAAATGGCCTTTGATTGAAGGAAGCAATGCTGAAAAGGCTCCTCAGAGCCAGGCAGGGCTTTGTACATGGCACAAGGCTATCAGCAGAGACTGACTGCACCAACAGACAGATGCAATTAGAATGCAATAGCTTGACTAAATTGTGGAACAACCCCATCTCTGGATGAAGAACACTAACTCAGCGTTGGGGAATTCAGTTCCCATGGACACACATGTAGCTTTTATAGTGAAGAGAACTGTAGCAGAATTTCAGACTACCTGAAGTACAATGGCCATGCTGAAGGCTTTGTAAAATGTAGAGACTATGATAAGCACTGAATAAAAAGGAAAGTGATATGCACATCAAGATTGATATTCAGTTGTTTGATAAAACCATTCTAACCATACATTTCATATATGAACCTTATAGTGATTCAATGTAAAATGAGGCTGAGTTCAAGGTATATTAAAAACAAATCAGTTATAATTTTACCATGACTGGTTCTGAAATCTGATTACAGAATTCAATAATGCAAGCATCCTGTAAGTTACCACACAGTTTTCACTTCCCTGTCTATTTTCTCCACCCTGATACTGAAAAGTAAACTTATTTATATACAATATTATTACTACTGTCACATTAATTCTGCAATGCACTTTATAACATCGTGTGTGAGTTTCAAAATGTTTCTTGAATTGTTACTTTTTAAAATGGGCAACCAGGAAGGAACTGTTTGGGGTACACAAGTATATACATGTACTCAGCAGGACACTTAAAAGTACTAATAATATTTTTTTACTTCATATAAAGCCTTTTAACCCTGGCTTGTTTTGCCAAAATTACTAGACTATGGAGTTAATTTGATCAAGCTTTTTGCCCTACCGGGAAATCTTCCTTCTTGATCCTGTTTAAAAGTAATGATCAATATGTGAGGCTATTTTTATTATCTGTGGCAAGGGACAAACTGAACCAATACCAAAGAAAGAAGATCCTGACTTTACCACATGATCAAGCAGGATAAAAAGGATGACTGTAAGGAAAATTAAAAAAAAAACACTCAAAATCCAACACTTCTGCAAACCTTCAGAAGAGAGCATGTAACATGAAATGGAGCATTAGAGCTGCAGCAGCAATATGTGACATGACACAGCATCCCCACAGACACAGCAGACCACAGAAAGGCCATTCTTTGATGATTTTTCTGTATTTAGTTAGTTTCTAGAATAAGCTCAGATGGTAAAAATGGCACTATGAACATGCAGTTTTCTCATTTTGTAAACTGCAAACAAATCGTACAATGAAGTTTGCAGAATATGAAAAGTAAGAACTTGGCACAATTTATTCTTTCTCATCCTAAAATGAAAGTAGAAATTAATTTGGAATGCTCTGTTCAGATCCACAGCAAAAAAGTAATGAGCCAGGAAGAGCTCTTGAACATTCTAGTTCTAGCAACCCAATGTGTGTATGTGTGCCACTCAGCAGCAAGCAGGACTGGGTAGCAGGTAAAGTATGTTTGAGTTGACTGATCATTTTGTGCCTGTGTTTGTTCACAACAAAATTTCTTAGAAGTGCAATAGTACAGTGGATGTTTGTTAACTGGAAGATAGATTTAATAAAAGTTTGCTGTATTTACCTGTTTTCCTTATGGATGTCCATATCTAACAATCGTGTGTATATCCTATTTTTGCTCACCAGCTGTTCCACACTAGCTCTTTCATAGCTTCAGAGCATCAGTAAATGTCATGTAAGACTGTGCTGGAAACCAAGGTCTGAATGTAGTTTACAGGCAGCATAGCAAAACAAGTGAAAGAATTTTATGCTACAATGCAAATACTGGGGTTACACAGGAAGCACAGTAGTAAAGTCAGTGAATCAGGCCTTTAAGTGAACAGGCCACTTAATCATGGGGTGCAAATTCAGTAGGTTAAACACATTGGTCCACCTGTAATACAGGCAGGTACAGTCCAACTGTTCCTCTTGTTTATGTGTTGCTTTCTTTTTTACTGGTCTACAGGATACAAAGTAAAAACAATGTAATGTGTGGGGACAGTTCAAATGATGGCCAACAGAGTAAGGACGTTTCAGTACCTTTTTTCCTTGGGATTTCATCTTCCTAGAAATACACATGCAGTGTGAAAACAGAAAATGAAGATGGGATCAGGAGGAATAAATAATCCTCCCTCCCATAACCATATATTAAAAAAAGACAAACTAAAAATCAGAGTGTCCTCTAGAGGGCAATCTTTGCATGGATTTCACCTAGGAATCAATCTTGCAATTGATTTTAAAAGGCTTAAAAGTTATGAAGGATCATTATATAAAAAAAATACTAGAATTTCTACCTAGAGAAGTGTTATATCCATCACTGTCTATTATCACAATTATTTTGAGACTAGTCCTAGAAAAAAGACCCAGTGTTGCACTAGATACTCCTCTGGACTAACTTGATCAGTAGATGTTTTCAGGGAACTTAACTTGAAAGTTAACTGAGATTTATCCCAAACTAATTCACCTTCAAAATAAAAAAAAATCATTGCACCACTGACCACATTTTTAAAGCTAAGCTATTTCTAGCCACCAGAAATCCACACATCAGTAGATCGACTATTGACATAGCATCAAATTGCCAGCTATTCTAAAACTTGTCAGTGCTCCTTGGTGGGAGTAAATAATTACCAGATAAAAGACTTGCTTAACTTTCTAAAGCTATTCAGTCTATTCTTAGCTTCCAGAAGTACCTAGTGATTTAGAAACAGATTATATCCCGTATTTCATTCCTAGTTTCTTTAGTCTCTCTATTAACCATCACAGATTCTCAGCAGACTGATGGCTACCATGTCAGCAGTCACAATGTGGTAACAGTAACTCTAACAGAATATGGTGTCAGTTGTTAAAGGTGTTCCCTGTGTTAGATTTGGAACAGGGAGCCTTTTCTAAGCAGAAATTTTGAGCAATTTCTTAAATTATAAAAAAGAGAAGCAGGACTTTCATGAAGGAAATGAGAAAGACAAGAGTGCAAGAACAATTACTATGAATAGGACTGTAAAACTGCCCTAAGATCAAATTCTTGAATTGCTTGAAGACTATAAAAAAAATTAATTGCCTTGATAATTAGATGATAATGTGAAATGTTCCTGGTATGGACATATCTTTGTGAGGGCACCCATTAACAAGTTCTCTGTCTACTTACAGAGGATCAAGAGTGGATTTAAGAAATACCAGAACTGAAATCCAACAGACACTTTATAAATCTCTCAGAAAAAACATATTTGTAGTAAACCTTGACATGCACTCACAACCCTTTCACACCTCACATCACAACACAGCTCAGAACTCTGAAATCAAGTAACAGATTTATTGACAAGTTACAGTATTTAGAAGCCAGACATTCTCACAGCTTCTGCTCTTAAATTACGTATCTGATTATTCAAAAATATTTGATGCAGTTGTCTTCAGCAGTTGCAATAGAACTATGCTACTGTTTTACTTTGTGGCCACAGCCTGATACAAATGTCAATTATTTTGTTGCTGAAAAACATTAAAATATGTCAGTTTCCATAGCATATATACGCAGTAGGATGCAGTTATGTTTCTGTGCACACTGCAACAGTGCAGTAGGACTGACAGTAAACAGAATTATTTTTTTAATGCAAGTCTTGCATGGAGTTATAGCAACCATAAAACAACTGCTACTTGAACAGGAGCTTATGCTGCTAAAATTACTTTAATTCATAACACAAAGTGGATGCAAAAGTAGACAGAATAAAAATCTGTGTACTAAAAGGAAAAAAAGAAGGGAAAGACTTTTTAAAACAAGTATGAGAGGAATTATATGCTTAAACAAATAATTTTTTTAATACCTGGGTTCCTTTCCCTAAGGATATAAAATTTTTATATAGACATATAAATGCTGTTCTTGCAGTTTTAAAAGGCAGCATAATGGTTATGAGTTACAACACTTTGTCTTTAACCTTTTCAAAATACTGCAGAAGACACACAGGTTCTCAGATTCAACACACAGGAATCTGAATGACATGTAACCATTTAGACATCACAGGAGGAGACCTGAGGTTTATTAGAAACCTGTGTTAGGCAACCAACTAAAATTTAGGATCTTTAGGTACTCTAAACCCCAATTTGGATGTTCAGTTAGGATTCTTTATACAATTTTAAAAAATTATTATATTTAATTTAAGAAGTTTCACAATTAGCCTCTAAAGGCTAATTTCAGAACATAAAAATCTACTCTTGACAGAGCTATTACTACCACCATAAGGCAAAATTTCAGAACAATTTTTTTATTCCATTATATAATTTTATAATTTGGGAGAGTGCTGGGTATTTTTATGGTTTTGAGATTTGGTAGTTTGTACAAAAACATTCTTTATTTCACTCAGTATTCCCTCAGCTTTAATCCTTTGACATTGGAATGTCACAACAATTCTGCTTTTATAAATGGAGGATTTTATCTTTAAGGGAGAAAAACCCCACCTGATCTGAGGTGTAAAGAGCTAGAAAAAGTTCCTGGTGGTAGACAAGAGCAGAGTAGTCAAAACTGGGGTATGACAGAAGAAACCCTACTTCTGTGAAGGCAGGGGGAAGCCTGACTGTAAACAGGCATCAATATTTCATCACACTAAAATATGGAAAACATTCAGCAACATGAAAAATACCTTCCATGTTTGTTTTTTTTTCTCGTTGTGGCATCAGTCACTAAAGCTGCTGTTATAATGTCTCTAAAATACAACAGTGGCACATATAATTTTACTATTTGTTTTGCTAAAAATGGAAAAAAATGCTCTAAATCCTGAGCATCTGGTTTGTTTAGTTGCATTCTGGTTGGAATGCTCACTAAATACCACTTGCTACCATTTCCTTCAGAATACACACAAGCAGAATCACATCTCTCAGCTTTATAAGAGAGAACAGCACAGTTCCCTGAGAGCCCTGAGAAAGAAGTTCTTCCAATTCCAGTGGTGAAGGCAGAGGGTGGTCACACTCACCCCTACCTACCTGCCCTTGGCCTACACACTCAAGTCAATGGCTCTCAACTGCAACTGATCTCTTGGGAATAAAGCGATAATACAAGTATTCATCCCGAAATTCAAACTCATTTGTGATATGCTGGACGACACCTCCTTTCAGCAGTCTGTCCCCATACACCACAGCTTCGCCACGGTCCGAGGCAAGGCCAACTTGCATGAGCCAGTTCACCAGGTCACAGCCAAAGAAGATGCCAGTGGAGATCTTTGCACCACACCTGTATGTCAAAGGAATGATTCACCCACATGTTCTGTAAATCTGGTATCATCACTGCACGATGGGGAAAGGCAAGGAAAAACAGCAGGAAACAAGGAAAGACATCATGATAGTTAAGAGCATGTTAGAAGAGAATTTGCAAGTTTTGTATATTAGGGACATGCCAATGTTCACTATCTTTTCCTACAGACATTTCAATGAGAAGCAATATGGATATAAAAATTGGGTTTATGCTTGTGCAAATAAACTTTAGGGGGCACAAGTAGCAATTTTCCTAAAAACTCACACAATGTAATTCTGCTTCTTGCATACTTACTTCCCATGTACTTGTTACCATGACCATTCTGCAAAAACTTATCTGGTCTGAGAGGAGCATGACCCCAGCAACAGGGACTCAGGCTGAACTTAAATTTCTTTTTATAATTTATGAACAGCTTTAAACAGACACTAACTGCTTACGTATGTTGTAAACAAAACCCATTTATAACTTGCATATCCTGTTAAATATTTACCACACAGGCAGTACTAAGAATAAACAAAATCTTTACAACAAGACTAATGTTCCTCTCCATATTTATGAGGCCATGCCACTAGCATCTACCTAGTAAAAATACCTTGCAAAAATTTACCTGCAGCAATGAATGTTTCTGGTTATCTAAAATCTACTCTATGGAAACCAAGCACAGGGTTTCTGAAGGTGATTACGAACTACAAGACAACAAAAACCAAACTCCCCCCCGCCTTTTTTTAAGTTAAAAGCAGCAATGCAGAGCAAGTGTTAATGTCTATTAGCAGAGATGCAAAAATTAAAATAAATTGAAATCCATGGTTAAAAGGTCTCAGTTACAGTATGTTTAAATCAAAAAGGATAGAATCAAGTTAGATGAATATTTAAAATGAGAAGATAAATGCTTTGTTTTAATTCGTAGAGAAATAAGACATGAAACAAGTTCTGCACAAACATAATATTACAAGAATGAAGCAATAAATATTTTCAGGTATTCTCAGGTGGATATATGATTAACAAAACCCACAAAATCCAACTAAATGAAGAGCCTAAAGCCCAAGAAACCGCAATAGTGGCAGAGACACAGGAAACATAGCTGTAAAACTTGTTCTGTTTCACAACAGGCATTTTCTGATGCATCTTTCTTATGGAACATAACTGACTTCTGAGGAGACTGAACAAAATCTTGATACTGTCTAAAACAGTTCTGGAATGTGGTTTTGGACTATCTGACCATTAAAAGACCACCCCACTCTGCCAAACTAGTCCTACTTAAAAGTACACATGATAAGAAAAGTCAAAGTGTCCTGTTGGAACAATTCTTCGTGTCTCCATTTCTTATATTTAAATAAAGGCAGAATCTTTTTCTTGTTCCTGCTGCTTCTGTCTGCATTTTTCTTCTCATCCACCTACACATACCTGAAGACATAATCCTTGATTTAGGTATCATAATTTGCTTCTGAAAGCTCTGCTAACCTCATAAACTGAGGTTTAGGTCTCATTAGAGGTATGAGCAAAATAAATTTTATGAGCTCAAAAGTTGTAAAAGTCCTAAAATCACTATAATCTCATATTTAGTGAGATTATTATAATCTCACATGTTGAATGGCCTCAGTGGAATCAGTTGCAAGAGTTTTGCATCCTGTAAAAGCTGTTTATTAGTAAACATTCAGTCACATACACATGGACAGCTTCTTAATCTCATAACAAAACAAATGAAGGTTGTAAACTTTGACAAAACTTGGATACAAACTATTACATTTATCATACACATTTTTCCAGAACTATTTTATCTCCTGAACTCCAGTTAAATGCAAAAACTGAGGCAATCCCTCAATGATATAAAACTTTTTATAATTTATTGAAAACCTAGAGGGGACATTGTGACAACTTGCACCTCAATGTTTCAGTGACCAGAAACGTTTCTCTGTTACAGTTACATTTTTAATCCTCACTTTGGGGTTTGAATAAATACACTACAACAGGAATTGGTCACAGATTAAATTGCATTTCATTATTTCCAAAAAGTGAGTTATGAGCTTTGTAACAGGTTATATGTGCGGGGAAGAACCTTACCTTCTGCCTCTGACAATACTTTTGACACAGTGATCTCTATGATAACGAACAAACTGTTGACAGGTCATCCTGATTTCCTCAGGTATAGAGGGGTCTGTATGTCCTGCTGCTTCTCTTCCACCCCAGAAAAATGCAAGTCTAAAAAAAATTAAAACCACCAAAACCACGAGGGACATTTTTTGGAAACTGGAAATAATAGAATGGAACTCCCAGGAAGGTTCCCACAACTGTTTTACTCTTTGTGCCCAATACTTTATGTATAAACTTCCTAATACACTGGTATGGCTTTTGAACATTGAAAGGTGTTATTCTAGGCTCAGGCAGAAGGAAAGTTAGAGCAGTTTGGAGCCAGCTTTAGCTGCTGCATTCATATGGCAGGCAGTTAGCTCCAAGTTAAAGATGGCTTTGTACAACTTACTCCTCCACAGTGAAAGTGCCCATCCACACAAAGCACATGCATGAGGTTCTCAATACAGGAGTTTCAAACAGCAATACTACAATCTGATTATTCAGCATCCATATATAAGTTTTCATTTATCAGCTGAAATTATTTCTCAAGATCTATCATTTGGCAAAAATCTTGTCTCCAGGGAGCCTGCAGGATTTTTGTTTTTGAAAATGTCATTAGGACAGCAGTAAAACCTCATGCACAGTGAACTGCAATTACCTCTCCACAAGTGGGAGAGAAAAGAATTTTGGAAGATGGAACAAATAGGAAATGGAATTCTATAGCACTGAACACTCAATACCCTTCAAAAATAATTATCAGTAACAATGTCGTTTATAAGTGTAAGCATTCTATTTACCTTCGCTTGCATGGTAGAATGATTAAATGCTTATCTAAGCCAAAAATACCAAAGCAAATGAAGCCCTGTAGAAAAGAAAAATATAGAAAAAGCTACATTAGGCAAAAACTGTGGTTCCTACAGAACAGAAATTAAATGTAAAAAACTCAGTGACAAACATACATGAAAAGTATTCCTCTTCTCTAGATAGCATTCAAAATGCATTTTGTTTCTGCTTTGATTTTTCATCTGGACCTTAAGAAGACAGATTAATACATAACAGCCCCCTAAATAAACCTTTCAAGAAGCAGCTGGGTAAAACTGATATTGTGACATGACACTTTGGGATAACTGGCTATCCTTACACAGCTAGTTATTAAATTTCTTTGTTAATGCCAAGAACAGACTTGCTGTAATTCAAGTACTAGAATACTCTCTACTTTATTCATTTTTCTGTGCTTTCATATGAAACTATCACTATTTGATACTGCAGTGCATCTTGTAGGTACACCTGCCCATGAATCTGTAAAACATTCCTCTAGTATGTGTATTAACACTGCCTTGTTTCCACCTTCATAGGAAATGAAGCTCTCAGGTGTCAGTTTGCGCCAGAACGGGCCATGTGCGGCCAGAAGAAGCCTCAGTCAACTCTTAACTAATGGTGCTGTCACTGAAACTAGACTGACTTCAGGCTTATAGCCACAGTATCCATGTAGCCATCTTGCAACTGTTATACCCGTGTAACTCCACAGAAGGGACACTGGTGAAGCCTTCTGATACAAATGAGCCTAAATTCCTACTCAGTTTCCATGGACTTTTGGCATTCAGCTGTCACTGTACCTTTGAAAGTGTTCATGGTCGTGGAAGACATGCATTATGAAAGAAAGCTATCAAAGCAAAAGGAAAAGCTTGAGGAAAAAAGACAACCTAAGGAGCTGGTGACTTCGGCATTGTTTGAAAACTTCAACCTACAGTGCTTGTTAACAGCACCTGCTGCAACACCCAGCAACAGAGTCATTTTCAGAACAAAAATTGCTAAATACCTGACCAAAATTAAACACAGCACAGAAGAACTGCAATTCCACATACAGCCTCCCAGGCTCTTGGTTGAACAGCCACCACAAACAACTGGAGAGATTCTGTAAAGAAAATAAAAATTAAAAAAAAAAAACACACCAAAAAACCCCCCAAAACCACAAATCAAACCTGACTTAATAATCAAAAGCACTTTCTTACTCTCCACATTTTTCACATGCTAATAAATTCTTGCACAATTTTCATGGTCTCTATGTAATGAATGATCCAGACAAAGACAAATCAGGGGGAGTAAAAACACCTTAAAACATCATTTGAGTTAGGCTTAATAACAAGGTGGGAGGGGGAAGCTTGGTTGTTTTAAATGTAATAATGCAAAACATACCAGTGTAGAGGTCCTGCCTCTTTACATGTTTACAAAAGGAACTTGTCTTAAGCATACTTTGGTATTCAACCTAACACAGACAATATTAGCCCTGGAAGATTTGCAGTGTTTGTCTTTAGCCCTACTTAGCTGAGACCAGTGTTTTCTACATATTTCCTGCATAGTTAAGATTAGCTTAAGCTGAAGCACATACCATTTCAGCTATTTTAGATGCCTGACAGAGCGTAAAAAAACCTCCAAAGTTAACCCATTTGGTTGTAAAGGCTAATTCTTTAATGTAACTGGTTTTATTTCATAATGTCTATGTAATCATTCAGATACAACTAAATTATAGGCTAACATTTGCTATACCTCTTAAATAGAGAGGACATTAAAAATACACTAGCATGGAATATTTGATAGAATCTGAGAGAGGGCAAGCTTCCATTCTGTAATTTAACAGAACCTGAAAAGCAACAGCAGTGGCTATTTACCCACACAGTTGAGCTGCACTGTCCTGTTTTGCAGTATTACGTATTTGTGCCACACTCTTTTCCATTTCAGATAAAAATATTCCGCTCAACTGTAATCCACAAGAAACTCAGGTCTGAGCATTACATTCAAAGAGAGAGCTATTTCTCATCTTTGTCGGAGTTAAAAATTGAAATTATATCCCCAATGCATTACATTCTGGTATTTTACATGGTACATCAGAGCAACCACCACCACAGCTGGGATTGCATCAGTAACAATGAGTGGCAACACTAACGTAGCTACGCTGACTCCCAATGCCACAAAAAACTACGAAGTTGCATCTTCCCATTTAACATAATCTTAAAATTATTCTTCATGACTAAAACACCTCAGAGAAATCCCAGTTCCAACCTGATCAGATGGACCAATTTTTGTAGTCTCCTTCAGAAGTACAATTCAGTTTATACTTTTAATTAATTATTGTCTAGAGAAGAAAAATGGGAAGAGGGACAGAAGTGACAAACTACCAAATTATATAATTCCATTTTTTCCCTTTAGGGTTCTCTTGTGTGGCTTACTTACTATCATCATCAATCTTAACTGGCCTTTAATTTATGATCTGATACAGAAAAATGAATTTATTACATCCCTCTTCCAGTAAGGGACCAAACTATAACCTCCATTTATTTAATGAATTGTTACATGAGTAACTGGAAGATTTTTACCTGACAGTCTACATAGCTTTCCTAAAAATCTTTCTACCTCAATGAGTTAAATAACATGGAGAGAAAAAATATTTACAGCAAACAGGCCAACAACAAGGAGTAAGCACAGCAGCACATGTCTGGCCAGCTGTTTGTCTCCAGTCTGTAGAAGCTGTTCTTCTTGAGCCAATACACACGTTTGAGCACTGCAATGACTCACACACTGATCCACTGAAAAACAAATGAGAAATTTTTCATTAGGCTTCTATCTTGTGAGCTCCCTGAGCAAACTTTTAATGTAACTTGCTGAGTCAAATTACCCTGTAAGCATCTGTACTGAAGTGACACACAAAATTTAATATTGGCTTTGACCATAACCTTTTCAGACATCTACTCAAATAAAACAGTAGTTTAAAAGTGCTACTCAAAATGAAGAAACTTTTTGCAAAAGAATTCTTCTTTCAAAGATTTAATTCAAACTGAAGTTGTGGTTAACATTTCAAAAGCACTACTAGAAATAATTAAACACACTCCTCCCCCCATTTCTCTGAACAGTTTTTAAATTTTAAATTGATTTCTGGAAAGAAAAAAAACAAATACACTGTCAACTCTAACGTTTTTACTCTGCATCTCTGGGTTGCTGAGCTCTAGATCAGACAGACAACCATATTTATTTCAGGTCTGTGTATTTTTAACATAGTATATCAGAACACCATCATAATCCTATCAATCAAAAGAGCCAAATACAAAGAGAATGGATGCTTGTCCTCCAGAGAGAGTTCTAAGGAATTCTGAGAATATTCCTCTAGATGGCAGTGAAAAACTTCTTGGCAACGGCATACCTAAGAATTTGCACCAGATACCAGTCACAGCAGTTCAGTGGGATAGTAGGAGAATTAGTAATTACTGCAGCCAAAGTTACACAAGGGTATGCATTACAAATTGTTTTTACTCATTTATAGTCTTTAAGTGTTCACTCAGGAGGTTGAAATAATTTCCACTCAATCATAAGGTATTTTCTGCCTTATCTTTCAGGATAAGAAAATTCAACTGGCCTTCCTCTATCACGGAAGACATTCTTACAATGCTTGTTTAAATCACTTAGTAGATAAAATAGTTGGCAATAGGTAGAAACCTAGATTTTTGTGAGAGGAGATATAACTGAGGTACGCTTCAGTGTGAAATATTTAGATTATTTGAAAATATTTGAAAATTATGTTGCATGCAAACAAAGCATAAGGATATGAACTGTATTGTTAGGAATGCAAAAAACAAGAAAAAGAAATAGGAAAAAGAACAAGGTTATGCTGCTGCTGGCTTTGATTACTGAAAGTGGTGTACAATGGGAATGCACTGGGCATGCAGGTCTCTGTCAGATGCTGAACAGTCGGTGTGAGAAATGTTTTTCTATCTGAGTGACTCCTGAGGCCCTCTTAGTCAGTTCTCACCACCTCTCTCCCCTAGACATGAATAGTACAACAGCATGGACATTTAATCTAATTTGAAATAAGCACTACATCCCTCTAAATCTCATTCAGTGATCAAAACACAACAGCCTTTGTAAAAATATGTAAGATGTCAATAAGAGAATGTAAAAGAGCATGTTTATGTTAAAAGCTTGATGCAAAGTAGGGTTATGCATTCAACTTCCCAGCATCCAAACAAGACAACAGTGGAGAGGTAAAGTCTGAATGCTCAGAAGAACATGTTAAAGTGGCTTAGTGTTACTAACTTCCAACATAACTATTAGCAGAAGAGAACAAACACCTACAATATTGCCTAATAATTGAATCCAGTATGAAATGTAAGTTATCCAGGTAGAGCTGAGAGCACAACAACCCAAACAGTTTCTTTGTGAGAACAACACACATAAATGTTGAGGAAGAGCTCGTACTATTAAAACAAGGAGATACTACTGCTTTACCTGTCTCAATTGGAGGAACCTTGCATTCAATGGCATTTGACACTGCTTTGCTCTCTTTAGCACAGGATAATTCACCATTTGTTGCTTGACAAGAACAGCAACCTACTAAGCACATACAGTAACAGGAGTTAGTTTCCTTCACTATCTTAAGTTAGTCTCCAAGCATAACCACATATTCTATGGAGATTTAACTATTATGCTCAAAAGATAACCCAAAAAGAGAAGATAAACTTAATTTTTCCAGTTTTCTGAGAGGATAAATGGGTTACAGTATTAATATACAGGAACTATTGAACATTACCACCATGGAAGCAAGACAAGTACTTTTAGCTAGAAGCAAAAAAAATGGGATGTGATCAAGAAGGCTACATACAAAAAAGTGTTAAAAACACATGGAGTGTTTCTGCTGGCATATAATGCATTCTCAGAGAGACAGTTTAGTGAGTAAACAATCTCAGATGCCTAGTGGACTGCACTTATCATACTTTTATCAAGATACCACTACTTACATAAAAACAGTACACTTGCTTTTTTTTCCTTGTCCACTTCCCCAACCCTTCCAATGATAACAATAAAACTTTTCTGAGAAATATAAACCTATAGTTGCATCCAGATTTTCTTCTGTCCTAGTGTAACACCTGAAGGTGTAAACTGTCTTTACCAGGTCAGAATCAAATTTAGAATATTAGTTTATAGTACCCCAAGCCATTTATTCTTTTTACAAATCATTCTCTACCCCTTTCTGCAGATGTCTGTGCAGAAGATCCCGGAGAAGACTGTGCAGAAGATTTTGGAGAAGGCTGTGCAGAAGACTCTGGTGAAGGCTGAGGCACAGTGGCTGAACTGTCTTTCTGCTCACTTCCTCCCACTTCAACCTCCTCCACTTGGCCACGTGGTGAGTATGGGTTCAACACTTCATAGCTTGACTCTTGCCTATTTCTGTTCATGCACATAAGTGAGATGCCTGACATCAATATACTGATGAACAGGATCACTGCTGTGGTAATTATCTGTTAAGAAAGCAAAGAAAATACACTTAAATACAGGAAAATAGTGGCATATATCTGTCTTTCTAACTTCTGCTCTTTTCTAAATATACTTACAAATGCATCTGAATGAGACAGTTTTCTATATTAACTGCCCTTGCACCTTGTGGCACATGAAACTAATTTTCCTTACAGTGTTTTGTTTTGGTTTTGTTGTTGTTGGGATTTTTTTTGTTTTAAGTGTGGACCCCTATTTCCCATGCAATCCAAACACCTCCCGTCATCATTGTCACCTTTCCTCTCAGGGTCACTAGGTTAAGTTCTGCTTGGGTACTTGTTAATTCTGAAGAGGAAAATATGCTCTAATTTCCATGCTTTGCCCATCAGGAGCACCCTATTCATTAACTTTTCCTTCTAATCATCTGCCACTGATACCCAGAGTTCTCTCTGGGGCTATATAACACTTGTGAAAGTGCCACATGAACAATAGCAAGTGACTCATTGACCCTCTATTCATAAGAAAGACAGACAAAACATGTCAAGTATCTGTGCTAATACACTTTACATCCTCTGATAAGAGGAATCATTTATTGGTAAAAAATGTAGTTCAGGCTCAGGGCCTTTGAACCCATGATTGTGCAGATGCCTACACAGTGCAAGCAGTTACCTCTACACAGGTAAAGTAGATCCTATCTACTACAGCCCAGAAGCCATTAATTAGCTACTGGATAATAACAATTTTAGATAATTATCAATCGAGACTACAAATTAGTCACCAGGAAAAGGGCTCTGCAATTCATTACCTAATTCATTCCTAAGTCTTTTCTTTGGGAAGCCTGCTTCCTCTTTTTTTTGGTCAGAGCTAACTAAACATGAAGGTCCTTGTTCAAACAAGTTTTCCTAATGGTTCATTACAGAAATACATTTTTGTATCAATCTCTAAGCACTCTACAATGATATGTTTATTATGGTAGCCTGTACTTCGACTGAAAGCTACTTGCATTAGAAGCAAACAGAGAATACAATTTCTGAATAATATGTTGGACATGGCAGAAGTCTGAAGTGATGAGGACATAATATATTCATACCTGATATTTTCCATAGAAAAAGGCAGAGTCAATACTAGCATCGTTACGTTCACCAACAATTAGTAAGACTCCCACCAGAACTGTTGGGACTCTGAAAGAGCAAAATAGGAAGCCTGTAACATATGTAGCATGCTCCCACTAATTCTGCAGGGAAGCATTTGAATTAACTTACCCCCATCCAGCTATGATGATAAATCCAATGGGAAGCTTTACTGTTTCTCTCTTCTTCAATAGAAACAAAGAGAAAGACAGAAAACCTAAAAAAAAACCAAAAACCCCCACCAAAACAAAACCAAAAGAAATGCTTTGTTTATTATTAAAAAGGGAACTGGAAAGTACAGAATTTAGAAACTGTATGATGTGACCTACTTGGTAACCTACTTGGTAATTTACGATATTCTCAGACCTTTAAATAGTCCAAAATTGTTTTTCTAGTTGTATTCTGAGACAGTAAATTAGAAATACCCATTGTCTTAAAAATCACGTTAATAGAGAAACACTGAAGAAATTCCAAGACATTTTATATTAAACATCAGCTTCTAAATGTTAAGAGAGGTTCACAAGAGTATAAAAGATGTCGTAAGAACATTTAAGACACAAGTAACTAATTTCTTAAGGTATCGACAGCAGTTGTTCTATTCTGACATTCTTTAGTAACCAACAAATACTGTTGTATTCTGTTGTAACACTTCTTAAAAACTGACTAGTCCTTTGTAAAGACAATGATAAACTTAACAAAAAAGTTTTACATATTTTTGCATATGTAACTATATATGGGAGTATCTTCTGGAACTGCCTAACTTACTTCTGGACTCAAGAATGGTACAAAAATTCTCTTGAATACCCAAAGTCTCTTTTATTAATCATATGTGCAAGGTTCTCCAGGCTTCTTGATGCATCTTTCAACTCTGTCTTATTTTAAACCCCTCTTAATCATACACACATATTGTTTTTAGAAATTACAGTTGCCAGGGTAAAGAGATGTTGAAGATACTTTGGTATTTCTCTTCATTCTGTCTTTTCTACTTTTTGAGGCATCAAGTTTTTAAATCTACTTGATGATATATAGTTAAAATCTTAAATTCTACATTAATTAAAAATCTCCACTAAAACTTTAACTAGCTGAAGGGCAACCCATCATATTCGCTCTGTTTGTAATAGCTTCTGCCTCGAGAGCCGGTTCTTTTCTCCTGTCACAGAGCAGGCTGCTGTACCCAGTACAGACAAACAAGACCTGCCCTAGGTATGAGCTTCCAGCAGCAGCAGCAGTGCCCGACACTGAGCCCTGTGCTGCCAGTGCTGCAGCTTGGCACAACTTACAAGCATCCAAATGTATAGAACTACATACAGGTGAAAGGAACAATTACTCTGAAGAATGTAACAACCTTATTTCAGTATATTACTCTTTTATTACAGTACGTAGGTTCTGTCTAGAAAAATCATACCTGTCCATAGGTAGGTGCTATAAAGTGAGCTGTAGAGGAATATAAATACTAGGATCTGCATGGTGATGTCTTTCTGTTTAACAATGAAATTCCATGCCACCATTCCAATGCAAGCAATAAACTGGAAAGAAAGATAAGATGACATCATTTAAATTGGAAAAGCAGGATGACAAGAAAAACTAAACACAATGCCATATACCTACAATAAACTCCAAAACTCCACCGCCAGATTGACTGGAGTGTGATTTTATGAATTGGATACTTCTCTTAGCAGTAAAGCACTGCCACAGTAAATTCAGTGTTACAGTTGTGTCACTTGACTATGGTACCCTATTTTCAGGAGGGGTTTTTTTGGACAGGAATTTCATATAAACTGGGAGTCAGGCCAGTCAGAAAAAAATCCCAAGTTTATGTACCTTATAATAAGTAAAAGCTGATGCTTTTGATAAGTACAAACCATTCATCTGAAATGAATGAATCTGAGGTCAACAGATGTTCGTTCAGCCAAGAATTTGAATGGTTTTCACCCAGTGATACTACATATATGATAATTTCAGTACTGAAGGAATCTGAAAAAGTATGGTGAAATACTACTGAAACAGTAAAACAATAGTTCAGGGTTTTTTTATTTTAAGATTAAAACTAACTTTGCTGTTATAGAACAAAAGCACCTGCAGTTCTTGTATGTGACATCTTTCTTATGTGACTCCATGATCAGAGGAGCATGTACACTCTGTAGTTCTCTCTCAGATTAACCAACAATTAAAATTAATCCACAGCCATTTGGCTTTGGCCTTCCCTAGCCACCAGCCATGCATTCCCACACCCCTTCCTTTCACCAGCTCTTGCACCTGTCTGATCCCTCAGCAAGCCACTTCAGGAAGATAAACCACCACAGGGATTATTTTTCTATTTAGCACCTTGGATTGAGGCACTATAGAGTCAAACATACACTGCTGCTCTTGGTATTGCTGACCTCAAATTAGTATAAATTGACACAGAATTGCACTCAACAGTGTTGGGCAGTAAGTAAAAATACTTTTCAGAAGCCACTCTCCATTCTGAGTGCTTATGTTCTGTTTGAGAACCATAGTACCAGCATTGACTATAATTTTCTTCAAGGGTGTATTTTCAGGCACAGAAATTGTTTAGACAAGTCACACATTAGATTCCCCTGCCCTCCATAGATGGCTATAAAGACATCACTGTAGAAACCAAACATGTAAAAAGGTTAAAAAAGACTTAAACCCTCAAACTCACCCAACAACATTCTTCTTACTACTGACCTGAGCAACAAGTAGATTTGTCGTAATCATATGAGGAAGCTGTTTGTATTTCTTACTCAGAAGGACAACAATAAGAGACCAGGTCTGTAACATATGAGAAAAAAATGGATTTAAGAATAAAACAAATCCCAAAAGAACACAGAATATTCTGGCAGACTATGGTGAAATTAAATATGTAACAAATCTTCTGGAAAAGTTTCCTATCAACATGACTACCCTGGGCAGCTCCATCCCAACTGCTGCCAGTCCCTGCACCTCAGCAGCTGCAACCAGAAAAAGCAACACACCTTGGTGTTCTCATCATGGCAATTCCAAGGAAGCACCAAGAATTTACCTCTAGTGTGCAGAAGCCTGTTTGTTCCTCAGGACATACATGACCACAGAGTGGCCTGGCAATTTAGAATTTAAAATCCACACGCCCGTGAATCTCCCAAAACGATATGACAGCAAGTGGCAGCATTGAGTTCTGGCCTCCCTTAAGGCACAGTTTCAAGACAAGAGGACTTCACTGAGACAGTTTCAGAAAATTCGAACTCCTTTCAACATGGATGTTTTTATTTTAAAAAAGCAAACAGAGTAATGACATTATCTGCAGGGATTTTTTTATAAAGCCAAAACACAATTCACTTTCGATTTATGGATTATCAACTCACTTTTTAAGAAAAGAATTTCTAGGAAAGGAACTTGATAAACATATTAAATCTTTCAGGTTAAACATTTTTATTAATACTCATTAAGATTAAATAAATATTCAGTGACATTTTTGGAGCTAAAGTTTGTACACAGCCTGCATTAGTGCGATATCCAAGTACCTCACTTGGCGTGATGTAATTAGTCCCTGTGGTGTAAGTTAGTGCTGTAATTCCCTCACACCCTGTTATTTAAAAGCGAAAACAAACACAAACAAAAAAGAAGCTCACAAGCCCTGCACTAAGAGCTCTAATTCAGTCACCCATCTTTCTATACAGTGCGACTTTCCAGCAGCCCCACTGCTAAATCAAGATTTTTAACTCCTTCCTTAGCCTTCTGCAACAGGATATGATGAGGAAATATGTCTTATTGTGACACAGTTTGCTGCTTCTGTATCACCCAGACACAAGAGTGTGCTTTTGTACCAACACCTACCAGAGAAATGAGGCTGACAATACTGATGTCAAAGCTGACGTTTTGGAGGGCAGATGCCAGTGGGTTGGGGTCCATGGATGGAATGGTCAGCAGCCAGGCAGACACATACATGATAGGGGCAGACACAAAAGTGCTTATCACCATGCCTGAGGTAATCTGCAAAAAGAATCAAATTGAAACAAGAACACAGTTAATCAGATCTCAAGCCAAATAATCTGCTCTCAGGAACAAAACCTTAGAATTAAACATACACAGACCTTTAACAAATCTGTCAGTTGCTTCTAGAACAAATTATTTGCTTCTAGAACTAAGTATTGGGCTTATACATGCAGCTCAACTGAAAATTTTAACAAGCTTCTGAAATAGCAGGAATAGAGTTCCCTACTGCAAATTCTTACAGAGCTTTTTTGCAGGAGTCAAATACACTAACAGCTACAGTCCAGGGCTGAATTTACACTGCCACAATTTACTTTTGGATGCAAATAGTCACATCACAAATAAGTAAGAAAACATACAGTTATGCATATACTAATATGCACCAGTTCATCAGAGGAAACCATATATATTTGCATTTAAGTGATTTTTAGTTTGGCTCCTCATTGTGTTTCCACTTTCTAGAATTTGCACAGTGATGCAAGACTGAATTGTCACTCATACCACAGACTGCTTTAAACAGATATCCTGAGTTTGCAGGGCACAAAATGCTATCTTCTGAGATTTAATTTTAGTATCCTTTCCCACCTGCTCTTTTTCTTAAAAAAAAACCAACCAAAACCCAACAAAATAACAAACATCTAAACAAGCCCAAAACAGAAAACATTGAGAACAATGGAAGTTAACAGGAATGTTTTAATGTCACTTCAAGTGGAAGAAACAGTTGTAAAATTTGTATTTTAAGTTTATAACATAATTGGTACCTTCTACTATACACACCAAAAAATTTAAAATGTATTTCTACCATGAGATTTAACTGAAGGGAACACAACTGAATCAGTGAAAGCACAAAATCATCCATAAATTTTCAGCACTAAAGTAACACTATTCTTACTGAAGTCCGTAACACAATTTTTCTTCCCTGCAAAAGCAGCAACTCAAAGATAAGGTTGTTGAAAAAAACACCCTAAAAACCAAACCCAAAACTCAACAAAGATGCAAGTTCATTATATTTAAAGTTACTCTAGTTCTTCCCACTAGACTCATGAACAAAGTAATTATGAGGACTTATTTATGAACAGCTACTATTAGGTCACTTGAGACATCAGGAAGGACCCAGGGAGTACAAGTAAGGCTAAGACATCTATACTACAGGAAAGCAAATTCTCCAAGTCTGCTTATTTATTAAAGTATTTCATCAACAAAGTTAAGCTTAAAGTTAGTACATATTTGGAAAAGTCTAACTACATACAATTCCTACTTCCATATTAAATTGACTTGCAAATATTGCGACACCAGGTGCTGCTGGAAAAACTCCATAAAGAAATGCATAGTTTGATAAACTGGTGTGGTTGACAACATTGTCACTCCTGTCCAAGAGCTCCACCATTTCTCTACAGAGAAACGGCATCATAAGTCTGAAAAGAGAGGAGAAAAATTGAAAAAAATATTACTGAAGCTATAGCAATAAACTCTTCATTCACAAAATGACCAAAAGGAAATTTAAAGCTTGTTTGAATATGGACATAATTTTGAATCATTGCCTTTACTGTTACCAAGACATTGACCAGCTCTTTAAAAATCTTATGCCCAAGTTACAAAAAACCCCCAAAACCCAAAAAAGACAACAAACTCTGGGATATAAGCAGACTCACTGATTGCGCAGACACATTCTTCGTATGAACCTTGATTTAAACATAAAACCCCCATGATTTTTCAACTGTTAAATAGTAGCTATAAGCAGTGAGTAGCTGTGAAACCCAGACCACCATTCTGCAAGATATCTGAAATATAACAAGTACAATAAGTATCCCATTGCCAAGGTTTTGGCCGCAAATCCCCTACACCAATGCCATTTTGTTCACCTTTAGCAACAGCCCAGATCTCCCACAGACTCAATGATGTCACTCTTGCACAGGATCACCAGTAAACCAAAGTGGTAACATTAAAACCCAATTTTTTTTACATTCTTACAAAATCTGTCATGGAGCTGGTTTACACACTAGGACTTCAAGTTTGCCAGTTAGTTGTACTGATACTCAAATGCCCCTTCAAATTTTACAATATGAACTTAACCAAACAACAATTCTATTATGTTAATTGTTGCTCTGTAGAAAGTTAACTATTTAATTCACCAGTAACTGAGATATAGTCAAGGGACGATAATGATGGCGTAAGTTCAAAATACAACTTGTCATTTACTCATGTCTAGAAGTCGGGCAGTTTAAGAGCATTAAGTGACCATTTTTAAGCTGTTCCAATATAGCAGTTTCAAAGATTTATAGATAAAGCAAGGAAAAATAACTCATTCAGAGATGCATTGTTTAAGCCAAATAAAATACAAATACTAATCAAATATACTCTAAATCACTACTACCTAACTACTTAATCAGTAAATTTTAATTTAAGCTAGTAATTTCCCAAACACCCAATTCATGACAGAGCGTCTGCAGGCAGTTGATGAAGCCACAGCCACAGAACCCCTGATTTTTTTTCTCTGCAGAGCCTGACAATGGGTTTCTAGTGTGCTTAATTTCCCTTAGAAGTTACCAGTCACACACTGTCAAAGAGTTTGGGAAGCACTCACTCAAAATACGGGAAGGGAAACATACTGTCATTACAAAAGCTTTTGAGAGAAAAGCCACCTGACCAGGGGAATGAGAGCTTAAAGCATCTAGAGAACAAAATTATAAAAATATATAAATCAAACTTACAGTTTAGCTGTGATGAGAAGGATCAGTGCAACAAACATACCCTTTGTCAGTTTTTTTGTTTGTCCCACCATAGTCAGTCCAAGGTAGAAAAGTGCAGAGCCAGAAAATGAACTGCCCAGTCCATCAAGGAAGTTTTCAAGGTATTCAGGAATTTTCTGGCCAAGAATGAAGTTTGAGGCAATTCCTATGAAGACCATGAATACAATTGGGTTCTGCAAAACTCGAAGGAGTGCTAGGCCCACTATTTTGATTTTGCTGTGTGGCACAGTGCGATTATCCCTCCACTTCTGGATTTCACAGAAGATAAACCCCAGGGGGTTCAGCATCATAAGAGATATCGGAGCCACAAGGTAAATGTACTGGAGATATTCGGGGTAAGTGGTTTGATATAAAGCTTCAACTACAAGACAGGAAATGAAGAGTCATGAGTGACAACATGTCAGTACAAAAATACATTAATATTGAAACTAAATATTGCTGTCTGAAAACTAAAGAAAATTATTTCATTTTGTTTCAGAAGTAACTGAATTGTATTAATTCAATTAATATTTAATTCAATTAATTAAATTAATTCAATTATTACTATTTTCAGTATAAGATGACGCACTAAGAGAAGAATGCCAAATCACATCAGGCCACAGTCATCTAACGCACACATTAAAGATCGAAGATTAACTATTCAATATTAATTAATGGTTATACAAATAGTCAACATTTACAGAAAAAAAAGAAAGAAAACAATACAACAATCCTATGTTTCATTTGAGTCACCCCAAATGCTGGAAAAATTTTGCCTTTATTCCTGACTTGC
This sequence comes from Sakesphorus luctuosus, assembly GCA_013396695.1. Classification (NCBI taxonomy): domain Eukaryota; kingdom Metazoa; phylum Chordata; class Aves; order Passeriformes; family Thamnophilidae; genus Sakesphorus; species Sakesphorus luctuosus. The sequence goes on from VWZD01010919.1 coordinate 461,753, forward strand.
TTTTCAACCCCAGAGACATGACAGGTGTGGAGAACTAAATGCACTTTGCAGGACACAAGTTGCTTCCCATCTTAGGGGAGTCTCACATCTCTGACATTTAATCAGTTTTCAGAGGGTAAGTTAGGTGTGATCATTCTACACTGATTCAATAGAACACAAAAAAGCAACAACCAAATAAAAAATATCTTCTTAGTTCATTCTCTGGGACTACTAAGTACAAGAGTTATTGCTGTAGTTATGGGCCCTCAAGGAACTTTAAATCATGTGCATTTGTTTTCACTGCCATTACATACTTCTGAGTCAAAGTAGAATTGCTTCTTATTTCAAGTTTGTACTAACAGCACTTCAAAACCAAAGGAAATAATTTGCAAAGATACACAAGATTCAATTCTAGGGTGAATTAAAAAACCTCAATGCATTAAAAGTACAATATTATCATAATGTTACCATATTAAATAATTTTCTTGTTATTAATAGTTATCAATAGCACAAGTGTTAATAGAATCCCAATTATAGTATATTAATACGTAGTTAATATCACTACTATCATAATAATTATATATACTATACGTTATATAGGTACATAATGTATATTTTTCTATATTATAATATACTTTATATCTATAATATTGCAAAAATGCAGCTCAACACAAGTCACATGTAAGTAGTGCCTGAGTGAAAAATTTAAAAACTCATTACTTTCTGGCAAAGCGAAACTTCACACTTAATACAATATATTAAGGTCTATAAGTATTTAAACTGATGTATGAAGTCACAATGCATTTTCCTGAATATAAAAACTGGAACTAGATCACCAAGTCAGTGAATTAAAAAAAAAACAGAAATTACTCTAAAGAAATCATTAAGACAGTGAAAATAATCCACAACTTCTAATGCTGATGAAAAATTTTCCTTTTATTTAAATCAAGGTGTCTGCTTGTTGATCATAACAAAAAATTTAAATCAAAGATATATTTTTTTAAAATCAGTTCTCCATCTCTCAGCTGCTCAAAATTACACTCAAATCATGTATTAGTTGTCCATGCTAAATACAATTAGTATTGTTAAAGTTATGGTAACTGAGCCATCATCCATGTAACAGTTCTGCTACACCTGTGCTTTAACAATAGAGCACTACAGAATAGGTGAAGTTGTCCTGTCAGTTGCACCATCTCACCCAGTAACAAAACCCAAAGCTTTGTGTCATACCAGTTTTATCTGTGTCAGGGGGGTGCTTGCAAACCTCTGGCAGGTTTTTTTCACCCCAACATCACTTGGCAATATAGAACTGTCATAATGACAATAGCAGAAAAAACACAGAGATGACCTTTGAAAATTTAACCTGCATTTTGATTTTCATACGTGCAAATCTTTGTTAAACAGCAAAAAATTGACACAGTAAAGAAATAATAATAAATAATAACAGCAATATATTAAAGAAATTACCTGGGATGAAGACGCAGGAAGTTAATTGATTTAAGTGTTCAAATTGCCTTTTAAAATAGTGCTCTTTTAGTACACTGATTTGTCAATACTGATTTTTTTTCCCTTACAAACTTCAACTGCTACAGCCTTAAAAAATATATTTACATTAAATAATCAGGTTTTGTTCAAAACACTACCTGTCACCATACATAAAAAGAAGCAAGGTATTCTTTATTGCCCAGTCCTGCAGACACTTCAGAGGAGCCATTAATAGTAAAAATTTTGTATAGGTTTTGTATAAGTTTACATGGACCAAACACTGGTGAAAGTTTGGGACTGGGAGAAGGGAAAGGACAGCAGAGGAAGTAAACAGCTGTAAGAAAGAAATAAACCTCCAGAGCCTACAGCATTACTGTTGCAGTAAGTATTCCAGCAGAGCTCTTAATGAACTAAATGGTGTAGATTCTGGCACAGAAAAATAAGACTCTCATCTTATAAATCACAAAATATCTGAAGAAATACATGGTCTGACATGAAAGTCAAAGTTGAAAGAACTTTTTAACTAGGATACAATGAAAATACATTTAGACAACTCCCAAATATATATACACACATACATATATAAATACGTGTGTGTGTGTGTGTGCGCACGCGCGCGTGTACATTTATTTATTTCTTTATTTGTCTGTCTGTATGTATATGCATATATAAAAGAAATCCTAGTTGGTATTTTAAAGGTATACCAAGAAATAAGGATGTAATCACAGCCCTATTTGTGACATACTTCTTATTTCACTCAAGAGGAATAAATCTCAGGAGATACAGCTGAGGGAAACACAGCTTTTTCAGCTAAAGAAGAAAAAGTTTGTAGTTGCATTTGTCTACATTTTATACATATCTAGCAAATTTGAAGAGAGTAAGAAAGACTGAAGAGTCTCCTGAGCATGCTGCCCTGGAATAGGGAGAAAAAACTTGCTAACTCCTCAAGTAATCTAAAATATGGAGGTACTTTTTGTTACATATAATCTAGAATTGCCCAGTTGAGCTTCTCTTTTGTAATTGTATTTTAAATTCTGTAATCAAATGTCCTGCTTTTGGTTTTTCTAGAACAAACTTGCTTTCTTTTTTAGTTCTTAACCTTGCCTAGATGATGAGTGATCTAAAAGAGAATTTTGAGAGGCACTTCAGAAATTACTTTGATAGCATGGAACTTCAGTTCAGAAGGCACTTTCAAATTATGGAAAAATAAAAGCAATCATATCTAGAACAGTGACAACTAAAAGAAGAAAGCATACTTACCTATTGGATATCCCAGTGCAAAGTCATTGCTTTGTGTAGCAAAAATAGGGAACAACCCTGCTTTGCTAAATCGATTCTCAGGACTGGCTACCAACAATGTTAAAACGCAGACTAAAAAAAACACAGCAGCTTTGGCAACTAAAACACTGTACAGGAAGGACCAATTCACATTAGAAAAGTTGAGTACCACCATGTTTTTGAACAGTAAAGCTGGGAGTGCAAAACGGGACACAAAATTTCCCAGTCCTTTGGCCTGAGTTGATGTGATAATGTTGGCTCTTCCAGCTATGTAGCCACAAAGAATTATTCCAAAGCACTCCAACAGGGCTGGGAAAAGCCTGCTTATTGACATAGAAGGAGTACCACTGGTGGCATTGAGTCCCGCTTGTCCAGACAAAGAAATAGACATATTTGCTGGGGATGAGAGGTTCTTTGCAGTGAAGACTGAATAGCTATCCATTTCCTTTGACCACTTCTTCCAAAAGAGGAGTATGAAATGATCTCATCTGTAAAAGAAACAAAAGTACATTTATTAACTTTGAAGACTCTGGGTTTGAATATTTATGGTACTAGGCTTGTTAACAGGAGAGTTTACACTTACAAGTGCATTACAAACAAATAATGAGACAAATGATAAATAGCTAAAGAGAAACAACTCTGAGAAAATAATTTCATACACACATGACCTTCAGACATCATCTCACAACTCCATACAATTCAACAAGACAACTGGAAACAGGAATTGCTACATTCTCAGTGTATATTTCTCATTTCCAGACCACCATTACAAGCCTAGTTAAGTCTGTAATGCTAAAGCACAAGTCTCTTTACCTTCTCATTAGGAGCCTGTAACATCCCACTTCCCTATGCTTTCTTATTAATACAAGCTTAAGCCCTCCTAAATTATTACAGACTAGACAATAGGAATAGCCCTACAAGAACTGAGCACCAGGCATGGAAGGTAAATATGACCCAAGAATCACAGCCTCTCCACTCTGGCACAAAAACATTTTTCAAGGCCCTCTCTACCTTCCAGAAAGACTCAGTGATCAAAACATCACATCATCCTTTAAGTTTGTACCTTGCTTTATGCAACTACCCGAAATATCAGTATCATGTGCTAATGACACACTTTCCAGTTAGCAAAGAATCCACATATGACACAGCTGCCAATGATCTAATTCACTACACTAGTGCCTGTCTGTATTTCTATATACAATTATTCAGGCCTGTAGCAGTGAAATTGAAGTATGTGTTAAATTAGTACTTACGTACAACAGAAATGTCTCATTACTCCTGTTCTTCTCTTGTTAGCAGTGATGCCCTTTGAAAGGGCTGCCTAGAGCACTGCAGGTTCTATATGCAAGCAGACATGTACAGTCTGCAAACCAGAAGAAGAGAGTGGACATCAAACCCAAATATTCATTGGTCAATATCCAGGTCTTGCGAGAAACAGACACGCCTTTGGCGATCCAGCTCTGCAAAGTGTGCAGTCCATCAGTTCTAACTCCAGATTAAAATTCTGACATGACTAAATCCTGAAGTACTCTGGATAGGAAGTCAAGATAACTTACCCCACTTTGTAGGGATGGAAAGTAAGGTAATTGCAAAATGATTTGCCGTAAGCCATTTAACGTAACAGTGGGAAAGCTGAGATTGCCAATTCCCAAACAGTGTTTTGCACAGCACAATCTGCACAAATTAACAACTGGTTTAAGAGTCTTTCCAGTCTCTTTGTATCCTGTCCATAAGGAATGCAGAACTCATAATAGCCAGGTAAATAAGCAAGTAAATCAAGTTGGCACAAAGGCAAGATCTTGCATGCTCTGTTTCACACCCTGGCATCCAGCACACACATATTCACATGCAGCATAAACTCTTTGACTCAAGACTTTTATTTATGCCTGAGGCTTTTAGTAAGCACTTCTACAATGCTGTTGGAATTCATCTGGACTGAGTAGCAGCATCATCCAAATCTGTCCAGTAGCCTTCGCTATCTCTTCTCCCAAGGAAAATGAATCTTATCCAAGTAGGGCTTATTTTAAAGGCTGTCTTTTTCTTATGTTATAGATGATCTGTTCACTTAGATGTATTCGGACCAACAGCTCAAAGCATTATGTACTACAGAACAATGGAAAAACTCGTCATAAAGGAAGCAGACAACAAACCATTTCTTCTACTAGAAAAACTTAAGGATGTTGTTGAAATTCACAAAATGCCCAAAAGAGAATCAGGTACGTTTCCAGCACTGAATTCTTGAAGGAAATCAGCCACATTTCACACCAGCTGTAAAGTGAAAAGGAGGTTTTTGGCACAGCCCTAAGTCGAATTCTTCAAGCTTACATCACTGCATAAAGGTAAAGCTTCTGGCAATGCGACATGTTCAACCTACTCGCTGCTCTCCTGAGGTATTTTTTTTTCAGCAATAAGGTAAAGATGAAGCTTTTTTTAAACAAATGTAACATTTGATCTGTGGTGGAAATGTATTCCAGCTGTATCTATCCACGAATTCTAGCATTCCTTCTCATCTGCTGTGCCTTCCTATCCAAGGCTAATGATAAAATTTATTCTTACAAAAGCCACACACTACATACAATTGTATAGTGGAAGGACTATCAGCACTACAATATCTCCTTCCTCTTTTTCTGTCTTGAGAAGTGATTTGAGCTATCCAGGCTTTTTTCTTGCACAAAGTGAGCCTGTCAATATTGCTACACAAGCCCATATTTTTAAACTAAAATTGTGCCTAAATTAATTAATCACATCTTTTCCCTCATTATTTCTCCTCATAAACTTGATACAAAATATAGAAGTGCCCTCATCCCCATCTCGTAATTCAGGACTTAAACAACTATTCAGAGCACTGACTTATGCTGCATCGGTCAATAGCACACACTACATCCTGTATCTTCCTCACTAGATCAAAACTGACACGGTTATACACCCACACGTCCTACAACCATCTTTTGTGAGGCACCACAAACATTCCTGCTGCCTTCCTTCAGGCTACCTTCACCTTGAACTTCATTACAAGGGACCCTGTGAAGTCACACAGGTTCAGTTTTTGGTGAACTACATGAGTTTCAAAGGGAGAAACTGCATCACAGTAAAAGCTGCTACTGGCACTCCTCAGAGGGCTCTGAGAGTGAATCATCTTCAGCTGCTGCGATGTGCACATCCCAAAATCTTCACATTTAACAGATTATCTATTGCAGAGCAGTATTTTCCAGAAATGCTCTTGCACAGCATGCTGCTTAACACAGTCAATGCATGTCTCAGTGCCTTTTGCTCTACAGGATACAGGCATTTATATAACTGTTGTGAGATTATGCAATGACTAATCACAGATTTAATATACAGCCTTATTATATCTCTGGCTTAACTCAAACTAGCATCTCACAAGAGTGAAATTATCTCCAATTCACAGTTCTTAATGAAATTAAAGTTAATGATCTGATGCAAAACCAAAACCTGACATATTCTACACAGAAAAGAACTGTCCTTATAGTAGATGTAACAAAATAATGACTCAAATGACACTAAAATAAGGAAATGTAACACAGTTCCAAGGGAAAACACTTAGCTTTGACTCCATAGGACATGATTTGTGGCTAACCCTTCAGGGATTGAAGATTGAGATTTGAATCCTTGAAAACTCAGCCACAGCTGCATTGTTGGGAACAGCAGGCCAATACAGACAAAGCTTTTAGGAATAATGATGCCTTATCTGCTGTCAGCCAGATGTCAGCTTGCACTTTTAAGGAAGGACAGCACAGCCAGCACGAGAGGAAGCCTTGTATGAAGACCAACAACAGACAGAGAGCAAAGAGTAAGAACAGTTTACACTTCCTATGAAATAAACTGGAGTACTGACATTTGCCCATTTCTCTTGTAGGTTGTCAATGTTTGTAAAGTGTTAAAATTCACCAGACTGGTAGCTCAGTTTTCCAGCAGCTGTGAGTTAAGCAACATCAGGTTCCTCTAAGTACAGAAACAGAGAAGTTGCCTCCTTTACCACTAGGAAAATCCCTTTCATCTTCATTTTTAATGAAAGTCAAAGACAGTATGAGAGAATAAAAGAGATACCATCAATGTACACCAGCCTTTGGCCTCTCACTCAAACTTTCAACTGATAATCACTCTTAGGATAATGTGGTGACACTGGCAAGGCTGTGCTCATGGTTCATAAATTATATCCCACAACATGACCTACTTTAATTCAATGCAGAAACTTTCCTACTTTAATGCAATGTGGAAACATCCCAAGGATGACACATTATTTTACTCAGGAAGCTGAAAGCAGAATCAGAGCAGGAAGAGTTACCATTCGTGGCAGCTCTAGAACCTCATCCTCAGCACAGATAAGCACCTACTGCATGCATTTTAGTGTAAAAATTTGTACAGTGGGTCAAAGAAGAAGCAACTTCAAGGAGATACAATGATAAAATTGTGGGAAGAAATGATTACTGCAGTTCCTATTCTTGCAAGTTAACAACGATTTTTACTTTTCTCTTTACTGGGCTAAGAAAACAGAGAAAGGGCAATACTGCAACAGCAATTAACCCACTTCTTGTGGGCAACCCCTGTCTGGAAATCTAGATAATACCACAATAAATAACAGACCTTAGTTGTCTCTGAGCAGCTGCTATTCAAGACCACGTTTCCTTTCCATTCTCCGGCCATGCGACAGGCGGGCACCTGCGTGGAGCGGGCGAGCCACGTGCGATGGAAACCGCGACAGCAGCGCCTGCCCCGGCCCCGCGGGCACAGCTCACACGGCAACACTTCAGCTACATCAAATTTGGCAGTGCGGGAGTTCAGACAAGCCCAAAGGAAGCAACAAGTTGCCAGCAGCACAGAATATCAACCCAGGAAACAAACGGGAAACATACCACCCCTTAAGTTTCATCTTAGGCTCATCTTTGGGCTTGTCAACAGATACATTCATACTTCTGAAGCAAACAGCAAAATATTTTTCAAAAGGCAGATTATATGTCCTTGCAGAACCCCTTAAAAACCACCTTACTTGCACCACTTGCCAAATTGGGATGCAAAATCCTTTGACTCGCAGCGAGAAAGCCACAACAAAACGAAAGCCTCTTGCCTGCCCCTTCCCTGCCCTCCTTGCCGTGGTCACCCTGCTCCGAGCTCACCGCACTTCGCGCACAGGCAGAGGCACAGCCGCGCTGCCCTGTCTCACAGCTGCCTCAGCAGCAAGTGCAGCCACACACCGGGGCAAGGACGAGCGGGCAGCTTACCTACCTACGCGGCCTTCGGCAGGTGCCTCCGCACGGAGTGCGCGGGAGCGTTTGTGCTCTGCCAAACTGAGAACCTCTCCAAAGCCGAGGCCACCGGTGCCGAGGCCGAGAAGGGGAGGGGAAGAGAGGGGAGGGAAGGGCTGGCCCAGCCCGGCCCGCCCCTGCAGCGACAGCCCTGCACTCGCAGGCGGCTCAGCGCCCCGGGAGGGCGGGCAGGCCCCGGGCGGATCCCGGGAGGGCTCTGAGCGGGCCGCGGGAGGGAGGGCAGGGCCGGGCTCTGGGTGGGCCGCGGGCGGCCCCCAGGCGGGCAGCGCTGCGGGAGGGAGGGCAGGGCCCCGGGCGGACCGGGCTGCGCGGCGGCGGGGAGGGACGAGGCGCAAGATGGCGGCCCCGCCGGGCCGTGTGTTTCCGCTGCCGCCTCTGCCACGAGGGCTTCCCCCGCAATCGGAGGCGCCTTCCCGGGAGTAAGCGAGCGGAACCCCTGGGAGCGGAGGCCGGGCAGGCCGCCCGCAGTCACTCCCGAGCCGGCGCTGCCCATGGCGGGGCTCGCTGCCCGCAGCGGCCCATCCTCAGCCTCCTGTGCCAATTCCTGCTGTTCCAGCTGTCAGGGCCCCTAGGAACACACCACTGTGTTTTATACGTGGCAGCGGCGCCACAAGCTTGGCCGGCCAGTGATTTCCCCAGTAAAAGTTAAAAGCTGGTAATGGCCAAAGATTTTCTTGCGGCAAACGAGGGCACAGCTTTCTTGAGGCTCCCCGTTTGCAATGCAATTGAGGTCACAGCAGTTCCAGCTGCCCTTTTCTAAGAACCGAGAGAGATATTGCTGCTGCAGAGAGAGCATGTGTGGATTCAGAGTATTGTATTCTTCTTTCATAGCTGATTTGACTCAAACCAGCTTGCCTTTGTTGGTGTGGCAGACACATGGCAATAGGTGTCCCAGCTGGAGTGGGGCTGTTTCCCTGGCAGGTGGGATGGCATCCCAAGTCCATGTGCTCAGTAGTCTCCCCCTCCAAACTGGAACCTTCAGGCAAAGAAAGAACCATTCCTCTTCCCCTTTCATGTAACACCCAGAGAAGACCAAACCAGAGCTGAAGTGAGAACTATCTCACCCAAAAAGGCTGTATGTGATCGACAACTTACAAAGCGCTGTGTCAGGTATGATCTAATAATTTTGCCCACAGTCCATTCAGTTTGCAAGTCTGCTTACAGGAACCTTAGCAGAAAAAAACCAGGTATTTCATATATAAAGACCAGCAATATAACAAAAATAACACTTAAGGGAATTCATTGAGAGGTCAGAAAAGGGTTAAGAAAATCCCACAAAGAATGCAGACGGATAAAAACTTGTCGGGATAAACATGACTGTTAGAAACTTTTAGAAGGTACTGTCTAATTTTAATTTAAAGGTACTGATGCTTAGCTTTTATGTTGCTGCACTAAGAGGGTATATCCTAATAGAACCTCAGCTGACAGGCAGCAGCAGTGTCAGTGCCTGCCCCCTCGCTGCCTCTCATTCCTGGCTGTATCCTGTCCCTACCTTGGGCCAACACAGCCCAACCAAACGATCAGCAAGAGATTGTTCCCAAGCTGTGTCAATGTTCATTATGTACATTTATTGCTGGAAGGTGGTGTAGCCTCTTGGGTAACACTGTAAGGTTAAGGTGAGACACTGTTTTGATACAAACACGAATAAAGAAGACTCTTTTGTTAATTTATTTGTTGTTAAAGTTTCTCTGTTTGGCACCTGACAAAGATCACTTTGAGGCAGATTTGGATTAGTTTTTGGAAATACAGTATAATGAAGTCTTTCAGATTTTTTTGGCTTACTGCCTTTCTTTCTTTCCTATAGAAATGACACCTTAGAGGGACATGCTCTGGAGAGTAGCAAGAGGCATACCAGATGTACTAAGAATTCTTGGTAAAAATGTATGGCTTCCCTTCTCTTGAGTTAATTTCTTCCTCTTGAAAAGATCACTAGTGATTCAACATTAATTCTCATATTTAAAATACGAGAAACCTTCAGTGTATTATTTTAAAAGAGCATCAGTTTGGCTGGATAGGCTGCTCATTGACTGCTATTGAACGACCAACCGCCAGCGTGATTTCCCAGGGAATCAGCAGCAACAGGACAGGGATGGACTTCTGTCTCAGCTGTAACATATACAGTGTACCAAATCGGGCAGGTACACTTGACCCAAGTCCTGTGTTTTCTTATGGGGAACACCCAGGATTAAAAAGTATAATACTCAAAAAAGGTAAACAGTAGAAAACTCCAAACTTCAAAAAAGTAAAATACTCAAAAGTATGAAAATGTAGTACCAAAGGCATGGAATGATATAACAAAAAGTACCATAAAATTATTCTAACTGCTGTCTAAATAAATTAAGGGGAAATGATATGCACAAAGATAAAGAGGACTTAATATAGCATATTTCCTCTTCAAAATTTTAATCTTCTTAAACATATTACAAGCAGCCTTGCAACTCTCTGTCAGTCACATGCAGCCTCATCTGGGATGAACAGAGAACAGCAAAAGGGTCTGACTTCTTACCTTGTTTAGAACCATGAAATCATTATTAACCAGACTGTGCCACCAAAACTGCACTGTGAATAACTAAAACAGTGGATTACAGGCCCAGTGTTCCACTTGGCTGGGAAATGTTAGGAACACAGTTTTCTGGATCTTTCAGCCTGGATAATTAATAGCAATAACTTAATGCTGGAGTCAAGAAGTCTTTCTAATGCAGTACTGAATACACAGGATATTCCTGCATTTTCCCAAAGACTGTACAAAGTCCTATTTCCTGAAACAGCAAAGGATAATATTTTCTCACTGTTTGACACCTTCTCCCCACTCTCTCATCACTTAATCGAAGCTCTGTGGACTCTTTTCTGTGAGCCACATGTTCTCTGGCCTTGAAAGTACCCTTGTTTTCCATGAAGCCTTTGTGTTCCAACACCCTGGCTTTATAATAGAGTTTGCTTCCCTTTTTCCTTTTAAGATCTTGTAAACTAAGAGTGACGGTCACGACCACAAGTTCTTATGGAGCTTCACCCAAACCGTAGAAGTTTTTTGTCTATGAGCTCCTGAGAGGACAGGTTTATACAGTCCTTCAGCTCTTAATCACAAGTTTCCTCCACCACTGGCAACTCAGCTTTGGCAGTTTAACTATAGATCACAGAAAACACCATTGACTGGCACTGCAAAGCCAAACTTTCCAATAGCTACTGAACAAACACAGAATGGAAAGTTGTCCCCAAAATCTTAACTCAATCCTCTTGAGCATTCCCATAACACTACATAATACTTTATAATCATGAACTGCTCTCCCCCTTGATTTTTATTCTGTTTTCACTCAAATTGGATGTTTCCATCCACTTATGTGCCACCAAAGTAACCTACAGAACGTATGGGAGACAATTTCTGATTTTTGATCTGGGCGGCAGCTCAACCAAGGAAAAGCAGCTGGAGCAACCATTACATGAGCCATCCTGCTGCCCTGGGGCTTTCATCATACTCATTTACCTGCAACCATTACGTACACAGGCTGGTCCCACACAGGAACTGCAAGAGGCTTACTCTCTCAATAAGAACAGGTTTCACATAATTTGGCTTTTAAGAACTGGCAGTGATGACAGGCATAAAACTGAGCCAGTTTGGACAGATTTCCAGGGGGATCACGAATGTATCTTTGCACTTGATGTGAAGAGTACTTTACTGGTAAACTGCAAGCACTTGGTGCAAAACCTGAAGTGCTGCAGTATTTGAGGAAAAGCCTTAAGAATTTACTGTAAGCAAGTACATTTCTCCAGTTTGTCTCTGAAAATACTAAAAGTAGGCATGTTTTTGGTTTTGGGTTGGTTTTCTTTTTCCTAGAGAGCTAGCAAGCAAGTTGCAGTCAAATTGTTAGAGCATGGTGATAACTGAAAGGCAACATTCCTTACAATAGGAAGAATGCAGTGACATTTAAAGCAGCATTATGGATTGAAAATGTGGAACATCTCACTAAATAATCCCTCAGTAGGATATTAGAAAAAAGGGACTTTTCCAAGAATAGACAAAAATCAGAATACAGAATATGAGCAGACAAGAAGAAGGTTAGCCAATGCATCAGGATGAAATCTGTCTGGAAATTTACAGGTATAATCTTGGTGTAATTTCCAAACAGCCCTGTACCTACTATTCAACAACATGGAAAAATCCAAGTATTTTACTAACACAGTAATTACAACAATGGGTAAGAGAGACTAACACCTCTTAGGTAATCTCCTTATATTCAATTACAGGAAAAACACTTCCTCACTGCTCTTTGGTTACTGACAATGAGCCAAATTTTATGTGAAAATTAGAGTTATACCCACAGACAACAATGGCCTTGTAATTCCAGTCCTGGAAGAAGTACTGTTCTTGTATTGCTCATTGCTTAACAAGTAAATGGATGATACAATGCACAAGGCAGGGACCCATGCTCAACCTCTGTTCAATTTGTTAGCTGCTTCCATCTAAAAACTTGTTCACCATGTCTAACTTTGGTTATCTAAAAATATAGTTCAGGTCTCAGAAAGTTTGTTCATTTGTAACATCTGTTCTCTTGCAGTTGTGCGTAAGATGTTCAGGAAGAACACAAAGTGCTTATCTATATCTAGATGTGTCTGGTCACTTACACTGACTCACATGGTTACTGGAAAAGAAACTATAGCTTACAATATACATATGTTTGGTGAGGCAGTTAAACAACAAGGGAAACCTGAGGAAAATTAACCTGTAAACAGGAAATAGGCCCTTGGATTTTGTCTCTGGAGGATTTTGTCAAATGCAAAGCACTTGTCCCATGAAAGAATTTCCCAAACTTTTGAGGCTTATACACCATAAAAATATTCAACACCTGAGAGCAATCTAATACAGAGACCAGGAAAATGCCAAGCCAGATACTGTTACCCATAAGCTTGAAGCTTATTAACACAGAAATTATGGGGGATGCACTGGATGTTTACATTCACCTCAGTTACCTTGGAACACTTTTGCAAAACATTTTCCTTCTCAGGAAAGCTATTTATCTACTTATCTACAATTTCGCAGTAGTATGTCTCATTATCTACGCTGGTTACAGGAACTTAATTGGTATTTTTCCATATAGTATCTTTTGTAATACAATGCGTATGTTCAAGGTGGTTTTGAAACCATGTTTACCGTACTCACTCACTTCCACTTTGTTTTGTTGCTGAGATGAGGGCATATTACTGGTATGTCACAGAGTTGTAGGTGCAATTACAGTCTTCAAAATACTGTATCTGCCAAAAGAAAATACACGAAGCTGGTGCAGTCAGCTCACAAAAAGTCAGACTTCAGCAATAATTACGTACATTCAGGTCTGTTGAAATAGATTGCTCTAGTAATCAAGCACTGGAAACATGGGCATGGTGAAATTCACCTCTCTAAAGCAAAAAGTAAAGAAAGAAATTCAAATTAGATTGCACTGAATTCAGTAAATTTCAGAATAATCTCTTGTGATTTCAATACCAGAAGCTTTTTCTGAAATTGCTTTCAAGGGAGACAAAGTGATGTTGAAGAGATCTCCTAAATGTACAAATTCTGAAACTGGTGCTAGGCTGTTACTTGGCTCAGCAAGAAGGTAGTCTGCTGAAGTCAAATGCAAGTACTCAAAAATAAGTTATGTAGTTAACCAGTCTGACTGGGGGAAAAAGTATGCAAAAGTTGCATAAAGAAATGAGTATTTTAGCTTGATTACAATTGCTTTATCTGGAAAATCACTATAAGTCTTGTCTGTTTGTCTCATATTATGGTTAGAGCCATAACTACTCAATGGAGACACTTGAAATGTTTTTTTTTTCATTTTCACATACTGACACGGCTACCAGTATGTGGTGAATTTAAGAATAGGGCATGAGTTACTGCACTTTATTGACCTAAAACCCCCTATTCATTCATTTTGACATAGGCAGCTCATTACTTAAATGTTCTCGGCACTCTTAGTGCTCAGTCACTGTAAGACTCCTCAAATTTGGTTTAATTCCTCAAAAGAATCCCACCAAACCCCCAAACAAAGCAACAATAACAACAACATGAAATACACACACACACAAAAAACAACAGACCTAGAGGAGCTATCAGTGTTGCACACAAGTTAGCAGACGCTGCTTTGCTCAGGAAAACCAAGATAAAGCAAGCTGCAGTGCTTAAATAAGCTGCTTCTGATGTGCAACAGCTGCAGAAGGTTATTCAGCAAGCAACTGATTAGTAAAGAAACCCCATCAAAGAATCCAACCCCCCTTGCCCCACCAAACAAACAAACAAACCACAAACCCAATTTTGGTATGAAAAATCAAAAACTTTCGAAATACTCTCAGGATATGACCCAAATCTCCATAAACTTTCTCCACTTACTAAGTTTTCATTTGTGATCACACCATATCCCACCATTTTTCAAGCCACAATTTATAACTTACACAAAATCAGTTAAAATGTTATCCCACAAACATATTGATCGCAGTGTATTGTCTCCTGTGGTAGAAATCCAAGAGTTTTTTGTTTATTTATTTCTGAGTCATTTCACCACTGCTGTAGGACTCAATCCTTTCCGCTACTGTGTCAGAGGACTGTGTTAACCAACTCCCTTCTACCTGAATCCTTATGCAGAAAGCTACTGCACCCTTTCCTCGTTATTTTCAGCAATTTGCCATTTCATTTAAATTCGTGGCCAATATTTTAATCTCTTATGTGTCTTCAGACTGTTTTCTATTTCTTTCCCTCACAATACAAAGAAATTTCTGTTAAATATTTGAATACATACTGCTTTTAAGACTGCAGTATTGTCAGAGTACCTTTCTTACAGCCGTTACTTCATCTTGGCATTTTCAAACAAAAAAAGATATTTTGTTTTACTTCTTACCTTCTTCTCCAGCTGCAGTTAAACTTTATTAGATAAAGACTTTATTTGTTTAGGTCTAATAGCACACAGTTTCACTGAACTGAATGTAGAGTCAGGTGTGCTTTCCTGTTGCATCATTTTTATGCCAATACTGGAGTTTGACTTGCTTAAGAGCTGCGTAACTGCACAGAGAGTCGGGCCGGATGCATCTGGAGTGAAATCGCCGCTGTGCCTGCAGTGCAACAGCGTGTAGTGTTCCTAAAACGCCGCCCTGTGCGTTGCCTTACCGCGGGCTCACAGAACGCCTTGGGTTGGAAGCCTCCTTAAACACCAAGGCCCCTGTCATGGGCAGGGACACGTGCCACTGGGCCAGGCTGCTCCGCTGTGCGTAGCTAAGCACGAGTGGCAGAGCTGCTGAGCTGTGGAACGGCGGTGACCA
Source organism: Sakesphorus luctuosus (assembly GCA_013396695.1). Classification (NCBI taxonomy): domain Eukaryota; kingdom Metazoa; phylum Chordata; class Aves; order Passeriformes; family Thamnophilidae; genus Sakesphorus; species Sakesphorus luctuosus. The sequence continues at coordinate 477,064 of VWZD01010919.1, forward strand.
TTCCCGGAGGACATCGCCGTGCCCAGGGACCCTCCCGGCGCGACCGCGCGGGGGCGGCAGCGCGGACGGTGCGCCACCTGGCGGCCGGCACACGGTCGGGGGGGCCTCGCCGGGACCAGCCGGGAGGGACCAGCTGGGAGGGTCCCCCCGGGAGGGACCAGCCGGGCAGGGCAGCAGGGCCTGAGCGGCCGCGCCCGGGGCTCACCTCTGCGCCGCACCTGATGCGCACAGACCGTTTGGGAATGAGCACCTGCCGCCCAAAGAGAATTCCCAGGCTGTGGGTGCAGGTTCCCTCCTGCTTGGTTAGAAACAAACACAAACAGCCAAGGCTTCTCATTTTCTGATGCATGCTTGTACTAGGGTTTCACTTACACATGTTTGCAGCTAAAACATATATTTACAATTGCTCCCCTTGCTCCCAAGTGGCCTTATGTATGAGAAGAAGGAATGAAGGTTCTGGCACAAGAAGGAACCTGGTAATTCTCTTAAAGCATGCTGCAGGATGTTTACTTTTAAATCAGGGATAATCTGGAGTGACCACACCAGCCCCAGTTGTGTGACAGCTGGATGAAGGCACAGCAGCAGTCCTGCAGGCACAGTTCAAGAGATGAAACTATGTATTTAAAGGAAAGAAACAGATATCTTTATGTTTTTAAACAAAGGTTCCCAGATTTCATAAGGAATCCAAGCTCCTTATTAAACAGCAGAAGTGAAAGTTTCTGTTTTAAGTAGGAAGGGGAAAAACATTTACAAGGTACACTAGTTCCAGTATCAACACACATACGACAGAGCCTGGGGTTTAGGGTGGAACTTTCACCCACAGCCTTTACCTTCCTTTCTTCTCAGGTGCTCTGACCATTCAGCTGAGTTTTGCTCTCAGAGTGGTCAGCCTTCAGAAACACTTCAGGGGCTCTGCTGCTCCACAGGGCACATGAGGGCTTACCATAAGCCTGGTAACCCTGAATTTACTAAAATTTCTGTTGGAATGGAGAAGGACAGGAATGACTCATTTTCACAGCCCTTTATACATGAATGCTTCCTTCACGTTGGGAACACCCAACATCCACAGCCTAAACACCCATCTTTGTGGGAACACAGAAACATTTTCAGAAGGGAACTGGTTACATGCCCTGTTGCACACTGTGTGCACACAAGCTTGGAGACAAACAATTTCTGCACATAGGTAAATGCAAAAGGTAGCCAAAGTAGTCCCCTTTGGGAATGGAGTTGGACAGTGATAAAGAAGGGAAAGATCACTTGTTCCTGTTTTGGAGAGAAAAAGGATGGACAGTAGCCAACAGCCTCTCTATCCTCAGTCTTTCTGCCTACCTTTAAGGAAGGTAGAGGTGCTTAGGCAGAGATTTCTCCTGTATTCTGGAAAAAACCCCCAAACAAACAAAAAACCCCCTAAAAAACGCCCACAAAACCCCCACAAAAACAAACAACCCCCCCCCCCCCAAAACAACCAACAACTAGGACCAAAAAACTACACCAAAAACCCCCAGGAGAGTAAAAATGAGAAAGGTGTTTATGAAGGCTAAATCCCAGCACTCTTGAAGAAATAACTTATTCATTTGCAGGGAGGAAAAAAAGAGTGGTAAAAACAGAGAGGGAAAAATATGGGAATGAGAAGAGCCCCATTACAGTGGAGTAGAAAGCTTAGCAATATCAAAAAGACTGAATTCATGATAGATTTTTATTTTATATTTTGAAAGTAGCTTTTGCAGAAGTCATATATCTTAAGTCATAAATGTGTTTTAGGATTAAAGAAGAGATTATCTGATGCTATTGTTCAGGAGACATATAGATGTTGGACACAAGTTAGCGTTAGCAGCAGCCACACAATTTATTCTCTGTGTTTAATCAAATATTTTTGTGTTAGTCATCCTTTCTTCAGGATTGTTTCTGTACCTGGACTGCTGTTGACATTTTCAGATAGGTTAAGAGCCTGATTGCCAATGCAGCTCTTGATGTGTTTCCTAAATAATAACCTAAAAAAAATGGGAGTCAGATTGGGTGGGAGGGCAGAAGGAAACAGTCTGTGCATAGAAGGCAGGAAGGTCATGGAAATTGCTGAACCACGATCAAAGAAGTTGCATATTTCTGTGTGTGCCGTGTGCAACACATGAATCTTCCTGCAACTGCAGGGAGCAGAAACAAATCTTTTACAGTGTAGTCTCTGGGTTTCTTTTAAATCAACAGCGTTTTTTGAGTTACATGGAGGAAGGACTATATTGTGGTTACGACAAGGTCACAGCATGCTCAGTTCAGTTCCCTCTTCCTGAAGTCAAGCACGTAATTTCATTTCTTGAAAACGAGAATCATGTTTCCTTTGGTAAAACATGAGATAGACAATCCTATGAACTGTTCATTAGGTTCATACCTTCATGTTCTCATTCAAGGCTACTGCCACTGAGATCTGAAAACAAAGGTCTCTCAGCCTGCTGAGCCAGCTCCTTTACAGCTCACCAGCTTCCACCCTCTGCCCTCCATCATGGTTTCACTGTTTATACAGCCCAGGCACTGGGACTGCTGGGCTTCTAGGCTACATGAGTTGTCTCTGTCCCAATCAGTCTCTAAAATGAAAGTATCAACAACCAGTCCCCAGAGATGTCAAGGAATCCACCACCTGCATAAGAGTTTAATCTAATGCTTAAGTCTTTGCAAGATAGATGTATTACAGCACAGAGCTTTTTAGCTCAGGGTTTTAAATGATGTTTCTAATTTTCAAGGAGAAGTTGGAAGTGCAGCCTAAATTTAAGCCTCCTTTGGACTTTTATATCAAAGGGTCTTTCTCTGGTGAACATGGTCCAAATTATATGAAAAGGTTAACACCCATGATCAAGTACACGTCTCCAAGGTTAAAGAGACAGTTCCATTTGTTTGACATTCTCTGGCAGCTTTCTGCCTAGTGAGTGGAGACACAACAAACAAAAATCCAAGCTTAACGAGATTGATTTTCCACATCATCTCCCCATAGCAAGTGCCTAGCTTGCCTGGCCAAGAGCCAATGCCCACAGCTCACCCAAGAGCCACCTACAATTAAGCATAACTGATCCCTGATTTTCAATCACTCTTTATCCTAAAGTAAACTCATTATTTCTCCTTATCTGCAGGTGTCTAAGCTTCACTGTATGCAGGACCAAAGTCCTCTGAGCATTATTGCTGTGCTGCTGTGCAATGGCAGGCAGGAGGGGAGGAGAACAGCTCACCCCAGCTCCTGCCAGGCTCACTGCTACGCTCCTGCTAAAGTCAACATGTCCTTTTGTCAAAGAAGCAACTGTGGTCATTCTCAATGTAACAGTCTGCACCACCAATTATAATAAAAGTAAAATTTATTTGGTATAGAACAGAAAAATTGGGAGAACAAAATCACTTACAAAATAAATGTTAAGCAAAAAAAATTCACAGAACTAGATTAATATTTATAGAAAGCTCAAACTTTAAGCATCTGATAAAAACATGTTACTTTCTGCTCAGCCAATGTTTTATGTTTCTCTTGTGTGGCTTTGGAAGTCCAAATTTAGATGTTTTCCTCTGCATGCATTAGTTTACACTAAGGAACATTTATCACAGATAAACTGTATTTCAAAACAGCAGCATACTGAAGGGTTACTCCCTTTTCTAAGACTTGCGGTTTCCCTTTTTTGCTTTTAGTCTGCATACCTACCTGTTGCATATTCACTCACTGAGCCTACATACATGTGCCCTGCTTCTGGCTGAGTTACTCCAACATTCCTCTTTTTACCAGTGATCCAGGTTTACATTTTAACTGAATGGTCCAGACACATCCATCTTACAGGCTACGAGATTTCCATTTTCTCCCAATGTATGTGAATAAGCACTCCATAAACTTAACTTAATGTGCTCCTGGATATCTTAGGTGAGAAATTCTCATTATTTTCTAGTGAATACTGTTTGAAAGACTAAAGATCATACAATATATGTTATAGACACTCAATGTACCACCATAACAAGTTGTTTGCACCTGACTGTGAGACAAGGATGTTCACACTATGGTGATATGGTACTACATACATGCACATTTTATATTGTAATTTTCCCTCTAGTATTGATAGCAACATTCAGCCAATTGTTTTTTATTTCTTTGAGCAATCTTCTCTTTTCAAGTGTCCTGTGGCTGAGGGGCTTTCTCTAGGTTTCTAAAAGTTTGACATTCTGCTTAAAATAATCTCAGTTTGATCATTCAGCTCTATTGTTGACTTCCAAGGCAAAAAGTACCCATTCTATCTCCATACTTCTGCACAGAAAATTTTTGTGTTACAATATATGCAAAACAGTTTAGTTCCTTCATCCTGTGCTCCAAGGCAGACCTACTTCTACAAGAGTCATATAAACAGTTGTTGCTGCAAGGAGAAGCTACTGTCCAGTTTTTTAAGTGACAGTTTAAGGAACTTCTTTAACAGTTCCGTCTTGCAGAAAAAAAAAGTAATTTTTATGATTCTTTTAGTGTTGGGAAATGCTGGCTTTTAAACAAGAACTTTGCGACCTTATTTATTTCATCTACAGAAATACATGCTTCCTGAATCACAAGATGAGTTTTCTTTAACAACTCCGAACATTAATCAGTGTGAGACCTCTTCTCCCAATGGCTGGTGCAGAAAGTTGTAACAAACATAATGTGCTTTTCTTCCAAAAATACAGAGGAGAAATTATTTTCACATGGTACAAAAGTTATTTTATTTACTGAGTTGAATTAAACAAAAATGAACATCCGTGGCCATTGTAACACAGCATGAGCCTTAGTGATAATGTAAGTTTGATATGTGAAGGTTTATAATGCAATGCCATTGAAACAAATCCAGGAAATCTCATATGCAAGCAGTGAATCAAATTTAGTTCCTGTAATAACCTATGCAACCACACCACAGTCAGCTGGGCTGTGTGGACTGCAGCCTCAGACGCTGGTTTTAGGAAAGAGTTAGGTTTTCAGAGCAATACCAGCAAGTGATTGTGAAGCTAACCAGTGCCCACACCTCACCTACACACCAATCCAGTGGTCTCTCCACACACTGAGCTCCACCTGATGCGAGCACGTTGGTCATGTACAATAGCAGTGCTTGGCTCAAACACTGTGTAACGCTCCTGTCGGCACTATTCACACGAGGACTTGGAAGAGCAACATCTATTAATTTTTCTAGTGAGATCAGAAATGTTGACTAAAAAAGTCATAAGGCACCATTGATTCAATCTGTTTTGTATTATTCTTTTTTAACACTTCATAGTGAAATAAATACTTTAATACTGATCATATTGTAAATAGCTGCTGATATATGAAGCAATATATTGAATAATAAAATGCTGCATTGTTCTGGAATATAACAAGGGACATTTACAGCAAAAGATATAAGTGGAAAAGTTGTTGTTAGGTGAACAAAAATGCATCTTTCTGCAGTGTTAAGCTATTTAACATGTATGCCAAACATTCAGTCTGAAGAGGTTTCTAGAGTAAAAAGAATTGCTAAAACCTAGGCAGCTCAGGTTTCTTGGCTTGTTAACTGAGGGCCTTTTACCCAGCACATTTTAAAGTGAAACTGAAGCTGGTTTTCCAAGCTTTTGGTAGTGATCCAGATTTCTGGTCAGAAAACCTTGCTGAAAAGATCAAATATATTTTGAATTATAGAGAAATTTGGCAGAACAATGGACAGCATTTTCATTTAATTATTGAAGTAAAACAATCATGTCGGAAGCAGGTAACTTACAAAGAAGGTATAGTTTCTGGAGGGTAGAGGGTTTTTTTTGGCTGCATAGCTATTTGGATATTAATAAAGATTTGGCAGGTCAAGGCACTGAAAATATTGTATTCTTAAATTCAAAATGTTGTTCCTTAAAAAGTTTTAAGTGCTTCAGTTTAAAAACATGAATACAATAATTTATCCTTTAAGTTATTATCCTAAAAATCTTATTTGGACTTCTATTCACATAATAATATCCCAAAGAGACAGGCACTTTAAGTGACAGCCATAAAATACATATACAAATTCAATATTGCGCTAGGTTTGATCCCAAGGTGTACCTGTCACATGGAGGTCCCACTGGTATCTGTTTAAGAAACTCCTACAGCCACGATCCTGCAATTAGATGTAGACACATCCCTGCGCCTGCGCAGTTAATCGCTGGTTCAAGACCATAAACAGTAACTTAAAATAGATCATCAGATATAAAAATGTAAAAAACAGGTACAAATGCTATCACAGCTAACAAGATTTTGTAAACACTGAAAAGACCAAATTAACTTTGATCTGGTGTAATGCAGCTTGGTCTCATTCCCTTCAATGTGTCTGTCCAAGTTGTCAGGCAGAAGGGGATCTGCTCCTCCACACTCACAGAAAGAGCAAAAAGCCCTATGCACTGACAATTCAGTGGGGTCCAGACTCTCTTTGGCTAAATTCTTAGGTTTTCAAGGACTGACTTCATTCTAGCCCAGAGGATCATGTCTCCTGTTCTAGAGAAACATTTTCTTAACCTACATGACTAGTTTTATGGGTTTAGGGTTTTTTTGGAGCAACACCCTGTGAAGCATGGCTGCTGGCACAGGCTTGGTAGGGATCCCAAGGAGCACTTCAAAGAAACATACTTTTGATGGGACTGAGGAGAAATTTTTCAGAGCTAACCTTCAGAGGTCCAATTAACAAAGAGCAGTATTTCATTCAGCAATATTTCAAATCTAGAATTATAATCTTCCACTAATTTCCAAAGGCATTTTATACGCATTTAGATCCACTTGTAAAATTCACTCATACAATGAACTCTTCTCTCATATACAAAATTCAAAAGCCATTAAACACATTAACCACTTGTCACAATGTCTGAATACTTCACTCTCTCTTTCTGCTAATATAAGCTTTGCAGCTCTCTGTGAAGAATCCTCTCAGCATAGTTTGAAAGGACAAGCTTCATGGCAAACTCAGAAGACCGAATCTTCCCATTTCTCTTGAACCAGCACAGACAGCAAATTTTGGATGCTCCCACGCCAACGCACAAACCTCAGACCCCCTTCACTACATCAAAGGGCACCTTTTTGACCTCAGCTGCTCTGCTGTAATGCAAGTCAAATACAATCTCTCTGAGACTTGTGACCCAAGTCCCAGGATGCTTTTTAAGTCAAACCCCATCATTTAATTGTACCAAAGAAACAACAGGAAAGCAGTCTGTGGAGCACTGGCATTAGCGATACTTCACAGGAGGAGCCTGCAAGGACAATAATTGCTGCATTTGCAGCAAGACTACTTTCTGAGGACTCTCCACATGCAGTATCAGGCAGAAGGCATTACAGCAATCCAGGGCATGGATGACTCTGGGTTGGTCCACATCAGAGTAGAAAAGAATCCGGTCACCGGAAGCAAAACACTATTAAAAACTAGGAAAGAGGGATAAAAAAATATATATTTTTATGCTGATGAATGCTTCACTTGTGCTTTTCTTTGGAAGAGTCTCCACAGATAAAAACAAGGCCAGACACACTCCACCCTTGAGGAGCATGTGCTATGTATTGTTTAAGATTTCCTTGGCTAAGCTGAAGTAAAAAAGTTGAAGATGAACTCTGGGTCACCTTGCAGTAGGTCTATGGCTTGCAGAAGCAGATGGGCCAGGTTAGGCATACAAAGAAGGATCCAAGAGACTGTTGGCTACACATTTTTCCCCAGCAACTGTTTCTTTAAACATAAAATACTTTATGATTCAAATAATACAGCCACTGCACCCAAAGTGAATGCAACAGCTTTGTTCAAGCTCTATGAAATTCAAAGCCAGACCTCCCATGGAGCTCTCAGAGGGACAGGGTTGGACACAGTGAGTATGATGCACGTATGTTGTGTATGGTCCACAAAATGCCTGCAGTATAAGCAAATAAAATTCATAGCTTTGAGCAACTATAGTTCATAAGCTGCATCTATTACTTCTGTAATAGAGACTGAAGTTTGTTCCAGCTGACAAGCCAAAAGTGGAAATAAACCAAGACAGACAACTTTCCAATGATGTGGACAGGAGAGCTGACTTGAAGGAAACTTGAAAACAGATGTTGCCCAAAGATGGGCCAGAACCCATTTCACCTTGGTATAGGGGGGAGCGGGGGGGCACCTCTTTCTTTTCGGACAGAGCCACCTAGAAGAGAAAGAAGGGTTTTTTTGTGTTACTCCTCCTAGAATACTCCTTTTTTTGAAGTGGGAATTTACATCCAAGCAATTAATTCAGTAACTGGTGATGATCTACTAGTTTTCTTGCCTAGCCATTTAAAAAAAAAATCTTTGTAGAGTTTCTGGTTAGTTTATTAAACAACACAAAGTTTTTAACTAGAAATAAGTTTTTAACTAATGCTAAGCCCAAATTCCTGGAAAGCACATGTATTTCAGTCCTTTTTCTCCTTCCTAAACCAGATTGATAGCTCGTTAGCCTTACTAATCTATGCAAACACATTCTTTCTCAGTGTTACTTGCAACACATGCAAATTTCAGCGAAAAGTGGCAAACTCTAAACACATAACATTTCAAAGCTTTTCCCTATATGAAGATTTTCATAGCAAACTCATGAAAGGAATCACAAAAAAATGCGTTTGTTACCCTGCCTTTCTTTGTTGACCAATACAAATGGGACGAAAGCTAACAGGGCATTGTGAAGGGTCAGAGACTAAGAGGAATTTCTGCTTCAAACCACAACCTCATCATTTGGAAACAGGAGAGAAACATCTGAGTGTGCAGATGATTACAGCATAACTATGAGCCACCAGTGTCACTGGTTGTGAAAGAAGTAAATTGATCCTTGGGTGTATCAGGCAAAATACCACTAATTAAGGCAGGAAACAGTCATGCTGCCATAGAGGACATGTTTGATACCTGAACTGGAACAGCATGTAATACTGATTGGAAAAGAAAAATGAAACTGAAATGTATACATAAGCAGCCCTGATGATCAGAGAACTTGTAAGCAGAGTGTAGTACATCCAGATTTAATCAGACCAGCAAAACAAAAACTGAGAGGAGAATGTGACTGCTGTCTTGAAAAATACTAGGGGTTTAACACACAAGATGGGAGAAAAACTAAACTCAGGGATGATGCTGGCACAAGAATAAATGAATGTGCATAAATTGAGATGGGAAATTAGGAGGAAGTCTTAGGGGGTTTTGTGGTTCTGGCTGCCTGTAGCAAAAGGGCTGACTATAATGGCAAGGCTGGTAGCTTACAGTACATGTTCCAACTTAGACAATTCCCTACTCAAATACAAGTTTAAGAGGGCTTGTGCCTGCAAACCTACATTTAGCTTTTCTTGTGTGATGAGGAAGGGTGACAAGGTTGTTAGTCTGAGAAGTTCCGAAACCTCAGCATTCAGTCTCTTCCCCATCCGCACTGTTTTTAGGACAATACACTGAAATTCCAACTGCAGAGGTGAAATACACTTACCTCTACTTTCATTTCTTGCTAGTTTACTGGGGTAACTTCTGTTCATGGGTACATATGGCTCTGGAGGTGGCAAATCAGATAGAGGATGAAAAGAAAATCTGCTTTCCCATTCATCTGCAAAAAATCCCATGGAATTTACTCATTCGTTTTCTGACACAGCTTAGAAAAGTAAATTGACATTAATATCATGTTTAATGCATGTTTTACATTGCAAAATGCTTACATAACTGAGTATCGAACCAACACTTTGTTAGAAAGTCAGGGAAAAAGATGCTTTCGGTTAGTTTGAGAGTGAAAATTCTTATTAACTGCAACTGATCATGTAGCCAGTGTAATGCAAAATCACAGATCAGAAAAATTGCCATAGTTCTACTTATAATGAAATAAATCTTATGTTCCCTTCCACGTATAATAGATCTGCTTTTTTAACACACACACACACACACACATACACACACACACACGTGCTACCAGAACTGCATAGTGTCTTCTACTTCAGAACAGTCCTTTGTTCCTGGTATAGAATTTTCTGATATTCATATGCCATTGATATACAGAGCTCAAAAGCATCATTAAAAGCATTCCTATAAGCAGTGGTTTTTCTTTCTTAATATTTATACTGGAAAAAGAAAATCTGGGGCCATTTTGATAAAATTTATGACACAGAATCCTGTATGCAATTAGTGTCAAAACTGGAAAAACACATCAGCTGAAACTGTATCTCTTTAGACTACTGGGGCCCTGCTGCTGTACTTACTGAGTCTATAGGACTCTAAAGAGCAAAGCAACCTGACCAGTTTTTTTATTGATATAATAGGAAATGTTCACAGAGCTCTGTTCTGCATCTGAATTTGAAGATCTAAGGAAGAAAATGTGGGCTATCTTGCACTTTGTAATTTCTTCACTTGCTTGCTTCAGGACTTTGCAACCATAACTTTCTTGCAATATTGTTATTTTTATTGCATAATGTAATGAACAGCTGAGTAAGTCTCACCTGGCATTTGTACATGTGGTTATTTGCTGGGATCCAGTTTTTCTATGTCTACTCCCAATGGTTGCAGTCAGAAACCAGTGTGTAAAGGAGCTGCAGTTTCTGAACCCTGCAAATGACTTGTGTAGGAAAAAATGTGTCTGTGACCCACCTGCTTTATCTGATGTGGGAAGATGTTTCAAAAGTGTGGGTTACAGTTTTATTTTCTATTCGCTTTTTCTAACCTTATAAATGTCAGAAACACCAATTTTGGCATCCTGTAATTAGCTGAAGGATTTATCTGTTCTATGCAAATAGAAAACAATTAAATAGAAAAGCATGTTGAATCTTGAAAACACAGCAGTCTTGGACATTGTATTTTCAATAAGCACTAGCAGAAATAGATACTTGACATTTTCAGCAACATTTTGACAATCTCTTCTCTCATCTGCTTTTCAGCTTTGAGTCATCTGACTTGTTCTGACTTCCAAAATCTCAGTGTAGCTATGGTTTGAATTCACACTAGAGTTGAAAAAATCCCCTTCCTTTTTTCAGGGTATTTTTCAAAGGTTTATTTTGGAGACTGTATTGATGATTTTGCAGTTCTGCTCTATGTATGGCATATTTACTCGGTTCTTACTTGGCAGGGTTGATTGAGACCCCAATGATACTTCTGTTGGTCAGAAATCAGAGACTGCCACTGGAAACAAAGTCTGTATCCCAAACCTTTTCTGACGTATTAAGGCAAAAATAGTACACCATCCCTATGAAAGGCAAACAGCTGGGAGGATATCTCACCATCACCCGGATCCTGGAAGCCGTTTCTGACAGCTGATGATGGTGGCGGTGGTGGTGGCGGCGCGGCCGAGCCCGGCCGGTCTGGCGGAAGTGGCGGTCGTGGTCCCCCTCGCTGGCTGTCCAGCCCAGCCCGGGAAGGCAGCTGGGGAGTGGCAGGCAAAGCCCTTGAAGTGCTTCCATTCCTGCTTATGGGAGGAGGTGGTGGGAGGGGGCCTAGAGCAAGACAAGAGGCAAGCACACAAATGCTGTTAGTACGAGGGGTTATTCTGCCCTGGCAAGCCACTGCCTGCATCCCAAGGCCTCCTACTAACAAAACAGAGAGGGAGGGCTGTCTTAGGACCCTTGGTCACAAGAGATAATGGCCCTTGGCACCCAATTCCCTGCTCTCCAGGGCTCCCTAGAGAGTTAGTGCTGATTTGTAGAGTACAGCTTAGGGGAGTAGGGTCTATCTAAACATAAATACACCGCAGTGTCCATATTCCCATCTCCTTCAGCTACAGAGGCCTCTGTAGTGGTGCTTGTCCTTGAAGCTACTTTTAAACAACTTAATGGTGGCCACAACAAACAGAACTTCTGGCTGGAATTCAGGGTGCTGTGGAGGTCCAAACTATAAACCATTTCCTTTCTATGTACTGCTGCAAGGCAAGAGGAGGTGTAGCAGAAGATATCTGCTACCTTCAGAGGCTCTTTGTCCATAAGAGTGGTCTCCTCTGGGTGTCCCAGCCAAGGTCTGTGGTGGCACACAGGGAATTTCAGTCCAGGAATGGCAGCATTAAGCTGCATAACATCAGTACACTCATTTATAAACAAATGAGCTGCATGACAGGTTTTTTATTAGCTGGAGCATATCCATCTCCCTCTAGAATGGAAACAGACCTCACACATAGACTGGAACTTCCAGTGTTTGTGTATCTGAGTAACTGGCACAGCGATATGAGAGGTCAAATATGAAGGCACAGCCCAGGTAACACAGGACCAGGGCTGTCCTGAGGGCAGAGCAAGGGTGCTTCTATGAGAAAAATAAATAAAGACAAAAAAGCTGTTGCTGCCAGGGAGAGAGGTACCCATGGTTAGGACACAAGGGGTGAAGCAGAGGGTGTGGAGGGCTATGCATGTTCAAAGGTCTTGCTACCTCTGTTTAGCACAGTTGGGCAACTGACAATTATGTTCATTTTTATGGAAAGCTTTCCTATCCTGACGAAATCTATCTACAGACATACATTTTGAAAGAGTGCAGCAGATACTGTGTCTCCAGCAACAAGCATTGAAACATGTTTTGATAAACATGCTGTATTTCATGGATCCCCCCTCCCCCCCTTTATTTTACAAATTACTCAAGTTTGCCTTCAGGAAATGGCTGCTAAGACTGAGAAGCAGTTAGCAACTTTCAGAATAGTTTTCCTTGCTCTCTCCCTAAACCTAGCTAAATTCCATCATCTGTATTGAACCACTGCAGAGTAGTTGTATTTATAATTTATCGCTACAACTTCCTTCTACTTATTAAGGCAGCAGAAAGGTAGTGCAGGTTTGCTAAAACCATTTGCCTCAGAAAAGAGTCAACCAGGAAAGCACCAGTAGAAGCTGAGGTATCACAGAACAAGCCCTTGGAAACAATGGAATAATTGCAGACATTCTGTGCAACTTTCCATCCTCCTGGTCAGTTGTGACGGGATTTCTCTCATTTTTTACTGCAGGCTTCACTAACATTGTGCCATTCTTTGGGATGGCAACCAGTTCCACAAAGCATGGTTTCAGGGCCAGTATTTTTCTGTAGCTTCACAGCTGCTGCAGGTGCTGTGCTACTGGAGATCCAGGCTGGTTCAAGAAGATGGAAAGCAACATAGATGTCTATCTCCTATGTCATGTCCCATGACATTCATTTCTATTGTCTAGGACTGGGTGGGTTTGAGATTATTTCAGACTTTTATTCCAAAGAATAAAATGAAAGGCAACTCTACAGAGCTTCCCAGCATTATCTTCTGTGCAATGCTTTTCTCCTCCCAATGTTACAGGGCCTGGCTGCACCTAAATTCTCTTGTCTCCAAAAAGGGAGAACCATCAGGTATTAGAGAGCTGAGTTATGAGATGCAAGTCGTAAAAGTTATGAACAACAGTTGTCATAGAGAACAAATTCTACTTTTAGTCTAATTTGATATCTACATATGGTAAGTAACAACAGTTATTCACACTGTAACAACTGCTATTACATTTAACAACTGTTGGCTAGGTCTTTTATTAACTTAATTTGTATTTGGCTGTGTTCGTGCCTCCCAACACGTAGAAGGTCAGGTTAAACAAACCTCCACTCATGAGAATGCCACCATTAACTAACGCTGGTTGACTCAGGAAGGCAAATGCTGTCACCTACCAGAAGCCAAGTAAAACAGCTTCTGTGCATCAAAGAACTTAATGGGGAAACCCCACTGGCAACCCTTTTCAATTACAGTAATTATAACGAAAGTTACCAAGATCTGCAAAAGTACATGTGAGCACGCTGGTGATGCACTCTTGACTTAAGCCATTGCGATGCCCATAAACCCTCTTTTCCAGACGCAGAATCCCTAGTGCCTGACCCCGCTGCCATCCCGGGATGTTTGTCACTCATGTGAAGCCGGAGCGTGCACGGCCGCAGACCCCTCGCCCTTGGCCGCGCCCGGCTGTTCCCCCGTGGGGCGGCGCCGGTCCCTGTCCCTGTCCTACCTGCGCGGCCGGGCGGGTCTCGGACGGGCGGGGGCGGCCTCTCGCCGGGCGGCGGGGGCAGCGGTCCGGAGCGGCCTCCGCCGGGCGCCGGGCACGACCCCAGCGAGATGTTCCTCTGCGGCAGCCGCGGCATCTCGTCGCCGCCAGCGGGGGCGGGCGGCNGGCTCACGGCCGGCGCCGGCGGCGACCCCCGGTTGTGCAGGCTGGAGGCGATGGGCCGCGGCGTGCTGGGCACCGGCGGCGGCGCCGCCTCGGGTTTGGAGCCGGCGTCGGGCCTCGGCGGCGGCAGGCGACTCCGCTGCGGGTCGGGGGCCGCTGTCCTGGGCCCCGACGGCGGCCCCGGGAAGCGTGGAGGGCCGCTCGGTGGCGAGAACGGCTTGGCGGCGGAGCGGCCTCCGGGCGGCAGGACGGGCGGGCGGCTTCCCCCGGGCTCTGCGGGCACAGGAGAGGGGCATGAGCATCCCTGGAGGGGGGCTGCGGTGCCGACCCGGCCGTGTGTGTCCCCAGCCACTGCAGCGGCCGAGGGGCAGCCCGGCACGGGGCAACCAGCCCTGCGTCTCAGCACCAACACCGGGAGTATTGGGGAGCCACTGCAATAGAGGGTGACATCCCCATATTGCTTAGCAGGGACGGCTTAAGTGTCTGCAAAGTAACGCAAGGGATGCAACAATCACACAGCAAGCAATGACACAGGGAGGGAAGAAATGGTGAAAAACAAGTGTTGGATACCATCAACCTAAGAGCAAAGAAATGTTAGCTTTTAAATTATATTTAACAATGACAGCCTGGCAAAACGTCTTTGTAGCCCTTTCTAGTAGCTGTTATCTAAGGACGTAGTTGTGCACATCAGGAAGATGGCAGCAGGCCCTGCAGTTGAAGAAGTCCTGTTCTGTGATGCCAGGAACTTTTGTGTTAATACACATTCCCAAAATAGACTGTGACACAATAGAAAATACCAGCTCCGAGAGACTGTTTTGTTCACATGTGCTGAAAAATTACACTAGGCTATAAAATATGTAATGTTTGTAACACCCTGCAACCCCCATTGCACAGTCCTCCTTCAACAAGCAGGAACTCCTCTGTTCTTAAACTTGCAAAATTCACTGGCCCTAGATGTCCTTTTCAAGCGTCATGAGGCTCCGGGCAGCTGTTTTGTCAGCCAGAAGTGCAGCGCCTTCCCCAGCCAAGCCTCCAACTGCAGTGTGTACCAGCCAGCTGGGGTGCCTTGTGCACTCACTCCCTATGCGGCAATCACGCTGTTGTGGAGCTGACACAGATGTACTTTCCATTTGGAAAATAGATCCTTTCTCCTGGTGCACAAGAAAGAATTAGCCTGGATCCTCCTATGTTCCCCTCTGGTCCTGCATCCCAACAGCTAAGGAAAATCCAGGTTTGCCTGACTGTATGTTGCAGGTAACAATTCAACACTGCCAAGATCTTTAGTTTTCATCAATAACTAGGAGAATGGGTGGAAAGGGAGTCTGACATCTAACTCATAAAACCTAATAGTAAGAATAAAACAAGATTCAAGCTGAAAGTTACATTTCCTAAGAGTCTAAGATATTTGATGGCTTTTTCAATCCCAGCAGGTAATATATTGCAGTGCTATGGAGGTTTTAAGCAATGTCATTTATTTTTTCACAAGGGAACTGCAAAGTCTTCCTTACCAGCATCTCGACTTGCAGCAGATCTGAGCTTTGGCATTCCTGCTTGAAAAAGGCCTCCAAGGCCAGGAGGTCCACCACCACCGAAGCTGCCACTGCTGCCACCACCAAAACCCCCACTGCTGCCACCGCCACCTCCTCCAAAGCCACCGCCGCCGCCTCCACCAGGTCCTTTGGGTTCTGTTGGAAAAAAATCCTCCATGTTAGTGAAGCAAGACTGATCCTGGAAAGTCATCTCTTTCATTAGAGCAGTGCTTGTAGCTGGGGGAAAATGGATGAGCTTTCAAAACACAGAGTTTGGATCATCACTGCTACCATCACCACCACTACTGCACCATGGAAGAGATGGTGCAATAACCATAGCTCCTGTGTTTTATTAAACCATCACTTTCCTTTAGTCTGCTCTGTATTAGAAAGCAGAGAAAATTGCTATGGAGAATCTGGAACTGAGCATGGATGGGACCTCTGAGAATATGTTGTCTTAGTTATCATCTTAGTAGCTTCTTTCTGTTTCTTTGTACCTTTGCTCTCCACTTCTCTATAAGCAGAGACAGGGCAATCTCATGGGAAATAAGGAAGGAAGGAGAAAGACAGAGGGCCCTTCCTCTTGAAGGTGTATCTGGTAATCACTTTTGGGAATGCATCGCTCGTTATTGATGATGTTGCAACATATCTACTTATCTAAACAAAGCCTAGTAAGGAAACAGATCCCATTTCTGATTACTTTTCTGTAGATTCAGAAATGCAGTGACAGGATCATCAGGTGTTAATGTTTCCAACAGGCAGGAATTATTTTCAGTTCCGCCCCTTTCTCTCCTGTTTCTCTCTAGTGTCAGTATTTCTGCTGTGACAACTCTGAGTTCCCAGAAATAAAATGAAAGTATTTCCATAACTACAAATACAGAGAAGAGCTCTATTCAGACCATCACTACCAAATGAGCAGGCCCACAGGCTGGCATATCTGTGGAGATCAGCTCCCAGATGATGGGCTACATGGGTTAGGATCAACTGTTTGATCTGTTGGAATCTTGATTTCCCCAGCTCTAGGTTGGTAATAATTTTATTGACTTTAAATTAATTAAACTTGTGGAAGAAAAGCACTTCTAAAAATCCTCCCAAGAAAAAAGGAGGAAGAATGGGTCCATGGGGGCATGTTTCACATTATTCTCCTCTTTCTTAAGCATGTCAGCACAGTTCAGCTCTGACTCACACAGGGTGTCAACCTCTGGAGAAATGTTGCTACTATGATTTAGTCTTTCATCATGATTTGTTAATTCATGTAAACAAGATAATAGGCTGCATCATTTTTATCTTACTGTTTACCCCCTCCTTTAATCCCCTCCAGCTCACTACAATAGCTAGAATGTGTAACTTCGCATTCAGAGATAATAAGTGTTTAAAAACTGCACCTTGCTGATTGCAGGACTGTATCTACTTTTTAAAATTATTTTTATTTGGTCACACTCCTTTGGGCATTTCCTGCTTTCCTCACCATCTTCCTAACACAGTCCAGCCTTTAATTGCATGGCGAGACCCAGAATGAGGTGTACCACATTTGCTCATCAGTCTGTAGAAGTGTCTTCTCTCCTTAGGCAATAAATCCTGTTGCTCTATCAGGCTGGGACTGTCACTCTCCTGTTTCTGTTCTGTCTTCCCAATACTTTTGCTACGTGTGCTTTTCCAGCCTCCTCTCAGCACCCACCAAGATGTTCTGCGAGACACAGCAGAGCAGCTGGATGGAGACCTTATTTCCATTCAGCTGAGTGGAGCCACAGCCTTGTGCTACAGTACTGCTGGGCAGGCTGGGCAACAAGGCTCAGCCAAAAAGATAACACCCCTGAGTCACTCCAGAAATGGTGTGCAGCAGTGACACACAGGTAGACCTGAGGCTTCTGGCTCTGGCTTTGTTTTAAGCGGTACTTGGGCCATTAATGAGCCAATGGTATCGTGTCAGGCATGCACTTATTCTTATATTGTTTATGCAAAAACAGAGTCTGAAATTCTGCTTTATTCTCCATGCTTTCCTCACCCCGGATGGTTTATTTTTAGCCTGATCTGCTGCAGCTCCTCAGCAGAATTCCTAGTAGGGCTTACATAGTTTTCTCATATAAGCAAATGAGAAAATAAACTGCTTTATGATAATAAGCAAACAAATTAACATTCACATTTCATAAGCAGTACTTGATTTCTCAGCTGACAGTTCACCCATGATGAACAGAATTTATTTTTATGCATGCCAGTTCCTGGCACTTTGTTTTATATACTTCTCTCATGGCAGTTCATCTGATAATAACTTTCAGCATTCAGATATGTAGAACCATTCACACCTACAGAAACTCCAACATGTAAAATCATACTTACTGTCTAGAATGGGAGCACTTCTGTCATTAGTAACAGTCTTCTTAAGCTTTTTTCCTTTGGTAATATCAGATAATAGAGCATTTCGCCCTGCTTGTTCTGACCTGCTTAGGGATGGCTTTTCAGTATTTGCCTGCAAAATAAAATTAAAAATATGGAGTCAAAATAAACCTTAACTTCTAGATAAAAGTTCTGCTCAATTATGGTAGTTACTTGAGGTTTTCGCTGCTGTTTTAACAGCACTTTAACAGCATGCCATGTCTGGTTTTGTGAATGATGTTAAAGGTTACTGACTCAAGCACCCAATGCTGCGGTGCTAACCCACACTAATCACTGCAAACTGAATACTTGCATGTGAATTCACATTTTGTAAACCTAAGATTTAGAGTCTCTAATTTTTTAAAGCCAAGGTATATCTCTGGCAAATTGCCATTTTGGAGACTGAACAAGAACAGACTACACACATAATGTGATTAACTAAGAACGTGAGCATTCTTAGAAGTTGTAGTAAAATACAAATTCTAGACTAATCAGAAGAAAGATGGACCTTTATATACTATTTTATCTTCAATAGAAATACTTCAAAATGGCAACTGCGACTTCAACAATACAGACCTCTTAATCTAGACCAAATAAGACCTTCAGATGCATAAGGTTTGTCTCTATGGTCCTCTCTTTTCAGTATATATGCACATACACACACACACACACACACACACACACATATGCATCTTTATTACAGGAAATGGTGGTTCCTGCAAAACTTCCTAACTTATCAGATCAGTGTTATGGAGATTTCCAGAAAAGTGGAGAGAGTTGCCATGGAGGGACCAAGCACAGAGTCGGGACGAAACACAGAGTCCGTAGGGGACCAAGCACAGAGTCCGTATCTTGCTTGTCATGGAAAATGAGGGAAAGACACTTCCGAGGCACAGCCTATTCTATTTGTGTAACCAGCTAGGGTTTTGCTCTGAAAGTATCTGAGTACTTGAAAATGGCATTTCAAGGAGTCTTTTCCCTCTTGTCAGTGAGATGACTGACTGTTGGCAGGGCAAACACAGCACAAGATCTGTTTCAGCTTAGGCTTAAACATAAGTCAGGTCCAATGTATTTTCACCCACTGTGTCAGCAGTGGATCCAGGCTGAGGGAGCTGTGCTAGCTAAGAGTTATGCTAACCAAATTTAAACAATACTATTGATTTTTTTCCAGCTCAGGTCACATAAATACTAGAGTAAAACCAGGGAGAAGGTGGGAGTACGTGTCTGGAGAAAGGCAAGAGAATACCAAGACTTCTGCTGACTTAGACAAGCTATTGTCTCTCTACCAGATCAAACCACCAGTGTGGGAGCTAGAGAAAGATGGAGAGTCAGAGTAGATTGTGACATCCATATGAGAACTGGAAGGGAGTGGAACTAATGGTCCTTTTTGTAGGATCAATGATCAACCAAAATGAAAATGTTGGAGAGCTTTCTGCAAATAACAGCATACCCTCTTTCACACCTCAATACCTCTGGACATCCCATTCAATGTGACAAGCAGCAGTAGAGAACAGTGCATATGGTACATTCACGTCCTGTAAAACTTACCAAGGCCAGTGTTGGGGGTGGAGGGGGAGCTGGAGGGGGAGGCACGGGCATGGTGGAAGACTGAGCTTTGTCTGCTCTTATTAAGAAACCTGCACAGCAAAACACAAAAACACAAGGCCCAGGGATTAATACATCTTAATAAATACATTCCTACTCAGCTAAAAAACATCTTTCCAGCTAACAGGTTTATCTTCTACATTTTCCAAGTTTAAATAATCTGTAAAAAGCAATTCATATTTAATTGTGTGAAAATCAGCTGCATCTTTAAAGAGGGGCTCTCTACATAATTCCTATTGCCATACAAATTTATAGACACATACATCCAGTTCTGCACACTTATGCAATCCATGCATTGCTATGGCAATGCATGAATGCAGTAATAATGGAATTGAACTCCATCAAATTAAATGATCTTGTTCTCATGGAAGTGCTTCATGATAGTCCTATAGCTACACCATCAACCCTTGCTTAAGAAAGCATCATACTTTAAGATCATACTCAGGAAGAGATAGCTGACCTGTTAAATCCCTTCAGTTGCTAAAATATTTCCACACATACACTGTTACGGGTAGGGTGTAACAGGGACGGACTCATGCTTCTTCCTTTCTCCCTGCTTGCTCTGAAGATTCCAAGCTCCATCATCATGTCTGAATGTACTTCATCCTCCTCAGAAGCAGCACACACAGTCACACTCTGTGTATTTTCCCTGAGGAGGAAGAACAAGCAGGCAGCCCTGCCTCTCAGCTGCAGAGGGAAAAGTCTGGCTGCTAAAGCTGAGCCTTTCACAGGATTCCCTGCTGGAGACCAGGCTCCCGCTCTTCCAGACCCTAAGCAGAACTTTCAACCTAAGACAATCCTAGGAGAGTCACACCTGAGATGTAGAACTGATTCGTAACAAAAATATGAAACAACAAAAAAAAGAAAGGCTAAGTGTAATTTTTTTTCAAGTCACATGGGCTTTTTGTGGCATCTTGGCACACAGCCCACAGGAACTGTGCCTCTTGGGGACTTTGGGGCTTTTCTGATGGTGCTATGGCATTTCAGCTTGTGCTTTACTCTTTCACCTGAGCTTTCACCTTCTGCTGGCCCATTCACCTGAGCCAGCTTGAGTAACAATGATTTGCTACCCTTTATATAATGTTTGCACAAAGCAGGTAAAACACAGTGGGAACAGAAATAATGGTTATTCTCCAGACAACCCCAGGCTGATGGCTGAGGTCCCCAGGGCAGTTATTTACAAGAATGCACAGCTTTTACTTTTTAAAGTAACTTATTTGGGTTTTTTTGTGAAATCAAGAGGAAGTGTAATAGCATAGTATCTGCCAAATCAACATCATGCTAGGTAGAGTACCCGTTACAGTTTAAATGAACATTAGGAGAAAGTTCTGAGTGAAACAAAATTGCATTTGCAGTGAGGGCACGAGGTGAGTCACCATCTAAAATGTCTGTAATGACTCCGACATGATCCATGATGTGTGTCACAGAAAACAGTGCTTAGAAGTACAGATTTATCTCATCAGATGTTTTTGCTTCAAAATAATTAGAACACAGATATAAATCCCTCACTAAAAAATAATTGCTGACCTACCTTCCTCAGAAGAAAGCTTTTCTGAAACAAAATTTTAATGGATTTCATGTAAAATCTTTAGGGAGAAAGGTCCTTGGAAAGGAGTCAGACACATCACCCGTAGCTCTGGCTGAATATCTAGAAAAAACATGGAGTTCAAAGTGGTGTGAGGCACTCCTACTGTCTCTAGTGTTTGCAGGTTTCTCATTCCGGTTACTGCAAAAGAGCAAGCAGAGCGGAGGGGAAGCTGGCAGATGGACAGCCTGACTGTCAAAGAGGAAACTCTGTGAAGCCAAGCCTACGCACTGCTGTGCAAATGCATGTGTTCACAAAGTCCTGCAAATAGAGCAGCCTGCTCTCCTCAGTCCTCTGGTGCATTACAGAGCACCTTAGGGCTTTTCCAGAGAAACAACAGTTTGACTTTCCAAGGATCTGCTTGAATTCAGTTATGTTCCTGTCTTCCCTATCTCTGTCTCTCAGTTGTTACATAAAACTGCACAAAGCTCTATCCTTTCCCAATCTGCATATTCTAAATGCAATATTTGAAATCTGAAGCCTATTAAAAGCACCAAGACTAATGCTGCTTTGTTCTTCAGCTTCCTGTTTAAAAAAATAGTCAACAGGAAAATTATTTCTTACAGCAGACCACAACCATCCTGTTTCTTAACACAGACTTTTCACAGCTGCAGTTGTCTCTAGCTTAACTGTGCCATGAGGGTATTTCACCAAGCTTTTAACTGCTTCAGCTGATTAAAAAGAGAAAGTCTGCTCTCTGCACTGTTTTCCAAGAGGCCAAAGCAGTCTGGAGACTGTACTGTGAGTCTCCTTGGCACTCCATGTGTCACCAGAAGGTTTCTGGAACAGGCAGAATGCTGTCTGGTTTGGTATCAGACTTCTAAATGAATCCCTTAAGGCAGCTCAGACCTGAATGCAGCGAGTGAACCAGGGGGTCTATGAAGTGCTTACTGTAAAACACCATAACTTGTCTACCTCCCTGTCAGTTTAGAGATTGCTTCCTGCATGCTTGTGCTGCTCTGCTCTACTTTATTTTTTTTGCCTTTTAACTTGTTTTAGATCAGCTTCTTAAGGAACTGGTGGGGATACAAGGGAAGTAAGGGGATTCTTGAAGTCTGAGTTCTCTAAGCGGATGCCACTACCCATGAACACATCCAGCTTCTCCAAAGCCCTCCCTCCACAGACTATTTGCAAAGATGTAGTGGGGAGAAAGGCACTAGGTGTTCCCTCCTTCCCTGTCCCATCTTACATGTACCTGTAGTCACTAGCTGCACAGTAGCTGGTATTTCTGATACTGAAGGGCTTTCTCAACAGGACTGGAGTGGAAATTAGGTACACACAGCTGCACAATGGAGAGCTTAGCATTTAGCCACTGCTGAACAAGCCTGATAGCCCTCAGAGGTAGTGTGCAAAAGGGCACTTTGGAAGCACAGAAGCAGCTTCTATAATAAGCCAAACTCAGGCAGAACTGGATCGCACTTTAATGCAAGCATCCTGTGGGGTTGTTTATTCATGATGTTTTCGAGCACACACTTCCTTTAGGAGCCATCAGAAAAGAGAACACATGGTGTGATGCAGAAACCTGCATGCCCATGCAAAAATGAATACTGCATACACTTACACAGCCAGTAAAAGACCCTATATTGCCAAATTTTAGTTTAAAACCAAAGTTACAACCTGCTTCACTCTTCCTTTTGTTACTCTGACTCCCCTTTTGCTGATGAAAAGGAGAATTTCAGAAAATCAAGCTGAAACTTCTTAGGAAGAAACAGCACCTCTTTTTTGAAGCTCCAACTCACCCTTGCTGTTCAGTTGTTAGATTTTGTACAATCTATTTCTTTGTCTGACTTCTTGTAAGCAAAGAAAAGAGCACTCTCTGGATGTTAAAATTCAATCACTAAAAGTCTGTAGGAAAAATAATAATGTTCTGAAGAGATGCAGCAACCTGGGGACTTGCCCCCCCAGAACAGAGGGATGAGCAGCACCTCCTGGGCTGCAGAACCACAGCAGCTGAGTCAGCACAATGCTGAACTCAAATTCTGCAGCTGCTTTGTTCATCACTAATTCACAGGAGCATAGAGATGTCCTAAGATGTTAAGCGTAACTGCAATTAGAGGAAAGCTTTGGTTACTGTCCTACATTTCAGCAATGGACTCAGATCATTATTTCCTCTTGGTCAGTGGGAAAGAGCTGAATTTAAGAAACGGACATGATGTTCAGTTGTTAACAGCTGACACTATATAAAATATCTGAAATGCTAACCTATCCAACCCAGTAAAAAATTTTACCCACCAGATCTGTTAACAACCAAGTTGATTGTAACACTCAGTGTTGCAGGGTGTTAAAAAGGAACCAGTTTCAAAAGACTTAGGCTGAAGGTGTGTTGGTACCTGAAAACCCAGGACACATGTCCTAGCTTATTTTCCAGGCAGTGATGTAGGCCATCACAGCTTTTTAGAAGCTGAATGTTGATGTTATATCTATATGAGTATCTGTGCTGCAGCAGAAAGGATGCCGGTACTTAACCTGCGTACATACACGGCAGCATCGGCCACTGAGCCCCAAACACAAAGATCTGTATTGTCAGCAAGAGAGAAGGAGCGAAGGATTTCCACAGCTGGCAGCAGCGGCAGCAGCTGCTCTCCCGCAGCGCAGCAGGCGCCAGCAGCACCGTGCACACCGCCGGCTCCTCGGGAGAGACAGCCCGGATCGCCTTGGGCTGCCATCGCCGCGGGCAGGCACCCACCGCCCACGGCACAGCCCCGGGGCCGGGGCAGCCTTCCTGCTCACCTCGGACAGCCTTCTCGAGAGGGCTGTGCACCGACCCCTCCCCTGCTGCCTTTGAAGAAAGCCATCCCAGCCGCTAGCAATCGAGATGCTCTAAAGCTGCTTGAGGGAAGAATATCTGCCATAAGAAAGATCTAAATTTTTGCAAACTACCAGGCAAATCCGTCAGTCGCTATCAGGAACGATATAAAAATACTATGATAGAACTAATTTAATTTTAAAACAAAAACAGAAGAGAGAAAGCATACGTTGCATTCTGCAAAGAGCCCCTTGCTCCACAGAGTAATCCACGAAGAGCAAAAATGTCACTACACTGAACTTCGTGAAACCAATTCTAGGCATTTCAGATTTAATTTGGTATTTCAGAATTCATTGCAGGAGCACTACAAATGCTAAAAAGAAATGTGACCTTTAACGTGGGATGGACAGTGCAAACAACCAGACTGCAAGTGCACAGTTTGCATCCGGTCAGTCATTCAGAGATGCTTGAAGGCCCTCCCTCTCAAATATATTGAGTCAGACAGACAGCTCACTGTGGTTAATCATTTCCTGCATGATTAGTTTCCAAGCACAAAAAAGAGGAAGGAACAAACAACAGTAGAAATAAAATAGAATTGATAAATTTAAGGGGAAAAAACCCTAAAGCTGCCAATTAAAATGCTGATTACTCCCCTATGCAAAAGGACCCAACTTCCAAGCTAGCGTTAATTTGGTTCTTTGAAAATGTATTACTTTCTCCTAATGAAAGAAGGGAAAATTTAAAAAAAAATCTGAATTTGAGGAAATTGGGCTATGTTATCAAGTACTTTAGTAAGACAGCTCTCAACGAAAAGGACAACTAACTGTAAACACATTACAAAGTAGCTGGAAAACCACTTAAAATCAGTTTTTATACAGACCACAATATTTTTTCATGAGTCATTTTTAACAGAGTACAGAGCTGTAAAGCTTTTTGATAAAAAAAACCGTTACAGTAATGTCACAGAATTAGAAACTCCCTGCTCCCACCTTTCTTGGCAGACCTGAGTCATTAGTAAGTCTACATGTCCCACATTCCACCACCATATTCTCCCAAGGCCAGAGGGGCTCCCTGCACTAAGAGTCAGTGTGGGAGTGTGGCATGGTGTGAATGAGAACTTTAGAGGATGCTGAAGATGCTCCTTCCATGCAACACCATGCCAGTAAATCCCACCTGAAAAAAACAGATACCTTTCTTCTTTTCTTTTTATTAAAGTTTCTAAATATACAGCAGTCCATAGATAGATATACAGATAGATGGTTTTAAGCCCCTAAAGAGTTCAACAAGGGCTCTAAAATGAATTCAGTAGAGCATGAAGCTACTGGAATACTCTGATAAAGAATTCCCTTACAAGGTGGAAAGAAAGAATATTTAGGAGACTCTCTGGCCTCAATCACTCACAAATAGAGGAGTCAGGCACTCAAGTAACCAGATACAAGTTTTAATTGAGACACAGGAAACTGCTGTGTAACAACCCTATACTCACCAGTAGAACTCACCAGTGGAGCCTGGATTTTCATTCTCCTAATTGGGATAAACCTTTTGAAGGTAAGGAGGTCTAAAGGAATATCTAACATGCTACTATCACTATTTTTGAGTCCTTTAACATCAGTGATGGATCTTTTAAGGATGGTTGCTAGGTGAAATAATAGTCCTTCTTGAGCAGGGATAACAAGACTCTGTGGCCTGAGAAAGGACATTACGAAGGTGCAAGAATGCAGATTGTCCTATTCTGTCTGGAGCAAGCTGTGGTAGAGAAACTTTTCACCCTTAACACCACTTGCAGGGAACTGGACAGCCAAAAGAGAGACCAACAGAGGAGAAGTTACTTTGGATGTGTGAGAACCAGGGAAATTCTGGGGAGTTGCCACTGCCAGAGAGGAAGCCTACTTTATAGGGGACTTTTTGCATTTCAAAGAAACTCTTCACAGTACCTGAAATGAGTGGTCTAAGTATGACTTTCCACTAGACTGCAATTGCCACCCCTTACACAAAATGCCAGGGCACAGTAGGTATACCATTGATGGAGAGCTCTTGCCTAAACCCTGAGCCAGAGCTTCCTGCCTCTTTCCATAAACTGCCATCAGATGGATGATAGGCTTTATTCACAGGCACGTGTATCAAGTGGATGAGGTCTACGTGGCCTCAAAATAGGATTTGACCCAAGTGAAATGATACACAGGAGGATCTCCTATGGAGAACTGCACCTTTACAAACTTTGCAGTGATCAGCAGGGGCGATGCAACACCACCCTGCTGCAGGCAGGGAACAAAAAGGAGAGAAGAGGAAAGCAGGAGCCTGGAGGTCTCTGGCAGAAGTGCATGGGGTAGTTCTGGGGGAAGAAACAGATGTCAAGTCAGTATTACAGTGAGCACTTTTTCAGCCTTACTGAGGCTGCACAGAGATGATATATTTTTTGTTTTGGTTTGGACATATCCTTCTTAATAAATTGCAGAGTTCTTTTACTGTGTACAACAGCATGACTGAGCTCTGTGAAGGTGCTGAGGAGCCAGTGATGAGTAGTAAAGATAAATAACAACAATAGCAAACAAAGGACATGACTAGTTAGAGGGACAAAAGAGAGAATGCTGTGAGGTGCCTTCACATCTCTCTGCATCTTAGCCCAGGCACCTGTGCTCTGTCAACCATACAGTATCCTCATCTTCCTCCACACCCCTCATGCTTACCTCTCAGAGCACCCAGGGAAGTGCAGTGATCTTCCAGGCAGCACTGTCTGCAGCTCACACTGGGCTACTCCTCAGAGAACTAAAACTCCCCAAACATGTTCCATCTACTTCTTACCATCACAGCAACACAGTAACAAAGCAGATTACTGTGGGGTGTCAGTGACAAGTGAGCCAACACACCACTGAGTAAGCACATGACTGCTGGGTGCCAAGCAGCAATAGCCAGATGTTGCCTGTGGCCCATGGCAAGCTGCATCCAGCAACTTCTGTCAAATGCAATCAAGAGTTCTATGGCAAAAATCCAGTGGTGCTGCATCCATGGAAAATTACAGCTAAGAAACAGGCTGCTATGGTGTCAATGTTGTTTAATATAAGTATTTTAAAAATATTTTTCTTTTCACTGACATTTTTCAAGATATGCAGTGGATCATAGGCAGTGGCTAGTTTTGGAGGACTGCTCCTAGTCACCAGTATATTCCCTATTTGGAAGATACAGCAAAGATTTTGGTCAGTTTAAGTATTTGGATGGTGAGTTGAGGAAAGCTGATAATGTAAGAGCAAATACACTATAGCACAAAGCATCTGACTCACTGAAAACAGAAATTGCTTCCATCCAATCCATACTCCTGTAATTTCTTTCAGCCAGTGCTTTCAGAGGAGATATACAAAAATATTCCTGTCTGCTGAGACTCCAAGAGTCAGCTCACATCCCCTGCCACAGTGACCTGGCCCTGGGGAGCAGCACCTCAGCCCTACATATGATGCTTGGAGCAAAGTCCCTGCACTGGGCACCACGGGAGGGAATCTCCAGAGCATTTTAAAACAGGTACATGTGTGTCATTCCTCAGCAGGAGGCCAGGGCCAAAGCTAGCAGGAAAATCTACAGTTGCTGTCCTCGGGACAGGAGGACACATCTTGCGACACTGTAACCTCCTACATCTCCCCCGCTCCTCCTGCCTCCATGTCAAAAAATGAAGAGCCTTGGTAGGGGTAAATAACTCTTTTCTAGAAGGTACCGCTACTGAGGAAGTGGTTATTTTTGCTCAAGGAAGGTTTCCTGCCTGGAATGAGCCCTCTTTCCCAGGGTCAGTGTTAGCTGTTTCTCTGCCTGCATTCCACAGAAGTTGACTCCATGGGTACAAGAGAGGGAACACTCATAGACATGCCACAAGGTCTCAGCAGCAAGCAAGGGAGCAGAGGTGGGAGAAGCGATCACAAGCACCAAGAAATGCACGAAAGGTTTGCTTTTTCCCCTAGGGCTTGGTGCTGCTGTACAGCACTGTGAGGATTTGTGAGTTTTCAGTGTCCTCACCACTGAAATAAACCTTTTTGAATCCTTTCCACTGCTTTGGCATTTTGCGGGGGGGGGGGGGGGGATACCTGGGTATATTTTGCTTTACAGCCCTTCCCCCAGGCATTCTGATAAAAACCCTATGTCAAAAGGCTTCACCT
Organism: Sakesphorus luctuosus; assembly: GCA_013396695.1. Classification (NCBI taxonomy): domain Eukaryota; kingdom Metazoa; phylum Chordata; class Aves; order Passeriformes; family Thamnophilidae; genus Sakesphorus; species Sakesphorus luctuosus. The sequence continues at coordinate 505,085 of VWZD01010919.1, forward strand.
TCTTTCTCTCCCAGGCAGAACTGATGGATGGTTAAGGACTCAGCTGTTTGTGCCTGAGCTCTTCTTCAGCTGTCCACAGTGGAGCTGCCTGCAACACTCCACCATCCACGGCAACCTCTCGTCAGGCTCAGTGTTTGAAACAACACACAAAGCTGTGTTATCCCAAAGCAGCCAACAAGGATTCACCCAGGCTGGAGGTGGCCTCAGCACACAGATCTAAGGAAAGGAACACTTGACTCCCAGGCAATATGGACCTAATGTCTCTCTCCACCTTATTTCTTTGTCTGTTCCTCCTTATGAACATTTTGTGCTCACAAAATACTATTCCTAACACATAGCCCAAGAGTTTTTCTCCAGTGGGGCTGCTTTTTCCAGTGTCTTATTACTGGAGTAGTGATCACTCAGTGTCATGTGGCTGTTCAGCACTGCACAGCTTTCTCCCCAGAACCTGAGCTTACGCTGTAGCAGCTTGTTGGTAGGGTGAACAGGCTAGTTCAGAAATTAAAGATTTCTGAGTATTGCCTCCAGCTTATTGAATTCTAAATCAGAACAAAAATAAGTGCATTAAGTTAGAAAAAGTCCTTAAGAACAGGACTTTTGCCACCAGCTTATCCTTTCAACATGGCACTACCTATCTCTCTGACTGGACAGGGTCATTCATGACTTGATGGTGGCAGGTAGCCCACAGAGAGAGGAAGGAAAAGATGTTTTCCACAGCCCACACCTGGTGACCCAGAGGTGGAAAAGCATGGCCTGGCCCTTGGAATCCCCAGCTTGTTACCATGGGAAAACAACTTTTGTTCACACTAGCATACCAGCCTTTTGCCTTTGCACCTATTAAACCACTTCTACTTTTAGGATGTTACAGCTCTGACACTTGTTTGCTTTGTGCAACATGAAAGCAATTCATCTATTTGAATCAAATGGACAGAAATCTGGAGGATTTTTTCCCTTCTCTCCACTGTTTTGTGGCGTAACAGGCCAAAAGCACCAGATATTAGTATGATGATTTTTTTTTCTGGACACTTGAGCTGTTGCAACTTTCAGTCAGCAGGGAAAGAAGTCAAAAAAGGAATGAAATATGGAGAGTGAGCCCTGGGATTTTGCTGGTGGACTTCTGCTGCCCATAGTGGGTGTGCTGCAGTTCCCTTTGCAGCAGCAATTATCAGGAGAGGGGCTTCTCTTCACAATCCTGAGGCTGGGATGAAAAGAGCCTGCTTGGAGCCACAGGTTACATTGTGGGAGCTCTGGGACACCCCACACCACATCCTCTCCATTCCCAGGGCACTAAATGAATAATGCTGTAACTTGCATAACACCATTTCTGAAGCTGTGTCTTTGTTCACTTTTGTCTTATCAATAGTATGATATGAAGCTGTAGTTGAAAATATTTTGCTATAATGAATACTTACAGAAAAGGATCAAGGATCTCTCACACTGTCAGATTATTTTACTTCTCAGTAGGTATAGGTTTAGAATTCAATTGGCTTCAGCATTCAAACAGGCTTTTTTAACATAAAGCATTTTCTTCATCACAAACAACTATGTCTTACTAAACATGCAGTGAACTGTGACTGGTCTACTAAAGGCAGCATCTATAAAATATTAAAATAGCAACTGCCTTTAACAGGGAAATCTGAGCCATATAAGGGCCAGATATGTGGAATGAATTTAAAGCATTCTTTTCCTATCCCTGTCTCTTATAAATATTGTTATATTCCTATAAGAACGTTAAAAAACTACAGTGTACAGAGATTAGTTCAGATTTCATATCAAAAGCCCAAACAAAAAGTTAGATGACCTGAGCAGACAGCAGGGAAAGAGCAACTACGCAAGCAAGAGTGTATTAGTTTTTACAGCTCAGGTGCTGACATAAATTAGAGTAACTTGAATACCTGTCATTAAAAGAGCAATCAAAGACTGATCTGCCCAGAGTGTGGGAAAAACAAAACAAAAGCCAGCTCCAGATCTACATAATGTAAGGTAGCTTGCTTTGCCACAGACAGTGGAGAAAAACAAATACCACCTCAGAGCCAGGTTACTGTCAATAAAAGCCTCAGTTCAGTGCAGCAAGCCCCATAAACAAGTTTTGTGAGAAACAGGCAACCAGATTTGAAAAAGATTTTAATTAAAAAGAAAAAAACCTAATTTTCCATTCTGAAAGTTAATTTTGAATGATTTGTGACTGCAAAGTGCAGACACTACAAACCTCCACTAAACAGGGTGGAATTGGAGAGTCTGATTTTACTGTCATTAGGGTTCATGGAAGGGCTCAGGCCAGTTTTCAGGAGGCTGGATGAGACCCACTGTACCTTCTGACTTTGCTGAAAGCATTTGAATTATTTGAGATCAGACAGAGACTGAGGAGAGTGCATCCCTGAGGTTAGTCATTAAACCAGATAATTTGTGAGGCACCAAATCATATTTGCACATAAGTAATGTATTTGAGAAGTGTCACAGTCAGCAACAAGGCTGGGCTTGGCTCCCACAACATCGTCCTTTGAATGCAGAGGCTGATGGAAGAGGGAACACAGCCACAGTCTGCAGAGATACCATCACTTGTGTTCAGCATTGCTGGCATCTTGCCTCATAACTTGGGGAGGGCAACCAGCACTGTATACTGTCATCTGTCCCAAAGGACCATGACCTATTGAAAAACTCCCCGTAAATTACCCTCTGTGCCCTGCTCACAGGCCACAAACTGAACAGAAACTCACGTTACATCTTACAAACTGACTAGATACTAAATGAGGACTCATTCTGCATATGACTTGTATCCTCTGTGCTCACAAAGCATCTCTAACCACCATCCCAAAAAGCTATAAAACTGCATTTGATCTGCCATTTAAATACTTATTTCAGTAACACAGCCAGGAAAAGTTAAGTTCTTTGTAGACTATGCTGGGCTGATACAAAAAGTTACTTTTTTATGATTCACATTCCCAAAGGAATTAATGCAAGTTTGCAAATAAAGCAACAGAAAATTTTCAGTTTTTCTGAGGTATAAGTGAATATACACAAGATACCACTACTGTGCATACTTAGGAGTTTTTAGTATTTACTATGATTGGTATTTTATCCCATCCTCTGAGAGCAGCTACAAAATAAAACTCTCTTTTACAAATTTTATATGACTAGCTTACAGTTATTAAAAATTAGTATCACTTTCACTCCCCCAAAAAGCTGATGTATGTGAGGCTGGGCATCTGCACTCATTGAGAGTTGGATGACAAAGCGACCATTTGCACAAGCATTCAAAGAAACTCACAGCATCCATTCTTGCTTGCTTGGAAGAGAGCCTCTGCCCTCTGAGGTTTGGCCTGCTCTGTAGTTCATACTGTGTCAGAAAGCTTTCAGATGCGCTGCCATGGTTTCAGTAATTACTTTTAAGGGTTCTCAACAATACAAAAACAAATCCGTGGAAGAGTCTTCAAATTCAGGATGGAAATAATAAGTGGGAGGGAAAAGAGGAAGCAAAAAGTAATCTGAAACAAGGAGAGGGTTTGCTTGAGCAAACAATCCCTCCCCAGACTCTGGGGCTTCAATCTCCCCTTCTTCACATTGGAGTCAACCTTCACTCTCTCAAAATTACTCAGACAGCTTGGCCGAAAGTTGATCATCTGTTCTAAAGGGTCTACAAAACTTCAGAAACAGCATCTAAAGCAATTAAAAAATCCAACCAAACCCCAAGGTAAGTTAAGGATAAGAGATTAATTTTAATCTTAAATATTTTACCATACATATTTTGGTTTGAAATGTATTAATTTAAAAACAACAAAGACAAGCAATAATATCAGTGAAAACATATTATTGCACTTGTGAAATTACATGATCACCTAATATCCTGTACTGGCAAATGATGTCTTGTTCTAATCCATATTAAAATCCATATTAAAAACAAATCCAAATGTTTTGTTCCTGCACCACCAGATTATTTGCCTGGTTGGAATCCAGCAGTGAACTTCTCCTGCAACTTGCTTCAGTGATACAGACAGAGGAAGCAATACATTATTTCTATTAAAAATTATCCAATAAGACAACTCAAAATCTATCTTTAGATGGCTTGTACAAAACTAACACACTAGATAACCGTTAAGCAACCACTGAGTAAAGTAGACTAAAGGTTGCCATTATCTCTATATTGTTTGGTTCTTTGTATGATATATAAAATCTACAAAATCTGACCATCTTTTCCTCTATTTTAAAAAGCATATATTTTATAACATACCCATATTAACTGTGTTGGCACCACCACTTTTATGACTACAGCAAAAAAAGCTTAATTTCAAAAGTCCAATTTTTTAATAAAGGTAAACAAAAAAAACCCCTTATCAGCTATCCTTAGTTGATAGGAACTGCTCTGGGTTCACTTCAGACCTAAGAAGTCTTCTACCAGAGGAGGATATGATCCAAAAGTAGTAATGTGAATCTGTGTGATAAATGATGAGGGCTGCCAGTGGAAGCTCTAGGGCTAAAGCAGACTACCAGCAGGGAAGAAAAAAAAGTTGTCTTTTCCTCTTGCAATACTGAACCACTGAATCCATCCCATGCCTTATTCTGAGCTGACCAGCACTTCCCTGCCTCCAATAGCAGTTACTGGACAAAACAAACTGCTACTTAATGGAAATGTGTACAGAAACCCCACAGAGGATCTCCTGCTCTTGACTCACTTTTTGGGAAGAGCAGCTTCAGAGCAAATTAGTAGTTTGGTGACTGCCCTGCAGAAGGCCACCTCCAAGCCAGGGGCTTGTGGAATGGGTGGACTGGTGTTTCAAGATCCCCAGGCAAGAAGCCTGACACCCTGGTGGCTGCTGACTCCCATTAACAGCTGGAGCAGTGGAAGGACAAACCTGAAATTCTTCTTCCTCTGTTTGACTTCAGTTTGGCTCTTTGCAAAGCAGTCCAGATCTAACTCACAGAGCATTGAATACCTCTCCACATGTAATAAGAGAGACCTTGGCCTTCAGCATCAGAGTTTGCATGTGTGCAAATCAGCGGCAATACTCATGTGCTGTTCCTATCACCAGCAATTTCCATTTGGTCCAATCTGGAAAACATCCTGAGTAATACAACTATGAGTTTTTCTGTTAAGTATTTCCAACACTGCCTTTTGGCAAGAAAAAAAGTCAAAAGGCACTTGGAAAAGAAAGGTACAGCTAAGAGATGTTTCAATTATTTAATAAATAAGCTGCCAAAATGCAAAGAGCAAAATCCAGGCAATACTAATATTCCTCATATTTATACAACTTAAAGCCAAGTGGAGATCAGACTGTTGACCAACCACAATTACACTTTGTTTCACTTACTGGAGTAGAGCTACAATAAAAATTCAACTCAAAATAACTTTATAAAGCCATTTTTACATAAACCATTTTATCTGCTTTTGCAGCAGAACTTGATATTTATGTAATACAGGTATTTATGACATATAGGTAAGGTAAAATAGAATCAGAGGATTCAGATTATACACCTGGGCCTTTAGCTGAAGACTCAAGCACTGATACTGGGACCATAAAATTTGCACATACACCTGCAGCAGATGATGCTGGTTGAAACCCCTACAGAAAGGGCACACAGTTAAGTTGTCTGTACCTATTCTAAGTTCTTCATTGTCCAGCTGGAAGCCCTACAGGTAAAGATAGCTTTTGAAGATTCCATTTAAGAAATGTTCTTATCTACTTGTTTTGGCAGCTATCTAATAGATGGCAAGGTCCAAGTTCTGTTTTGCATCAGCCTGTGGTTCTTTCAAACTCAAAGCAATTCTGATGTTACATGAAACCCAGTGTAGGAATTTGGATTCCCTAATCTACCTGGAGAAGCAGTAAAGTCTGTATGGGTTTAATAATGTGCGGTTTGGGGGGAAAAAAAAGATAGAGTGGAAAATAAATGTTATGTCCTGTCAAAGTTTGAGACGTAAGGATTTTCTGTCTTAATCAGGAATTAAAAAGCAACCCAATTGTTTTGTTGTTAGAAGTGCAAATTTCAGCAGATTTCACTCCTGGTATTCTAAATTTTCTTTTTAAAGCTCATTTTAGAATTTTCCAATTTATAAAATTTAAATTTAGTGCCAAATTCACCTTTGATCTCAGGGGGAAAAAAAAGTTTTGATAGGTTTTGATAAACTGATGGTGTTAATCAAAAAATATTTTTAGTAAAAATGTCCCAAAAAACTATAACTACAATCAGTAACTTTGATATTCAAACTAAATTTTACAAATTAGGCATCTAAATCCAATTGCTAGATGCTTATACTTTCTTAGCTTCCTTAATGCATTGACATGCCACTGCCACCCTAGCACAGGGCTATCTTACTGACTCCTGGTGCCTTGATTATCCCTGGTCCCAGGAGGAACATGAGTTAAGTCAGTGCTATGGAGCTAAGACTAGGAGGACACAGCTGCAGACAAGCATGAGGGCCCACAGTCCTGTGAAGAGCTCTAGTTTAAAGCATGGCACAAACGAAAAAAAAAGCAATCAAGGACACCAAACTGAAAACGCCCTTCTGCTTTCCTCCACATCTCCAATTACAGAAGTTTTTGCTCCAATTTATTTCTCTTTGGAAACAACTTTTTACAGCTGCACATGGCAAGTACTTAGCTAGTGAGCAAAGAGGAGAAGATGGAAAGAATGATTATTAATGGATTCTGCCAAAAAAAGAGGCAGGGCAAAGTCTTTCACAGCTTAGGACAAGAGCTTGTCGATCTTCCCCTAAGCAAAGAGGAGGCATGTCCTGTGCTTGCCTTCCTGAGAAGGAAAACAGCACAGCCACAATGCGGCTGGAAACACAGAGCACCCTCCACTTTCTACTGGTGAAGCTGCTTGAGTCAACACACAATAAAAGACAGCATTTGCCCAAGTCATGGTGAGGGAAAACCAAGCAGTTCCACTCAGTTATCTGCATTTTATTTTAAATATTTAGATATCTAATTGTTTGCTATGACCTTTGACAACCAAAGGTTTCCATGCAGCAAATGTAGTCAGTGTGCCATGTGGGTGCCAGCTTTGGAGAGCATGGGTTTACAAGGGGGCCCAGGCTGCTGCAGTGACATATGCCATGAGGTCACATCCAGCTGACTGCACAGGTCAGAGCCAGGAGGATGTACCAGGCAGCTGAATATGTCAAGAGGGACAAACCCACATCTTGCCTGCACTCAGCAGGAGCTGCAAACCACTGCTTGAGAAGAGACAAGGTGCCCCAGCCAGCTGCTCTGGGGTCAGCGGCACCTCCTGTTCTTGTCAGATTTTTGGAAGCTGTGCCCAGCCAGCATCACACCTTCGTGTTATCTGGCAGCTCTGAGGCAGACTGCCACACAGGCCGTGCAGGACCTCAGGAGCCCAGGAAGCAGCTGGGTTTGGCAAGGTCTAGCTGAGCTTCTGCTGGTGTTCCAAATACAGCTTTTGGTATAAAAAGTAATAGTTGGTGTAGTTTAAGCTAAAAAAAAAAGTATGTATGACATACTGCTGCCACAAAAACATATACTCACAAAACCAAAAGTACCCACACACCATCATTCTACACTAGCATTTCTTCTTTAGAATGTTCAACAAGTCCTCTTACTCCATAGGACTGCTCAAATTTGTCCTTCCTAATGCCAGGCTACCAGAAGCTCAGAGGAGAAAAGAAATTGGTCACAGCAGGCTGAAGTGCTCAGTGCAGGTGTCCTGAAACAGCAGGTACTGAAGGGTGGCAAGCAATTTCCCCTTTAATTTATTTGTAATAGGAGTGGCTGTCACAGTTGTTAAGCCCTAGCTAAAGTTAGCATCACATCTGCAAAATCCTGTAAATATGGCCAAAACCCTGGTCAGACTGGCTGAATGATTTGGTTAGCTTGCATGGGCAAAACCAAACTGGGTTTATTTTAAGAAAATCTGAAGGCTAAGTTTAGCATATGGGAGACAGAAATATGACTCTAAACTCTGTGCTTTCAAAACCAGAATTTGTAATTAAATGGAGAGTTAAGAGCCATTTCAAATCTGAGGCCACAAGCTTCCAGATAAAAAGAAAACTTTTTCCAAACTCAGAGCACTGTAATAGCTGGATTAAACCCACAGCTGCAAGGAAGCTTTGTATTGATTTGTTGGGTCATAAGACATTATTACTCTCATGAAGTCTACTTCCTGTCTTAAACTGCAGTCCTAACGACTGGCAAAGGATCATTGTTTTCTTCTGTATCTGCCAAGACCCCTGTGAGCAGGCAGACTCACAGGAGACTGGGTTGCAGGGAGTGCCAGTCCAGGTACCACCACACAGAGAAAAAGCCTCACTTCTGCACAGAAGGGGTATGGTGGCACCAGTGCTGCTGTGTGAACAAAGTGTGAACTTTCCAGCCAAATGCTTCTTCAGGTGAGCCCTGATCCATCAACACTTGCTATTAGGAGATGCTGTTCAATGCAGACCAAGCTGGTTTTGCGCAGACAGCAGGAATTTGAAGTTTGCCATTAGTACCAGAGATCTGAGGTCTGTGCTAAAAATGAGCAGTTTCACACAACTGTTCACCTGAGAAAGCAGCAGGGCCTGCCTTTTCAGGTCTCACTCTTACACCAGGAGCAGACCTCTTTGTTATGTGCCAGCTGCTAATTCAATAGTTTCCCACAGCGCTGAGTATATTACCTGTTCACTCCCAAATTACAAGAACAAAATCTCCTCAGGAAACTCAGGAACAGAATTTTACCTTCCCTCCCTGAAAAATGGAGTATAGGATATACTGTACTGTACATATGGAAATGCCAGTTTTAAATAACTGATCAGCTCTCATCAACAACCAGAAAAATTCTGAATCACTGTCAACAAGGAGACCGAAATACTGAACAAAAGACAGAAGGGCTGGAAGAAGGCATCTACTCTTCCACTGAGTCACTATGGATTATATCATTCCTGGCAGGTATTTACCTCTTTTTTTCTCTGAAAATCTCCACTGATGGAAATTCTGCAATATTCCTCAGTCATCTTTCTCATATCTCTTTTAGACCTCCTTTGCTGTGATTTCATTTACAGTTTCTCATCCTATTTACAACTGATGTGTAGAATTTATTCCTTTCCTCTGCATGGCTATCTGAAAACTGTTTACGTGTCTCTTTGATCTTCTCCTCTTTAGGCTAAGCAATCATATTTCCTCCAGTCTTTCTTCACAGGCTATATCTGTGCTGTCTTTCATCATTACTGCTGTTCCTAGGACATCCCATAAGCGCATATCATACCTAAAATGGGTGAGGGTGACATAATTCACTATCTTTATCTCAGTATTGCATTTTAAGTTATTTTGTAGCATCCAGTTTACTAATTTGAAATAAAATATAAATGTCAATTTAAAAATACTCATCTTTTCCCTATCTGCATGTGTCCCTCCTCCAAACAGGCCATCCTTTCCTACCAGTGATGTCCAAACAGGTATGTTTGACTACTGATCACACAGTAGTACCTTCTTTTTCAGTTCTGTGGAAATAACTCTCCAAGTAATAGTCTTTCACCAATCCTTATCCAGTAGCAGTCCATCAGACCTGATGAGAGTTGTGGATCCACAAATTAAGTTCTTTCTTTCTTATTAACTATATGTCTCAGGGAACCTTTTCATACTATTACTGTTCATTAGCATCACACCATAAACTTTGCAGGCTTCACCGTGCAGTTTTCAAGTGTCATGTCATCTGCTCTAAGTCAAAACAACTACAAATTAACAGTGCCTGGTCATATAATAAATACCTCAGGTCTCCTGACCTACTTGCCAAGTGTTAAACCTTTTCACTGTTAGCATTGGGCTACTGGAATTAAAAAAACAAAACCCAACAAAAACCCCCAACCCTCTGCAAATGGTAAAAGCTTGTGGATTTGGCATAAAATTTGATGTAACCTAAGGCACCAAAATGTGTCATTAGGAAAGGTGTGCCACACAAGAGCAGGCCAGTAAACTGGGACTGCCATTAATCCTGACCTGGAGAAGAATGACTCCTAAATTGTCACACTGCAATCTAAGACACAGAGATGGCTCTATGCCTTCCAACTCTTAGAGGCCAGAAATGACACACACCATAGATGTTTCCCTAAGCTGCTGCTCACACCATGACTTCTACCCCCTTCCATCCCTCTCTCAGTGCAAACCCCACAGGTTCTGTACCTGGTCACCAGCAGGAGAGATGCTTTCATAGAAGGGAAGGCCTGGTCAATTCAGTCCAGAATACACTTTCTGAAGTTAATTATATTGCAATAACATTTCCCAGGTTGCACACTCCTGCAAGGAAGAAAAGAAAAGAACTATTAATTGTGAACCATTAGGGATCACAGAGCCTGAGTACATGTCTACTCCATATTTCTTTGCATGAGTTGAAGTTCTGCATGAGAAACTGGGAGCATGTGAAGAAGAGTTCTCCCTTCTTCTAAAGAGGATTCAGAACAGGAAAACACATTGGCTGTGCTCTCCCTATCAGCCCCTGAGGCCAAAGGACCCAATTTGTTCTCAAAGAAATTTAAGATAATTCCCCCAACTTCAGCATAGCATAGCAAAAGCCAAAGTAAAAGGTGGAGGGAAAACAGAAGAGCATAAAAAATCTGTAGATGGATGTGATGGTAAAACTGAACAGTTATCCACTACTACAGTTGCTCCTCATAAGAGAATGGTTCAATGACTAGTTTTGTAATAAGGAGGTTTCTATAGTTTAGGCTAGAGAAAAATGCATGCAAAAGCTGAAACAAATCAATTAAACAAAAGTAAAATTAACCTCCTTCAATGTCCAGATGCTTTTAACAGCTAATTACAGAGCTTCCTTTCATGTGTTGGGGGAAGGAAGGCAGAGGGAACAGCCAGAAAGATGTGACAGAGGTGCAGCAAATAATGTTCCAGCAAAAGATACACTTGTCCATTTGATCTGTTTAGTATTAGAACAAACAAATGTCATTAACAATCCAGTAATTTTAAAATAAAGTATAAGAACAGTAACTATTCAGCATTTTACAGATTTACTTCTATTTAGAAATCTGTCCCAAGACTTCACCCAGTCCCTCGCTGCCATGAAACCTTTGCAATACGCTATGTGATGAAATGAAACCCACAAGGGGATCCTGCTGTAAACACTCAAGCTGGCCTATGCGGTTCAGGCTTGCAGTAGTTGCTGGGGCACATCTTAACTCCTACTTTTTCCCCTTGCAGACAGTAAGAGACTGTGGATGTGGATCTAAGTGCACAGTGAACACAGGGTCAACAGAGTAATGCAGCCAAGTGGTTTTTGGGGAGCAAATCTGGCCAGTGACTAAGGTGGCAGTGACTGGTTTATTCTCTTAATTTGCAGAACTAAGGATTCTTCAATGTTGCTTTCATCTAACTTTGAAGTTCTCTAAAACCTACAAACTTCTATACCAACATTTCCCAAGGGAAAAAAACAAACAATTTTAAAAAGTCATACAGAAAAATGTATTTTTCTTCCATAGATGCTATGAATACACAAACACAGGCACACAGTCTTTCCTCCTTCTGAAGTTCAACCAAAGAGTATAATTTTTTTCCTGAGCACAGAATTTGTCCCCATCTGGTTCCATTTTTTACTATTTTCTTTTTTGGTTTCCTTCTCTCTCATTCCAATGCATATTTATTTCATTTTGTTTAGTCTGTACTCTTTATTCCCTTTCCTCTTTTTGCAGATTTCCTTTTTAATTTGTTAGAGGAAGAAACATTCTTTCCCTGGTTTTCATAATATAAGTTAGTGGAAAGGGCCCACTCAGAAATCCCCCCTCTTCACCAGCTACTCCTGCTCTTTCAATCCTGATTGCCTGTGTTCACTCCTGGTAGCAGAGTAGAAGTGTTAGGGTTTATTTTTTAATTCAATTTCAAATGCCTGGCAGAATCCACTGCAGAAGCTCAAATATATTATTTACAAGCCATTATATTTAGCTTAAAACAACTCCTAATCTATTTGAGATGAACCACTATAAGACAGGATTAGGCTGAAATGAAAATGTCTGCAGTGGGATTTCACTAAATTGTTTTAAAATCACATTCCTAGTTGAGAGGTGCTATAAATCCTAATACATCAGAAAGGCTGATGTGGGGTAGAACTTGGCCCTCTGAAAACCTGCTGGTTTTACAGAAGCAGAGGAGCCCAGCTAAGACTTCTCTGTGTGTAAAACCCCAAAGCTTGAAACATGAGAGCAAGCTCTGCAAGGCTGAGCCACAGACTTGTTAACTGCCCAGAAACAGAGCTCTGCTATTCATTTCCAACTCGCCAAGACCCTCAGTGCCCTGCAGCAAAGCCAGACAGAGCATCCACCTCCACATGCAGGAGGAGCTGAGTAATTCCCAGCTCATGCAGGGTGCTGCATCTTGAGCCACTGCGTCCATCTTGCACAGATGTTTCCACGCCAAGAACAGGATGAACGCGCTACGTGGTACGAGGAGGCTGAGAGAGCTGTGCAGCTTAGTCTGTTTTTCTACATTATTTCTACATTATTGGCAAGACGTATGGGCAGTTTTAGGAATGCTTTCCTGACACTCAGAACTGTGATTTTAATGTCTGTCATGCCCTTGTTACGGTGCTGTCATCCCCAGCAGCTGCACTGCATGATCGCTGCTACTACCCCGTCCCAGCCCCGCTGCCCCATAGGGTGTGACCTTGCCTGGTGAGCCGGGGCTGCCTCAGTACCTTCACCTCCAGCCACCACTGCCCGAGCCCCGTGTGGCTCCTCCTTTCCCTCCCCCTGCTGTCCCACCACCACCATACATGGGCCCATGCTGGGATTTAGTTTTAGTTCAGATTCTGTGCAGTGTTACTACTATATTTTATCACCACAAAGGTTGTTTTCTTTGTAACTTTCATTCCAACTTTGCATTTAAGATTTTGAATTAAACAAAATCACCTAGTATTTTAAAAGTAAGAATTATATTTTAGCACAGGAGTACAAAAGGTACATCCTGTTAAAGTCTCCCTCTGAGAGCTCCCAAGTCCTCCAGAACCAACTTAGTGCCATTTTATTCCTGATACAGTGTGCTCCCAAGGCAAAAACCTCCAGCACAGAAAAGCTGTGATGGAATTCCTCGACAGAAATCACTAGGAACCAGAGAAAACCTTAACAAGAGACTAAACCAGTAAAATCAAAGAGAACAGCTACTTGATACAGCCAAAACAAACAAAGGGAGGTTTTCACTATAGTCAATGGTTTTAACTTGTGCTTGGAAAAGCACTTTCCGGTATTTATTAACACTGAACACTTCCATTAAAAATACAGATCTTCTACTTTTTGTATGAAAATTCTTAACCAGATAGAGAGGATTTCATCCACACTTCTAACATGAGCCAGGTCCACACTGCAGTTGTACTGCAGGGCAGGCTCCAAGCTTCTCACAAACCAAGCTAACTTACAGATGAGCTTCCTATTTTTGCTCTGTGCAGTTCTGCTCTGAAAGCCCATGTTGCTTACTGCCTGCTCACAACCGCCATACAGACACTCCTTATCCGCTGCTGCCAAAAAGCAGTGAAAACACACAGGCAGAACCCCTGTAGGACAGTTAAAAAGATGTTTTAAGAAAACTAACCTGTGCTATTTGAATCCGTTGGAGGTCACCCAGTTCTAACTTCCCCAGTAGCTTCGGTCTCGTTTCCTGTAGAGTGCCATGTGACACCACACTTCCTCACTGCACCTTGCTAGCACTTCGCTTATGTTTTAAAATCAGATGAAACAACTAAGTCTCCCTGAACATGTCTAAGAAATTTCTGATCTAATACTGAACCACTGACATTTTTGCCTAGACAGAGAGCCCTCCTCTACTGCCTTCTGAATCATTCCATGAGTCAATAGACCTTTTGGTACTATTTCTTTGCATTAATACCAAATGCTGAATGTGATTCTGTTACAGTATGCTCAGTGTCCCCCTCCTTCTTTTAGAGAGGAAACAAATGCAGTAGTGGAGAATGTAATTAGACTGCAGGCATGGGAAATTTCAGTTAAGGGATATTTGTTTATCAAATTTTCAGTGGTAATGAATTGACACATTGAAACAGATGCAGTTATCAGCAATTTTCAGAAATATTTTCCTTTGAATATGGCAAACAGAAGTTTGAGTCCCATGAAAAGTAGTTGATGTCTTCAGAAGAGTAGGGGTTTTCTCAGTTGAAGGAGTGTTCATCCATATATCGTTATCTAGTGATGGGTTTACCAGGCCTGAATATATGTCACAAAAGGAAGGACAGTGAAGTCCTGGATTAGAGTAGTATCTTTACAAGACTAGTCAATAGGTGTTGCTTTATCACTTTTTTTTAAAGTCACATCAATTTTGGAAATACAATCTAATCCTAAGTAGTGCCAACACCAAAAATACTGACACAGCCTGGAGATAAAATTTGAAGACTACCATGCCAGAGGAGAGGCAGAATGGTCTGACCAGGGTCAGTAAGGACATACAGCTCTGCTGGAAGATGCTCCTTGTGGAACATGGTAAACACTCTTCAATTAGGCTGATGGAATGGGTGAAGATAAACATCCCTTTATTTAGTGACAGCTGAAATAACTACAGCCAATGCCTGGGGCACTGATCAGCCTGGCAAGAACTGGGTGAAGGCAGTGGGTTACAAAGCCAGAGTTCCCTTACAGACTGACTGCAAACATCTTTGCTAGGGCACAGATTGGGTTTAGCTGCACCTAAGTGTGAATGGGAAGACCCCGAAGGTAGGAGGAGAGTGGACAAAGAGACAGTGATGCTGCACATTTGGGATACAAAGCTTTTGGCAGCAACACTCATTCATGGCTGTCCTGCCACTACCATTCAGTTCTCCCACTGCACTCCACAGCTGTCTCAGCTGTATTGGCACAGTGGTTCCACAGCCTGTGCCATGGACCACATTGAGGAACTGATCTCATGGTCAAAGGGTGATTTTTTTTTTCTTTTTCTCACTCTGAGGCATGAGGGCACAAGTGTTAGCAGGAAGCCACTACCCAGGCTATAACACCAAACCACAGATATGACAGATCCAGAGAAAGCCAATGGAAGCTGCTTCTTTGCCCACAAATTGATGATGCATTCTATGTAATTTCTACATAAATTAAGAGGTTTCCACTTGTCATCTTTTAAATTAAACTGTGCCAGATGAAGACGTCGGTGTTGTGAGCAGCCTCCCGGTGACCAACAGCCAGGGATTACATTTCCATCTGCTGCCTCAGAGCTTCCTACCACTGCTTGCTAATTGACTACTACCAAACAAGCCAACCTGGCAGCTTCCTACCACTGCCTGCTAATTTACTACTACCAAACAAGCCAACCTAGCTACAATAATTTTTATCAGTGGGTTAAAATAATCTGGCTAATCCCTTTGGAAATGGTGTGGCAATGGTTTTGAGGATCCCACAGAGATGTGACAGCAGTGACCTTTGGCAAAGCGGCAGCAACAACAGGACTTCAAGGAGCAGCAGTTAAGTATTGAACAAATCACATCCAGCTAGTAAGAGATGTATTTTATGTGTAAACATGCAAATGATATCTATCCACACAAAAGGAAATACGTGCATGACTGATAAAAACTAATCCACGAAATGGATTTGCATGAGACACTTTTAGAGCACACACATACCCCCTGCTTGTGCACACACATCTGAGCTCCCGCAGCTGTAGTAAGAGTGCATGTGCAAACACGTCTGCAGATGCACCTGCTCGGCCCCCACTGAAGGTTTTGGCCAAATTGCCAAGGTATTATTTACACTGGAAGACACTTGAGAGGACTGTGAGGCTCATGCAGCTTAAGCATTTTCCCCTCAGTAAGCGTGCAGAGACACGATATGCTGGACCCTGGGCTTCAGAGGCGCTGAGGGGAAGTTGAAGAGTTCAGGAAGTGGCCATGTTTGCTCTCAGCACACTGCCTCTTTGTCCTCCCCCAGCTGCTCCCACAGCGGCTTCACACAGCCGGGATCCCTCACAAGAGAAGGGTTTTTTCTCTCCATTTTAAGAAGGGGCTACGTTTACAAAGTCACTTTTAATGTGTCAACCTTAATGTGTCAACCTCTGTATGAGGATCCAGTGATATACACAGGACTGTGCCAGAGTGATGCTTGAAGCTGCTGGTGGGGCAAGTGTACCTTTATATCCTTTCCCAGGTACTCGGGGTTGTTCAAGATGGGATGAATTCTTTTGCCCAGCAGGTAACACGCAGCAGTTTCCCAGTCACTTTTAATCTGAGCCCAAGGAAAACAGCCTCCCAAGGTACTGCTTCAGCCAAGTTCAGAGTGCAGCAGCACCACGCCATGCCTGTCAGTGGAGCCATGGAGAAGACACTGCAGGGACAGCAGAGGCAGCTGTGTGACACCAGGGGACCGCTGTGTCCACAGAGGTCTCACAGCAGGGTTTGCTGAGTCATCCGTCAGCTCTGACTACGGACCATTAAGACATGAAGAGAAACATCTGAAGCCTGATAAATTCTATCCTCTGTGAACAAACCACTTATTTCTCCATCCTTGTCATAGATGAGGAATCTGTCGGCTAGCACCTTCCAGACAAGCAAAGTTTTAACAGAGATTTTTGGCAGTAATCTTATGTAAGCCAACAACTTGAAACTAATGCTGTCTCACCTCATATGTACAAAAGACAACCCTTTTTTTGGCTTTAAGTGGAAAGCATAACTGAAGCTCCCCTTTATGTACATCTGGGTACTTAATGGAGGCATGTGCTAGTAAGCCTATAGATGGCACAAGTTTTTTCAGAAACCATAAATTGACTTCCCCTCATTTGCCATGAGATCAAATAGTGTTTGTTTTACAAATAAAGGAGCACCCCAGCAGCAATAAGAAGTTGCACTGTGGCCTAACAGATAAGCTACACAAGGATGCTAATAGCCACTGCTGTAAAGCTATTTACACAAATGATAAGCTTGTCCAGTGCTACAGGGATAAAAAGGCAATCATGGGCTCTGAGGTTTTTGGTTTAGATTAGAAACTTGTACTACCCTACATTCACACATCTGAATATACCACACATGATGATCCAGGCTAACAGATGAAGCTAAAATCCAGCATTCAATATACCACTTGTCTTCTAAAAATAGGTCCTATTTATTTGTTATATGGAAATTCACACCCTTCACCAATATGGCTATGACCATACACACATGCACACACAGAGTAATGGTTATGCTGTTTTCTATCTGGTACCTGTCACCATCAAATATGAAAAACTAGTATGTCAGTGCTCAGGCAAAAACAATCTGTACCGCTCCTGCCTTTGAGCAGGCACAGGTGAGTGCAAGAATAAGCCATCGTGTGGAACCAACCCCAAATCTGTTAGCCAAATCACCAGAGCCAAGCATTAATACAGAGGTGTTCAAACTTCAAAGCAGGAGCACAGTCAGCAAGTTTGTTGAAAGAATTACAACCAGGCATGGAAACTGGGACTTCTCAATAGCATATAATCCCTGCTGTTTCCATTTCCTCTCTCTCATTATCAGCACAGACGGGGGCTGAAGATTAGCAAACAGTGGGTGTTTGGGGTGAATTAGAGCATGTGTGATGTAGAGCTAGATATCCTGGTGGCATCTGTGTGACTTCGGAGTGATGTAAATATTTAATGTTGCCCACTACATTTCTTCAAAATGATGAAATATTAACACATTCCTCAGGGATGGGAGAATCACACCAGATAAAACAGAGAATCTGTTTTGTCCTTCATCCAGGAGGTGAACAAAACCTGATGAACAAAAATTTTCTAGCAGATTCTCCCTCTGTAGTCATGTATATGTGGAAAATGAAGAATTTTCACACTGTTCCTGTCCTGTCTGAAACAGCAGAAAAAAAAAAGAAAATCAACCCCCCAGAAATTCTGAGACAAAACCCTTTATACAGCTATGTGTGTATGGAACATTACATTTTCAGCTATCACACTTGGGTTTGGCCACAGATTATCCTTTAGGAAGACAGCCACATAAATAAAAGCCATTCCTAAAACAATGCACTATGCCTAGGAATGCCTATTTCATGACTTGAGTGAAAACCACTGAACCTACAAACCTTACTCTCAAAGTTACTTGTCCTCCCTGCTCCTATAATACAGACATTAACAGACTCCTGAAGAAGAGTTCTGTGCTGCATACATATTATTGTTATATATATATATAGTAAGATATATTTCTAAAAGGAGAATTCCATCTTTGTGGAAGTCCCTTCACATCATTATAGATATTTCTAATAACCTTAATATGTTCTTAGGACCCAAAAAGGAAGTTTTAATAAAAGGAACAGCACTGGTTGTTGTTTCCAATACTTATTTTCACATAAAACCTAATTTCTTAGTTTGTTGCTTTTTTATACAATGAGCTTGAGACACAGTTTGTCTTTGACCTCATCAAAGAATATGGGATTACTCAGCAGGTCCACCAACACAAGAAACAACGTGTGATATCTTTACAAAAAGTATTTTCAATATTCTTTGCCCAGTAAAATGTGCCTAGCTGTTTTTCTAGAGCAGTGTTTGTTATACTTTGCTAATGGCATGCCTAGGCTTCAAGTGCCTTTTTTCAATACATGAGCCTACTATGATGGCAAAATTAAAAGATATTCATTGGCAAGGGCAATTTTTCATCTGTCACAGGCCACACAATTTCAAGCTGTTACTGCTGCCTAGTTTATTTCCCCTTTACATTCTCATTCTCCTATCCAAAGTTCATGTCCTTTTAATTTTTTTTCGAAGGGAAAGTAGGTCCCAATCTTTGGGAACTTTAGTCCATTTCTTGCATTCTTCCCATGGGTGGCAGAGTCCACATCAGGAATAACTGGATGCCAGATACAGCCACAGATGGGAGTCTGTGCATACTTGCTGGGTGATTATAAAACAGAATCAGCTTCTCTGTTGTATAATGGATGAGACCTTTTAATCTTTGCTTAGGTACAAGTGTCAGCAATCTCATACTGATTTGAACTATGCCCAAGTAAGGTGAGCAAGGTCAGGTCAAGTGCAAGATCAGATCATGTGCTTTTGTTTCATTAATATTTACTGACAACCATATTCTCCCAAGAATATACAGGAGAAAGGGAGGCTGAGTATATGAATATGTATATAGACTGTATACCACATTCTCAATTATCTATATAATCACTATGACTTAGGAAAGCAGTAGTTAAAAAAGTGACAGAAAATTGTAGAGACCACAAAAAGCACCTGGATCAGCCTTCGAAATTAATGTTCTCTGTTTCCTTAGACAATAAAAAAACCTCATCCCTGTTGTGAAATCCTACATCTCACTCACACATGAGGAGTAGCTACATGGGACACATCCCAGTGAGACTGCTCACAGCACTATGCCAAGTGCTGGCCCTAGTCTGAAAGGATCACTCATTAGTCATCAGGAACAGCTTCCAACTCTGTTGACAATCTGACTACTTCATGATGGCTTTCAGCATGGAAGTCATTCAATGCCACTTTGAGAAGGAACTTCTGTCTTGCAGACTAAGCATTACCAATTCATTGCACTTAGACCATTTGACAGAAAGCAATGCTTAGTAACAGCTCACCTGGGTTAGAGATAAATTGCTGATTTAGAAATAAAATGCCCTATATTATCATTCATCAAAACCTGATATCATCCACTGCTGAAACTGAGTCAGTTATCAGGAGACTGCACTCAAGACATAAAGAAACACCTCCATCTCAAAAGGCTATGGGAATATCCTGCTGTTCACACAGCTAGAAAAACAAAAGGATCTGAGCTTCTCATGCCTTGGGTATGCAAGTTCCCATAACATCCTTGGGAACTGTCAATCAGGATAACCCAAATGTACAGGCTGAGTTTGAAAGTTGAGGCAGTGGTATGATACTGGAGCTAAAAACAGCTTGGCAACAGGTCTCCCTCATTAGCAAAGTTTGTCACATGACTGAACTTGGAATCATCAGTCTGCATCCCACTCTACACGTATTTTGTTTCTTTTTCCCTCTCCCACTAGCAAAAGGCCAAGTACCCAGCAGAGAACAGAAAAATTAAAGTATATGGCTTATGGCCCCGAGTGCATTACCTGTGCACAACAGAAACTCCCAACTGTGTGGTTTGAAGCAAGTGCTGCTAACAGAGCAGAAACACCTTGCAGTCCAACTTCTAGACTATTCAGCAAAGCTGGCTGGCTCACTTGAGAGGCTGCACCACAGCAGTTAACTAGGAGAACAGCACAGAAGGAAACAGCAAGGACCTCTGAAAACTCTCCTGCTTGGCCTGATAAATTACAGCTGCCCCACAGTGAGGGAGAGACTACAAGCATGGGCCCCTTGGGGTAGGAGAGATTAGTCACAGGCATTTTGGTAGAGCCCAACAGTTCCAGCTGCTCTGTGGGCCGAGTCCCGGCAGACCCAGCACAGTTCCTTACAGAGGATGAATTGCAGTTGATACTCCCCAGCTCTCATCAGCAATGCCTCAAAGCATCCCCACACGCTGCAGGAGTCTGAAGGTGTTTCTTCACCTGCTTCGCTGTCACCACATGGTACCAGCAGGGGCTTGGCTGCACCAGCTGTGAGACAGGCTGTAATGGCTACCTGAAGTTTCATGATGTTGCTAGATGGGATTTAAGTAAACTTTGTAACATTTAACTTTGGGCTTTTTAGTGTTAAATGAGACAAGGACTGCTCTCTCAACTGCTAATGCCAAAGCCAGCACCTCACATCACTTTAGGAAATTCTGGTTTTGAAGACCCTTGATTGTCCATGAGGCTATTTCCCTTAAGAACTATTTTAAAATTCCCTCATTTTATACTTGCCCTATACCAGGCAGTATTCCTTAGCAACAGGGTCTGAGATCCTGAACCAGTGCACACTACAGAAAATGACAGTGACACCAGAGGTCACATGCTCCACTGAGAAATTAAGATACCTGGACATGCCAGAGTTACATACAGCACTTGAGAGTGCAGTTTGAAACAATATGACTGGAAAAACCTGAAAATTTATACACCAAAGATGTCTGCAGATAATCTGCATCTTTTCCTTCCCAACACAATCACATCAGAGTGACCCAGGAAATCTTTATAAGAAAGATGTCATGGGCACTGGAGCTTTAGAGCAGAAAAAAGAGTGATGCTGCCTTCAGGATGCTGATTTCCAAAAATAACCAGCAGTGTCTACGAGGGAACAGAGGGAGCACCTCCAGAAGCCTAACAGAAAATAGCCCAGGGGAAAGCCCTGGGAAATGCTGTCCTGACCTTATCTGGAGCAATCCTACTCCACTAGTCTCATCTCAGCACCCTTACATCAAGGGCAGGACTGGAGCTAGGGTGGCACCTACCAGACATTTTGCTAGTCCAGGGTGATTTCTTTTGTTGTATCTCTGTTCTCATTTCCTAGGGCATAAAGCCTCAATATGAAATAGCAGTGGGACATCTCTTTATATAAAGAGAAGAAAATTAAAATAGACTTTTTAAATATACTTTCCCTTCTTGGAGCTCTTTTGATGCTGTTTTTATTTGATTCTGTCCATCTCTCATAGTGGATGGCCTGGAGCAAAGGCCTTGGAATCTGTAAATGCTGTTGTATTCTATACCATGTGCTGTAATTACCATGGTTTCCTTAATGCCTCCTCAGTCTTCACCACTAGTGAGAGCACAGTGAACAAATTTCTGAGAAAAAAAAGCTTTCAGTCTAAACAAAAAAGAGAAGTCATATACCACTCTTACTATAAACATCTATTCTTCCTAACAATTATTCGTCCTAAGAGGAAACTTTCTTGGGGAACTTCTAAAGTAACACAAACCAGAAGACAACAATGACAATTCTTTCCCTTGGAAGCACAAAATCCCTCAGTGTTCTCATTTAAGTACTGCATATGATGACATCCAACTGGGTTTTACCCTGCAATTCACTCGCATTATCAGGGATGTTCTGCTGAACAACAGGCACATTTTAGATGAATAAAGAGGGAACTTGTCCAGTCATCTCAAGCTGTTTGTCAGTTATGGAACACTTCATTTTCTAGTTCCCTATAGCAGCTCAAGTTAATTTGTCTTCCTCTTGACACCAGTCAGCATGCACACTTTTTTAAGGATGCACAAATAAAAACTGAAAAAGCTATAATAAAATTTGGAGACACTGATCCTGTGGAGAGCTGCTAGGAAAAAGATAACCAATAAATGAGGAAATAAAATATTGCTCTAGTTCCACCTAAGGGTACAAGTAAGTATAAGTATGCAGCAATTCCTCAGAGTAAGATGGTTCACTTTGAAAAGCATCATTGTTTTTAGTTTTAATATCAAACGAGAGAAGAATATGAGCTATGCATTTACACCCAAGGCACACTAATCAATTCAATTAAGAATAATCTATTTAAAGTAAATTGGGCCATGAAAAGTTTTTTCTGTCTCTTCCTAAGCCACATATTAAGATCAAATGCAGAACTTTTATTTGCAAGTGTAGGAGGAAGTTCCAAGGGAGAAGGATTTCTTTGCTGTTTGCTTCTGCCTACTATTAAGAAAAAGTCTGGGGGCAGTCTGCTGCCAGCTGAGAGTTTCAGGTTCCAAGATGCCATCAGAACTATTGATAGGAAAATCTGTACTTTTAAGGATTATCTTTCTCTCTGTTTCAAAATAGTATTAGCCTGGAGTGGTTTAAAACTGCAGCCTGGAGACAGAAATTGTTATATACTGGGAGGTGTTGCCTTTGTGGCCTCAGGTGAGTGGCATTCTCCCTAAAACTGAAATGGTCATACTTGCACACCTTCCTTACCATCACATTGCTATAATTTGATTTTTCATTTCATCTCACTGGAATAGAAAATGCATTCTACTGGGCATTGCTCAAATGCATTCCCTATCTCAGTGGTCTTAAAACCAAAGACAAGATGTATGACCATATGAAAAACACAAAGGAGCATCTGACCAAACAGAAGTACATTAAAGAGACCATTACATTGAGTCATGCAAACTCAGTAATGGTGAGCAAGTGGTTTCTTTACTTACAATATATACAACACAGCACCTTTTATAGTTTACATTTAATATTTCTTTTAAAAACTGTTTTCACTAGCTTCAAATGTGAAAGTAAGAGGAAAATTTGGTTTTGGATTTCCATGCCAGAAAAACACTTTAGGAAATACGGTACACAAAGTAGGTCAGTCAATGTTGCATAAATCAGGACATGAGAGCAGTGATTGATGTGATGCTCATAGGAGGACTGATGAGTTGGGGTAAATAGAAGAGAGGAAAGTAGACCTTAGTACTGCATGGCTGATGCTGTCCCGGTTTGCCACACTGCAAATCAGTGATCCAAAAAAGCATCACCAAAGTAAGTACCTTTGAATTAATAGCTGAGGAACCTTTCCTTGGGTAGAAAGAGTGAAAGAATAAGCAATCTTTCCTTCTCTTCCCCACCAAATACTTTTTGTTCTCCATATCTTTCTGTTGAACAGCTAACAGGTTGATGCTACTTACACAGTTACCATCCTGTTTAGACTACTCATAAAAAGGAAGGTTTCTGATTAATCCCACATTTACAGCTCTAGAGTGCTACTTGAACTGGGCTGCAAGCTGCCTCCAAGCACCTAGAGCTTTCCTCAGGGACCAGGGCAATTTGAGGGCAGCTAAAGGCCCCACCATTTTCAGAGCCTGACAGTGAGGTGAGCTAATGAGGCACTGTCTCCTGTTCCCAGCAGAAATAGCAGAGACACCATTAACATAATTGAATACAGCAGCTCCCACTTAACTGTTTATATCATTGCTCTAAAAATGGAGGGCTGGGAGGGAGAAAGGGCAGGGAGGAAAGGGGAAAAGAAAGAGAAAAAAAGTGTTGGGGGGGGGGAAATGGAAGCTGAGGCAGACTTCTCTTTCAGTTCAAAAGGGGCTGGATCACAGCTCAGAGCCACCGGGTGCATGGACTGGTCTAGAGGGACACTATCTGCTGAAACTCATTTTACTTTCTTAATTCTCAAGAACAAAGTACTTTAAGGATCATATTTTGCACATTTGATAACACTACACTCACCCTTTCATTGTCTCTCTTGCCTATGGGGATCTTTAAACCAGCAAATGAGGAGACAGGATGAAAAAAATAGCCATAAAATAAAACCAGAGAAGCAGGGTCTGGATTAGAAAATTCATTACATAGTCTATAATTTAGAAGTCAGAATCACAGGAGATTAAGTTCTCTATACCCTCAGGTTCAGTAGGAAGAAACTCACACCGCTAACCAAATCTTCTGGTGTGCTGAGCCAGCACCATAAACCTGGGGGCAGAGGCTGGAGCTGCCAGCCTTGGGCTGCCCCTGTCAGCACACTCACATGTGCACTGTGGGTATTTCCCTTCCCAAGAAATTCCAAGTTCTTGGCTCTACACATGTTCCCATTGTAAAGAGGCTTTTTCTAATGCTTAAAAGAGACTGTTGTATTCAGCCATATCACTGAGCATGGCTAATTTGGGATACATTTGTGAGCACTCACACTTGTCTTGCTTCCACTGCAGCTGGGCATAACACCCATACCTGTCTTCCAAGCAAAGCTGCCCAGACAAATCAGCTTTATGAAGCTGGCAGGCTCAGCTGTTACAGGGCATTATTCTGACACACAGCTCTCTTCACAGAGCAGCAATGCACGTGTATAATTGGACAACAGATTGTGGCAACAATAAAATAGCACATTATCTTATCTAGTTGCTATGACTTAAAGGATTTCCCAACTTCCCTTGCCTGCTGATGCCCTCTTAACATTTAGGGACTTGTGTCAAGTGAGCTACAAAAGTGATCTGTTACTGTGGAGAATAAGCAATGGAGAATCTGCTGAGTGATGCAAGGCTCCACTGACTTTCAGTTATGTTTATGCAACTTCATAGTTCCACAGCTGCTAATAATTAGCAGATGACCCTGCATTATAAAAAAAAAGAGGAGAATCCTACTCCATCACTTTAAAAACAAGCTACCATACAAGAGCAATGATTTTTTTTTCATCTGACAGGATTTTCTTTTTCTCCTCTCAACAGAATTCAAACAAACACAGCATAAAAGATTCAGCATAACTTATAACCGAAGATCTGAATGGTGCCTTGTTCATAGCATTTGGACTTGAAACACAGATGCAGTTAACTAACAGCTTAACTCCTTCTGTGATACTCTATAAAATGCTGATGTGTTGTTCTCAGCTTATAGATTTTTAAGTGATTTTTTTCTTTTTTAAACCAAGAGACATTCAAACTTGGATTCAGTGCACAACTTTCTCTGCTCTTTTCCTCTCTTAAAAAATAAGAGATTAATTGTGCAACTAACTGGGAATAACATCACTTTCTAAAAATTTCCTTTACAGCTCTTGTCTTTATTTCACCAAATTCTTTTCCAGATCTGATTTTCTAGGTTTCCAAAAATAAGAAAAAAATCAGTGCACTAAATTGTTCTTCCATACTAAAGCTGCCTGTGAATATGACAGATAAAGCAAGAAGAGAAAAAAAAGAATATGATATATCAGCAGGTAAGAGTAGTCTCTGTGGCAAAGTGATCTGAAAATAGTTGAGTAGGGAAAGGAGATAGTTTTGTGTTTAAAGACAAAATCTTTTAGCTTCTAAAGCACTAGTCTGCCAGTCAGGAGATTTATGATCCTCTCCCAGCACTATTACCGACCTGCTGCTATGAGACTTAGGGAAAATTACTTTCTTATATTATGCTTCTCTATGTACTCCAATTTTTGAAGTCTTTATTCAGGCTTCTCAAGGCCATTTTCAGATGTTTTGAGACCACTTTTATTCCCACGTGTTCTGGGAACAGACAAAAGCAGCAATGCTTTTCTGGTAATGCAAAAACATAGCATACAGCTAGCTGGAACGAACTGCTAGAACTCGTGTAGTTCACAGCAAGGCTAACCTGGCTTAAAGTAGACTGCTTAACCCTTATCCAGACCAGTTTTCAGACCATCTCCAACAACAGACTCCACAATGTCTCTGGACAACAAGTCTCAGTCATTAGCCACCTTCACTACCAAGGACTTTACTGGCAATTTTTGTAGGAAGCAGGACAACATGCTGAGGAATGCCATTTCTTCTTAGAGCTCACTTTTGGTCCTGTTAAGTCAGAGTCCAGGAAAATACAGAGAAGCCTGTTTCATATTGCCTGCTCTTCATGTAAGAGGATTTCGGCACTCAAGCACAGCATTCACCAAAAACATTAAAGAGAGGGAGGATGAGGGAATCACCCCACTTCCTGAAGTTATCACAAGAGAAACATGCACAAGCTATTTCAGGCTTACTGGACTGCCAAGAGCATTTATTTTAACCTCTCTATTACTTCCCGTTAAAGAATATCCTGTAGTGTCTTCAGCAGGAGATACGGACTCCAGTTTAGCTCAAGTGAGAAAGTGCTCTCTCACCAAAGCATGCACTGGTGGGTGGGAGGGCCCTTCTCATGGACTTTGTCCCAAGAAGGAAAGGGCAGGAGCTACACACACATATACACTGAGGAGATTAAAGATGAGGGGTGCCACACAAACAGATTAAATTTTAGAAACTTTTGCTTCTGCTACATTAGTAGTTTAAAAAGTTACAAAACTATACATTTTAACTCCAGGGTACTTATGTGCAATTGGATCCAAAAGAACACTAATGAGGTTATGGCCAAGTTAAGTGTTACAAAACAGACTTTCAACTACTCCTTGTGTTTCCTATCTATCTCTTTCCAGGAATTAGGAAAAACTTTCTAGTCTGAACTCCTTTCATCTCTCAGATTTAGACGAAACTGCTCCCCCGCCACTTGCGTCTCCAGCCTTAGAAACACTCTTGACTGATCTTTGTGAACTGTGTTGGATGAGGCCCAAGGACAGCTGCTCTTGCAGACTTGTCTGCTTGCAAGGCTGAAGAGTGACTCCAGTATCTTTCAGGGCCTTGATGTTCAGGGTTACTTCCACTGAAAAAAAAAAATCTTTTCACTATTCAAATTTCACTCTCAGCTCAGCAGCAGTGACACCATCCTCACAGAGAGTACTAACATAGTAAACACTTCATTACTTTCTTCTTCCTGCTCTTCAGATAGCCAGACACATGCACACGTGTAGCTGGTGCTATGTGACAGCACTACACTATCATAGTGGTCACCACAAGCACACAAAACACTTTAAATGAAGCCTTCTACTAAAGCATGATTCTAGACATCTTTATTAAATTTAGTTTTTAATAATGCCTTTTCTGGGCTATTTACCAACTAACAGTTCAGCAGTTATTTTTCAATAGCAGATTTTCACATATATCTTTGAAGTAAGAAGCTAAACAAGTAGGTGTTAACTGCACACAGGACAGGCAGCTGCTTTGATGATTTGTGGCTACTTCCAGTATCCTCTTCTTTGGTACTACCAAAGTCCCTTTTATTATCCCAGACCTTACCTATCTCCCCATATAAAGACTGGTCTCCCCAGCCCCACTCAAATACAGCCAGCACCAACAATTTTGAACCAAGACAGTCAACAGTCCCATTTTATAAGGGGTCCCACAGACCAAGTGTTAGAGTATACCACAAGAAGAAAAGAAGAAAGTGTTCATATTGGAGTCAAGAATAGAGAAATCAGTAGAATGAACATACAAACATTTAATAATACTTCATTGTTGTGAAGAAGCCACAATTAACATGTTTACCTTGACAAAAGCATAAACTTGAAAGAAATCCTCCCCTCTGTTGCAGCAATATTTCTTACACTTTCTATACATAAGTCCATTAATCAGATATTTAGTGTAGTTAAAAGCACAGAACATTCCTCAAGGCTGCTGCATAAAGTCATTTTACTAAATTGTACATGTACCCTAAAAACAATACACATGCCTTCAAAGGAAGCCTATATATTCCTGTCCTCATGTCACAATTGTCAGACAACACCAACATACACCCTTTTCTCCCTCTAAAGCAGCTTGGTGCTTATACAAACAGGGCAGAAAGCTAAATAGCTTTTAGAACTTTATGTGCTGTAGGTGATAGAGAGCAATACTACAGCATGCTCCCTTCACAAAGGGATTAGCATTGCTTGTCCTCCTCAGGGGCCTTTTCAGGGTCTGGAGGTCTTCAGATGTAAAAATCATACCTGTTGTCACAGGGGGGAAATTGCTCCTTCTATAACCAATAGATTGTCTTAGATGCACACTTTCAGTTCTGACTGTGCTACACAGGTAAGAGCACTGAAGCCTTGCTGCAGTTTTTTGTGATAATTCTAGGGTTTTCTTAAGAAAAAAAAGAGAGAATAAAAGAGAAAGGTTTAGTAGTTTTGTAGCAGTCCCCAAATACAGTCCCTTGCTACCTGATGCCATTCAGGGAGTAAACTAATGCTGGAGAAAGTTAAAAATGTAATTTCAGCAGAAATAACAAGGCAGAAACACTACTTAGGACTCAGCTAGAGAGCTTCAACTGTTTAAATTCCCATTAGTTGGGGTGAGGGATCTCAAAACAGGAGGCGGGGAGAGTCAGCACAGGGCTGAGAGGGAAATTCTATACAGACAGAGCAGTAGCTGCTGTCTTTTTACTCAGATTTCTAAACTTTTCATCAATTCAGTTTACAGCACAACCCCACAGCTAACTGGGAGAGGCTGAAGCAGCTGCAGCACAGTGGAAGGAAGGGGTCAACAGCAATAAGACGTAAGAGAAGGGTGGGAGGGACAGGAGCAGAGGCAGGAATCCCTAAGCTGCCCAGAGTAAGCACAGCCTCCAGGGCACAGTCCTCTGCCCCAAAAAGCTCACACTCCAATGCAGGCCAGCCAGAGGAACTGGCATGCCTCTTGCCTCACATTCCTTGGAAACTTGCCTTAACCAACTATGGAAATAATCATTTCATGTACATCACAGAGAACTACACATTTGACAGAGAGATGCCAAGGGCAATGTCGTGCTCGGCTTGAGGTCAGAGGATGCTGAAGAGCCTAGAAGGGTGAGGCAGAAAGACACACATAATACTTGTGGAATAAAAAGCAGTGCTTTCTGGAGGAACAATAACAGGGTACAATCTCAGTTTTAGGATATTTACTCTCGCCCTAGCTAAACAGATCTTTAAATAACATTTGTGCACATATAAAAAGCTTTTCCTTTCTGTTTGTAGTTTTCCCCTACTCCCCGCCCACCCCGCCCTCCCCTCCATTCTCTCATACTCTCTTCCTGAATCTCCCTTTCTGAGTCTGTCGTCCTCTCACGTGCTCCTGCTGCACATGGGGCAGAAGTGCTCTGGAACAGCTGTATTTCCTCCTGGTATGCTCCTTCCCCTCACAGCAGAGGGGAAAGTACATGCCAACTCAGCTTGCCTCGTGCTTCACAGCACTTGAAAAGGTACACTGCCAGAACAGGTCCCTCCAGGGCAGCACTGCCATCCCTCTTGCCTTCGCTGAAGGCAAGGATCCAAAGCAGGGCACACTGTGAGTAACATACAGAGGCAAAATAGACTCTGTGAGGACCTCTTCTTTTCCAGAGGGCCTCTTGGGTCTCTGCACTGTCCTCCCAAACTGGGCTTGGAAAAGCTCACAGACAGATGAAACAGAGGGGAAAGTAGAAACACAGTTAAAAAGGGTGTGAACAAGGAGCAAGCCACACTGCCCACTCTCTGGAGGTCAAGACAACTCAGAACAGCTGCTTATAACAGCCGTGTCTTCGAGAAGGCACTTCAAGAGTAAAGGAACAATTTAGAAGGATCTCATGGTGGGTTCCTGAGCAAGCACACCTTAGTGCCAGATACAAGTGATGTATCACTTCTGTTTTAAAGAGAGGGCTCAAACAGGGTTCATGGTAGCTGCTGAGGAACACCTATTCTCCAAGAAGACATATAGTCCTGCTCTGCAGGAGGTGTTCATTAGAAGATGAAACACAGCCTTTTGAGTAACAGAAGCTAACAAAGAGGAAGATAAGCTAAAACTCGAGGACTGTTTCCCTGAGGTTCCCAAAATTGATTCCTTCCAAAAAGGCCCCAAGACCCAGCTCAGAGGGCAGAGACCTGCTTTGTTTACCACACCAAAAAGCCTAACTACAAGGTCCAGCTCAGCATTTGCTGCAGATGAAAAGCACTTGAGCGAGAAAGACTGCAACACAAAAACCTGTGTGAGTGTGTGACCAAACATAACGATGCCCTGCGTGGGTGCCACACTGCGGGCAGTGGTGTGTGCCGCGGCTCCAGCGTGTGCCACAGTCCCCGTGTGGCTCTCCCCTCCCTGCCGTGCCAGCCGGGATTCCACAGCCGTGGCTGTACCACAGCAGGAATGGACGAGTGGCCAGGAGCCACCTCCCCGCCGGCTCGGGCAGGGGCACGGTGCGAGCTGCCCAGCGAGGCCGGGGCTGCCCCGCCCGCCCCCCGGGCACGCACCCAACCCGGGGCGGCATCCCCGCCTGCCAGCACGGCTTCGGGGTGCAGAAGGAACGCGTCCAGCCCAAGACAGAGCAGTCTGGAAGAAAAGAGAAAGAGCAGACAGGCACGAAGCGAGACGGCCCCCGACCCTTGTACCCGGAGGGCGCTCGTCCCGCGGGGCCGGGGCAGCCGAGCAGCCCCAGAGACCCCCCCGCCCGCGGCTGCGGGAAGCGGAGCCCAGCAGGTCTCCCCCCGCCCCGCACCCCCTTACCGCGCTCCGTGCGGGCCAGGCGGCGGGAGGGCACAGCGGGTCCCACGGGCGCTGCAGCCGCGGCGGCGGCCGGGACATGTTGGGCCGGGCGCTATTTATAGCGGCAGGAAGCAGCGCCGCGCGGCTCCGGGCGCTGCTCCCGCGCCGCCGCAATGCCCCGGCCCCGCGGGGCGGGCGCACCCCCGGCCGGGCCGCTGCGGGGCGGTCCGACCCCTGCCCCCGGCACCGGGGCTGTGCCCCTCGGCCCGGAGAGGCTCCCCTGGGGTGCTCCTGCCCTGGCAGCGCGGGGGTCTGGTGGTAGCCGTGCCCGCACTCGCGGTCCTCGTGTGCTCAGGGGGAGATCACACCTGCCAGAGATACAGAGGTAGCTCCCGTACAGGGAAATGGGTTCAGGTCCCCAAGTGCCAACGGCCTGAACCGGGACTTCGGTAGCTCTTCCTGGGACTCATCCCGTTCAGCCCCCACCGGTGCCCCGGTCGTGGCCTCACCCACTGGGGCAGCTCTGCTTTCCGTGCCCGCTTTGGCCGCCGCTGCCCCGCGGACCGGGAACGCTGGGGACACTGTCCCGCTCTGTCCCGCACTGTCATGCACTGCTGCGCACTGTCTCGCATTGTCCCGCACTGTCCCACGCTGCCTGGCACTGCCGCACTGTCCCGCACTGCTCCGCACCGCCCCGCGGGACAGCCGCCCACCCGCAGGCTGGGCACAGGGCACCTCTCACCCCTGCTCCAGTCGGCCACAGCGCTCTCAACACGCTTAGTTTTCTCCATCTGCCTACGACGGACTCGATGGCAGCCAGCAGGGAAGGGGTAGCGGAGCCTGGGGAATGGCAAGGCAGCAGGCAGAGACACACACGGTAGAGCAGAAACGTAATTAAACAGTGGGAAAGAGGTACTTGCTTTTACCCTGTTAAGGTTTGAAGTACACCGAGGTGTGAGAAGATCAATTACCCCACTCTACGTGATGCCCCAGAAGGTATTTGTGCTTCGTTCCACAATTAACTCATGCAAAGATTGCTTTGCCAGACAAGCAATAGTCTGCTCCCTTTTCCCTCTCAGCTTGACTAAATTTTCTAGAAACAAAATTTCTATTAATGTTTTTAGGTTCAGCAATGAAGTTTTGAATGGAAAAATGCCTGAAGTATATGTAATGGAGACACTTGTGCAGATAAGAGCAAGGGTTGAAGAGCAAGAGCTGTGTCCTGAGTCTCTATTTTAGCCAACACATTGATCTCACATCTTTTGTTTCTGTAGGATTTCACATTTTGGAGGTGTTTGGATGTGTTTTGTATACTTCATGCATGGACATGGTCCAGTCCAGCAGCTACATAACACTGTAATCTAAAATAAATGAATGTTAGGGACAGGTGTCCTGAAGAACTTAAATATGTGCTTGATTCACTTGTAGCAACATGTCCCAGCAAGGTCAAAGACTGAGTAACCTGTGTGCTAAGCTAACCTGCTGCAACTTTCATGTTTATACCAGGAGATGAGCAGCTGCCTAGAGGCACAGCATTATGGTGAGACATGCTGTCGTAAGAGCAATGGCATTACAGCGTAAGGTTGGAAACCTTGCCAGGCTTTTATGTAGGTAATTTCTCTGTTTCTGTGTCATTTCATGGTTGGAGCATTACAAGATGAACACAAAAACTGGTACAATTCTTTATGTCTACCCTTTTCTGACCCATGCATACAATGCAGATTAGCTTGCGAGCAAAAATTATGGTGCTCACAAATAGTAAAACTGCAGGTAATCTGTGTTTACTCTCTTTACAGTCCCAAAGCTCTCTAAAGAGGGTCACAAATCCACATGAGGTTCCTAAGCAGGGCATACTGCATTTAGGTCATTGGTTAGCTGAAAAGTCACTTAGAGGCAAACAGCTTCCTCTTGTCTGTATACCGGGGAAATACCATGTGATGTGTTTATTCCAGGCTCTGTATGGGATAAGAAGCAAACGCTGACAGAGATCTCTCGGCTGTTAGAAGTTGGGAAGGTGTGCTGCAATGGGAAATCTGTGTTAATGGGAAATAGTGACAACTCTTGCTAGGAAACAGTTGTCGCTTTATGGGCAATCTACGAGTGGCCCATCATGACTGTGCTACAGTAGCCTACAAACACCTTTGGACTCTTGCATGCTGGTCAAGCTGGTCTGTTGCATGGAAACAAGGGAAATTGTTCTGTCCTTGTTGTAGATAACCCATCTAGAGCCAGGGGGACTCAGCAGGGCTCTCGCTGTGAGCATGGAAATGCTTGCTTGCAGATTGGCTGTTTACCGTAGCTATGTCAGTCTTTTACACTTTATCAGGGATTGAAGTACAATTATTTTAGAGAATCTTTTGCAAAATTTTGCATAATTGTCCTTTCAGTGGTTGGGATTTGATTTCCAGAAAGAGAGAAAGTATTCCAGAGCTTTGTTAGAAGTCAATGACCGTACAATATTCAGCTGAGGGAAGCTTGGGAGTCTTCATATTGGTTTCACAGTTTTCAAGAAGAGAAAGAGAGAGGCAGGAAATTTATATCCAGGAGCATACCTGGAGGCCTGAAGTGCATGCTAAACTTTATCTAGCACTAGTGAACATATGAAAATGTGAGGTCTTGTGACTGGATCCAAGGACAGCAACTTTCTAAACATGCCCAAAGTCAAAAGCATTTCTGATGTGCTAGCCTATCAGTGACTTTAAAGGTGACATCTTGCATGTCACCATACTAAAAACCAAACCTTTTAGGGGGGTAATGTGCTTCCTTTCTCTGCTAGGACAGTGTTCATGCACTTTGTAGATCCTGTGTTACATATACTCTCCTTGCCCTGCTGTGGTTTGCTTCAGCTGTGGAAACAAAAACTGCTGAGTCAGCATGAAACTCACACTGCTCTCACACATCTCTGGAGAGATGGCCACAGTAAGGAGGTTGGCAGCAACTTATATCCTGGAGAAAAAGATGAGTACTTAAATTGTCTTACAATTCCCTGAAAAAATAACCCGACTTTTTAAAAACTCAGACTGAAGGAGTCTACAGGACCCAAGCACTAGTGGCAAGTGAATGATCACATCTGGCAAACACAAGCTCAAAGACAAGCATTTGGAGTTCACTGGGTGTCATTTTTCTATTCTGTTTCCTGATCAGCTCAACTACATTTTACAAAGCCAAGATCCAACTGGCTGAATAGACAGAATAAGAACATCCAGTTCAACTTAGCTGTCTGGTGACAATGAAGAGCAGCAGACTGTTCTGATTACAGACTCTCACAGAGGTGAAACTGCTCCCGTGGAGCTGGTACAAGGTAATGGACTTTAATAACTCAAGTTCCTCAGAAGGTCCAGGTCTCTTGAAGAGCACAAGTGCCAAAGGGGAAAGATTTGAAGATGACTGCATCTCTGAGAGCAGCATATCCATGGAACAGTAAAGAGAAGCTGAAGGTTGGATAAAGGGATGGGAAGGGGAAAGTTAATGGCAAAAAGGTTTTAAAATTGGAAAGAGAATCGGACTGAAAAAGATGGAGATGTTCTAATAAGGACATAAATAGGGTGTTATCAACAAGTTCAAAGTGAACAAGAAGTGAACAAAAGCAGCCTTAGTAGCAAGAAGATGGCAGTGAAACGACGGATGAGTTAACTGGTTAGGGTACTATCACTATAAAAGCACCACCTTCTCACCCAGAGGCCCCTGGTCTGCCTTCATTTAAATGAAGTTTGCTTACCTCAGCACCATGGTGTTTGCATGTCATTATTTTTTACACATATTAGAGAAATATAACAGTAAGTGTGTGAGTCATGCTTCTTCTTTTGCTTATCATGAGAATCGTTAGTTGAAGCTCAGGGCTGAAATGTGCCTGTTTAAGGCAATGAGGCAGCAGAGATGCATGTGTGGTCTGCAAAAGTGTTACCGGGGTCTGCTGGTTCTGCCCATGTAGGAGAGAGGAGAGTTTAGTATTAAGATCGAGGGGAGAGACTACAGGGATGTTAATGAGAAACCATTAGACAATACATACCTATACATTGACAGCAAATTATCTGTGACAGTGACAGAACATTTAAAACCTCCAAAGCTACTATTCTAGCAGGTACTGACTTGTAGTAGTAGCCAAGAAGAAATAGTCTGCGTGTAGCTATGGATACACTTTCATTAGATGGATACTAGTAACAGGGGAAGTTAGTGGTATTTAAAATGTTTCACAAAGGTGATCTAGGAACAGAAAATAGAAGTTAGTACAGTCTGAGTATTCAAAGTAAAAAAAAAAACAAACCCAAACCTCTGTGCTTATTGATGCTTGGAAAACCCTCTGTTTGGAGAGTCAGAGTACAATGGCCAGAATCTGTAACCTAAGAAGGGAAGTTATTAGCATTTATTTTTGCCTGGTGTCACATCTTTTGAGACACAAGTAGTTCATCAAGACTCAGAGTGACAGGAAGGCAGAAGATTTGTTGTGCCTATAAGACAAATCAAGCCATCACAAAACTTTTTGAGTAAATAATTTCAAAGTGTGGTCTGAGGAAGTAGAAGAAAAACATTGGTAGCTAGCTGTGTATGAAGAGAGCTGGAGAAGCAAGCAGGCAGGCTCAAGTGAGCACGCACACAGCCTGGCATACAAACAAATCTGGAGGCCAAGACCCAGATCTGCCTTGGGGAAGCTGAGCAAAGATACTGTGGATGCTCACCGTGAATCTTATTACTTTATGTTTACTTTTAATGCTAAGATTCAACCACATGCTGCTCTAAGAGGATTGTTCTGTCAGTTTTAGTGCCCATCACAGGCTCCCAAATTAAGTTCAGGCACCATTATGCTGCAGCTTATCTCATCGTGAGCAGGGACCTGCGTGACTCCCCACAAGGGCTGAGAGCTGGGAAGTTACACTGAAGATAAACCGAGCTGTAGCAAGCACTCCCTCTGCCAGCAGAGGCTTCACCCAGCATATATCTTCGGCGGTCATTTACAGCGTTAATGATCATCCAGGGAGGCAAAGATTACCATCCTTTAAACCGTAAGAGCTGAGCAGAGTGCTACAAGTGACCGATTGCCCCAGAGAAATTGTTTGCTTAGGACTGTAGCTCACCAAAACATTGTCCAGCAAACACTACGCAATGATGGGAGTGTTGCACAAGTGCCTAATTTTCCCTGTAGTCTTTCTAATGCCTGTCCTCAGCAGGCATGACACATTCTTGTAGAGCGTTAACATAATACAAATTAGTTTCTTAAACTCCCATCAAATTATTTACAGCTGTTAGCAAAGTAGTCCTCTTGGCTTGGACAAGCAGCTGGGATTGATGAGTAATTTGCCGCAGTTGCCCCACCTCTCCTATTTATTTTTGAGAAAAATAGGCAGCACTGCTAATATTACCACACTGTATTACTGAAATAACACAGAGGCTTCTTGCTTACGTCGAATACCGACTAAACCCCAGCGATCTTGCCAAAAGCAGCACTACTTTGCTTTAGCCACCAGAGTGAGCTGCTGCTCAACTTTTGAATAGAGTTTGGGCAAATATTTGTATTGCTCGGAAGAGGAGGTGTCCTGTCAGTAGAGCTGGGATCTACACCTTCCCGAGTTATCATCTGTGTGGTGCTGTAATGCTCACCATCTATTTCAACAGGGCCGGGGACAGTTTTTAAGGAACAGAGAGAATTGTATTTAAGATAAACACACCCAAGTTTGAAGGTGCCCCCCCATTAGTCATCACTCAAAAGGAGGAGTGGAAATCAACCTTTCAAAACCAGAGAAGGTTAAATGTAGAGACTATCCTAGGAATAAGTTGGATCCTTCCCACAGTAAGGAACAAGTAAGTCTCTCCTCTTTGCTGTGGCAAGAGTTTCTACCTGTAAAATCACATATGACATTCAGTTCAGATTTGTGCATGAAAATCAAGTGTTTAAGCATGGAGTTTGAGCTATTTCTGATGGTTACATCTAGTGTTATGAGAGACGCTATTTGTGACCTTGCCACTGCAAAAGCCACAGAGTAGCTACTGAAACCAGCTTGAATGCTAAAGTTGGATACATATTTACAGCTCAGCTAGAGCTTATTACATTGCTATTGACTTCATTAGAATTGTATCTGTTGCTTACAAAGTCAGAGAGTCTTATTAATACGTTTTTAATAAATGGTAATATGGACCTAAACCTGACTGACAGCCATTCAAGTTTACCAGTAATGCCAGCGTTTCTTGTAGCAATGAAATGCCACTGAGCAGCAGCCTTATGTTTTATTATCCCTGCTCTTTCCCAGCAGGGGCCGATTCCTGTCAGCAAAACTTTCAGAGGCTGCCCAGATTTTGATGGTTATGATGTTTTCAGATGTTCAGGGTAGCAAACAGTTTCCAGCTCACATTCATCCTTGCTGATTTAATTCAATAAGGCGACCGGCAAATACAGCTAATGTTCCTATAAAACAAACTAGCATAAATATGCCAAGGAGAAGATGATCAAGCACCATCGCAACAAACTTCCATTCTTCTGCAGCCTGGGAAAGAGACAAAGGAGATGGTAAAATCTCTGCAGAGCCATGTTTATGAGCATTATTTTAGTCTACTGTCTTGAATAATGGGAAGGCTCTTCTTGAAAGCAGTGGTTAAGAAAGCCTAAGCAACCTAGAAATACAAGTTTCAGCACTAAACTGATCAGAAACCCTGGCAATTTTCTGAACAATTTCATTTTTAAAATGTTGAAAAGCTTAATTTTTAGGCCAGTGGTTGCTTTTGAAAGAGAGTTTAAAGTGCTGAAAGCAAAATATTTATTTTGACCCAACTGACTTTGGTTTTTCCATTGTGTTTTCCCTTCTCAAAGGATTATCTAGGCAATTTCCATTAATTTAACTCTAATCCTTGTTTTCCATGCCTAATATACTTGCTAAGATCTGGCAAAATCTTCTTGGTAGCTCCCTTAGAGTTTGTTCCAGGTGTGGTACACTGTGAACCACTGTCTCTGTGACCGCCTTTTCACTGCCTGCATTTGGTGGGAACCCAGCATGGTAAGATCAAGCAGAGTGAAAGGCACCAAGTACAGCAGTGCTCAGGGTTTCCACCCTGTAACTCTGCTTTAAGGAGTGACACATGCTGGTCTAAAGCATCTTCTACTTTTGCCTTGGTTGTCACAGAAGTAGAAGAGGCTGTTGTAATTTATCTAGGGAACACTGATAATGAACACTGGTTTGAGGTGGTTCATAAATTAATGCAAGTCTTCAGAAGCCACAACTTTCAGTTTATTTGGGGAACTTGACTTCCGAAAGCCCCTGAAAGTGATATCAATGGTGTCCAGATGACACAAGCACCTGGGCTCCAGTCCCAAAGGGAGCACTTGCTGGTAACCTGAAGATCCTCCCTGTAAGCCTAGGAGGAAGTGAAACCCAGAGATGATGAAGCCAGCCCTGTTGAGAGTAACATTTTATCTGCAGAAGGGCATAGGAGTCATGGGGAACATGAGACTACAGCCAGAGACATTCCACATGCTCCAGGAATTTGGTCACAGGAACAAACACCATGGTGTAAATCCTGTCGTGGGAAGGAAGCGCCTTCTTTTCAAGAGCATGGGCCAAGTTATTTTCTCATAGCACTCTCTTCAGGCTAGCCTACAGCCCAACAGGAAAGCACTGTGAGCATTTGCAAAGGTGAAATACCAAGGCTGAATTGCTCCTGCAAAAGCTGTGTCAGCAGTAAAAACTGAAATAAAAGAGTGGGTAGTTGCGATGAATGTGCTGGAAGGAGGCAGAGCTAGGTTTTCCTGGGGAACACTGCCATGTGTGACTCTATATGCTTTTATCCTTCCTTTGGCTTGCAATATGGAAAAAATCAGTAATCAGAGTAGCTCATGACATACTTCATTTGGAGGGACTATGTAAGATAGAGGAATAAAATTGGGATTACTACTTGTAAGTTGCATTTAACACTTCTCAGATAAAACTACTAGTCTTTTGGAGTTTGTCTTGCTTCCTGGCTTTTCAAAAACAATAGGACCTTGCTTACTGCAGGGACAAGACACAGGAGTGGGAGACAGGAGGAATGTGTTTTGGAACTTGCTTACAGTTCTTGAAACTGCTATCCTACTCAGACACTACATCTCTACTGCTTCGCATAACACATTTAGAAACCCTTAGTACTGACACTCTTTTTTCTTTTCTATTATTTTGGGGTGTCAGTGTTCAATTACCATCTGTGACAATTATCTGTCTCTGTTGACTGCATCAGGGGGAGAAGACTGTCCACCGCTAAAGCCGAAACAGGGCTTGGAGTCTTTTTGTAAGGCAGGGATATTTTGCCAAAAAATAAGATGTAGTAATTTGAAAGCTAGAAATGAATCATGCACAAAAAATGCCTTACATTACTGGCTTCTTGGTCCGATTTCATAGTTTCTGCAATGTATTTGATTCCCTCTATAGCATTTTTCACATCTGGATTTTTGGTAAGCGGGGAGTAGAAGTTGACAGGCACAGAGCCTGACTTCCCAGAAATGTCAGAAATATCAATATCTTCTCCAAAAATATTTTTGTCTTGTTTGTCCCTGGATGGTCGTTTCATTGTAGAGAAAAACATGATGTTTGGGATTGTGTCAATAAAGATCTGAAAAGAAAGAGGGAGAAGATGACAGTTGCGGGTCTGTGGGGCTGTGTTACAGATGCAGCTGTGCTGAACAAAGACAAGCCTCTCTGCTCCCAGATCACTTCCCCTGCTGGATCTGCTACAGATTCCCTCTTGGAGTATGTCACAGCCCACGCCTCAGTTACACTGGGGCTTTTGTCAGCCTCATGCCCTGGGGCAAAAGGAGTCACCGACAGGCCTGCCACACCATTTTCTTTAAACCATTTCCCCCTGCCATACACTCAACATCTACACATGAAGCGAGGAGCAATGTTCCAGAGCAAAACCTCAGCTAACATGTGCTGACAGAGCTCCATCCATCTCATCTAATTTGAAACATATTGCCTACAAGTCTGACTTGAAGAATGGACTGCAAAGAACCTCTTCTGGCTACTTACATTTGACTTTCCTATTACGAATATTTGCTATACATGCGTATAAAGCTTACAATAAATTCCTTTGAAGTGGCAGAGGCTTGCTGCCAGAGCAATGTTAGGCACATGCAGTGTTTGCCTGTTGTAATTTCACTTCTGTAGGGATTGTTTGTGCTGCAGAAGGATCCGATAAAAGCTGTAGCCTTAAAAGTATAATTGGAGTTACACAGAACAATCTCCTTTCATGTCATGGGTTAGTACAAACTAAGGCAGGCTTCAGAAAGTCAAAAATAACTGAATGGATCAGAAAATCTTTTGGTACTGTCTCCCTGGCAAAGAACTTGTAATGACAGACAAAGAATTTTTTCTGTGTTTTGTGGTCACAATTTAGACTCTTATGCAAGGATCTCCTATCTTCCCAAGGGCTGCAGAGCACCTGTATACTGGAAAAGTACAGAGAAGATCATTTAGCTTTTGCTAAACCATCTTTCACAAAATATGGTGCTCAGCTCAGGTATTCCCAATGGCCTTTGAGCTCTGTACTCATGTGGGCTGCGGGACTTGGCCACTGGCAGGCAGCAGTGCCTTGCAATCAGAGGAAGAATTAGACCGGGAAATGAAATTTGAGTCCACATGGACATTTTCTTTTCCCTATACCTTCAGCTGCCCATGTTTTGCCTCATCTGTTCCCTGCAACACTCTACTGCAGTGGGCAATTCTGTTACTTACAGGAGCACTTCAGCAGTCTTGCTGACTGTATGCACAGCTAAGCAGTAAACATTGACTCTTGTGCCTAGAGACATTTAACATGATGTATTTACTTTCCCAATCCTTGTTCACTTTTATTAGAAAGCCTGCCAATAAAATATGGAGCGTTCAGTGGAAACCAGCAAACATGCCAGGCCGTAGAGCTCACCTTCCTGACCCAGTGCGGCATGGTGTGAGTGCTGGGGGAGCGGTGGTGGGTGTTGATGACAATGACTGTTATGATGATTGAAGCAATGACAAACACCATAGTAAACAACATGTATTTGCCTATCAGAGGCACTGCACTGGAGGTGGAGGGGATCAGCTCCACAATGACCAGAAGAAACACAGTCAAAGACAGCAGGACAGAGATGCTGAGAGTCATTTTCTCACCTGCCATTAGAAAAGAAGAAAAAAAACCCGATATATATACACCATTGCTGCTCCTATTATCCAGTACAGAGAGTATTTATTTAATATCCAGGATGCAGATGGTAACTGTTCACACAAACCTTGGAGTGCTATTGTCTCCCTCAGCATTCAAATCCGTAACTAGGCTGGGCAAACCTGAGAGCCTAACAGAGCATCAGCTCCAGCACTAAGGTGGAAATCACCAGGTATGGTTGGGCTGAGGTGTGAGTGATGGATATGGGAAACTTACTCACCAGGAGCATTTCATGGGTTATATATTTTGAACAACGAAGTATATGCACCTGATTAGTGCTTGCTCTACAGCCTCCTGGGGGTTTGCTTGCCTTACTCGCTGGCTCTGATCTAAGAGGACTGACAAAAAATCACATCTGACACCAGAAGTCAGTTGCTATTTGAGATCTTCCACTATGTAGGGTGTCAAAAATGAACCATAAAACATTATTCACACATTTTTTATCCAGTTAAACCTCCTAGAAAGTTTTCCACTGAAAAAAAATGCATCAAATATTTCATTAAAAGGGTCTTACTGAAATGAAGCACTATGAAAATCTGACAAAAGGCAAAATGAATAAAGCAGAGGAAATGGTTGCAAGGAGCACAAGGTTCTCAGCAGTGACAAAGGAGGCTAGATTAGGCCAGGATTACTCTCTGTGTCACATGAGGTAATGTGCATGTGCAGATAACAAGATCTCTGCTCTAACACCATGCAGAAGGGCCTCAGTCACCCTTATATTCTCACTTCCTGCTTGATGTACTAACACAGGAGCTACCTATCTATGGCAAAACATAAAAATTAACCAGCTAAATCTTTGGTTTGCAGAAGTTAACTGGATAGTTAATCAGAAATTTCTGTGGGAAAGCACCCCAAATTATTTATATTAATAGTTTGTGCTTTCAGCACTTATCCTTTCTTTGCAGAATATTTAGAGCCATTATTTTCCATGGAAACGTAGTTTTAGTGGGTATTGGCCTTCAAGTTGGTTGGTGATTTCAAATACTATTAATTTCTTGTGAACTTGTTAGAAGAACAATTTCGATGAGAGTAGAATGAGTAAATTTACATACCTGAATCTGTTGGTAGGTAAAAAACTAACCCTGTTAAAAAGGAGAAGAGCA
The DNA here is from genome assembly GCA_013396695.1 of Sakesphorus luctuosus. Taxonomy (NCBI): domain Eukaryota; kingdom Metazoa; phylum Chordata; class Aves; order Passeriformes; family Thamnophilidae; genus Sakesphorus; species Sakesphorus luctuosus. The sequence goes on from VWZD01010919.1 coordinate 546,791, forward strand.
GGCAGGGGATGATGACATTCACAATGAAGTAGAGAGGCAGGCGCTGCATGAGGAAGTGGTAGGTGATGTCCAGGTAAGGGGTGTCAGGGCAGCAAGCGTAGTAAACCCAGTGCTTCCAGCCACGGTAGTCCTTCATCACCCACTCCCCACTTTCCATGAAGTTACTCAGATCTGGACGATCACTCTCCTGGCAGCAAAATATCAAACAAACTCTTAATGCCAGATGTTCTGAATCAAATCAAAACTTGGCCTGTTTGCCTCAGGAAGGAGATTCCAAATAACTGAGGCACTTCATGATTTTTTGTGAGCAAACAACTCTTGTCTGTATTATTTTCCTTTAGAATATTAGCCTCTACACAGCATTCAACTAAATATTTTACAGAAAACAGTCAGGGACAGTAGACTGAATAAATATTACAGATAGGAGGCATACCTGAGGGGCCAGAACAAGAGTCCTTGGCAATGGAAAGTCATGAGCAGAGAAAATGAAGCCTTCCAAAAAAACCAAGAAAACAAACAAAAGCATAACAGGCAGCAGCATAAGGAACAGTGTGAAGATGACGGAGGACAGACAGGTAGGAGACTGTTAGGGCACACAAATTATGTATATGCAGAGTTTTAGAAGCCAAACCAGGAAATTTTGCGCTAGCTCTGCAAAAAGGGCTTTTCTATTTTACAGGTAGTGCCTGCTTGTTTCTCCAGTCAAAACTAGGTGATATTCCATTCTGAATCTGAGATTTCCCTAGAAACACACCCAGGTCTTTACTGCTTTTCCCAATTACAAACTCCTGCTTACCGGATTAATAACAACCACTGTCCCATCATATGTCCAAGTTCCCAACTTCATACTGCAGTTCTGCTGGTCAAATGGGAAGTGAGTCACTATAATTTCACAGTAACTCTTAAAAATAGCTGGTGGTGTCCAGGTGATCAGACCTGTGTGCTCCAAAAGGACCTTGGTGTATTTTACAATGGCAAAATCACCATCTGCGCTGCAAAAGAAACAAGGACATTAACAGCAATGTGGACAGCATAAATAACAGTCACAAAAGGATTTTTCAGACTGTAGGTCAGCTGGACCCCCAGTGCCATTGTGCCTGCTCCTGGAAAAGCATGTTCTGAGGAATACTGCCCACTGGACCAGCTGTTCTGGGAAAACTGCCACACCAGGGTGGTGCTATGGGGCAGAGGTCCCCCTCCCACTCTCCTCCCCCAGGCAGCTGGCACTCCTTACTTGTTGTAAAGAACAAGGTCTGGCCGCCAGATATCATCCGAGGGGATGCGGATCTTTTTCACGCCACCATAGTCATCTGGATTCCACTTGAGGTTGACGTCTGTCCATTGCTAAAGAGGGAAGATTTCAACCCCTGAGGGCCTCTTCTAGCTCTTCTGGGGATAGTTTTAGGACTTCCTAGAAACAACATCTCCATGATGTTGCAGGACATGGAGGTAAACACAAACATGGGAGTGGGACCCTCAGCTCATTCTTTCATTAATTTTAATTTTGATTTAAGAAGCTTATTAAAAGAAAAACCAAACAAAAAAGAAAATAATGCTAAAGATAAACATATCAGAAGCCCAATAGTTGAAATGCAGTGCCAAACATTTTTCTTAAGATCCTCAATGTCTAGAACATTCCATTCTTGAGACCCCAGAAAGAAGAAATGCTCTGCTAGCTGATCCCGCCTGTCCAAATTGCCCCTGAAACTATGACAGAGTAGTTAATTCTCGGCTGTGTATTTATTTGAATTGGATGAAATTGTTAAGAATATTTAGAGTTACCTGTTTCAGGCGCACGTTGGTTGTCACAATCTGATTTACTTCATCCTTAAAAAAAAGGGAGGAAAAAGAAAGAAGGCAGTAGCAGCAAACAGAATTAAAGGAGAAAATAGCTGCTTTAGAAAAGCAACACCATTTGGCACTGTCACAAGAGCCAGCTGATCAACATGTACCACGTGTTCATACCGTACCACGCTAATGAGCTGGATGAGCTGCAGCCCGACGGTGACGACAACGGCGTCCCGATGGTCCTCCACGGGGCGCACCACCTTGTTGTAGTTCTTGAACAAGTCCTCAACAAGGCGAGTCTCATGTTCATAGCACAGGACCAGCCCAGCTGCAGAACAACAGGGGTGGCACCAGTGAGATGGGGCAGGGAACAGGCTACAGCACTGTCAGTCTGAGGTGGGCATGAAGGAAACACTGCCAACAGCAAGCTTCTGTTGGAGAAGTGCTCCAAGTCCTCCGTGTGACTCCTCACTTCACACATGAGCTATGTGCATTGCAAATGCCACCAGTGGGATAACTGCCTATCTGATCTGGGGACAGCTTAGGAGTGAGGCAACAACAACCTCCAACCAGGTGATGGACAAAACCAAATAGCTGCGACTGTGGACATCAGACTGAGCATTAGGAATCTCCTCCAGGATTTTCCAGCCTGCAACTGTGTTAGCATGCCGTACTTGTGGATGGTTAAAGACAGAGAATACAAAATATCAAGGATTTCTAATGTTGACTTCTCCACTTTCAATTCCACAGACTTGCCTGTGACAGTAACATTAAAGGAAAGGACCAAACACACCGGTTACTGAGATGAAATCACCACCTGGTCTCCTTGCATCCGCAATCTAAGCGGAACAAGAGCTCCTTTCTGCAATGGGTGTTGCTCAGGTTGTGCAGGTGATAAGAGAAGGAAACCAGGCACTATGTGGGCTTGCTCTCTCCTCAGGGGAAGTCTCAACCTATCTATGGACAGCTCTGCCCACAGGCTGCTCAGCATGACTTGGCAGTGCTCTGCCAAAGAGCCCTTGTAAGAAACACATCACAAGTGAAAATGGCAGGGAGCAGTTCTGTTCCCGGTGGAGCCTTCACAGTGCCTGTGCATGGCTTTGCACTCCCAAGGAGCAAGGGCACAGAAAAACAGGTGGACTACATTTCCACACAGCCTGTGGCAGAACAAGCAGGCAGATGATGTGCTCAGATTGTAGCTGCTTCACTGTTACAGGGGAGTAAAGCAAAAGCAAGGGGAGCTTGGGGATGTTTTTTATGTATCCCCTCTCGCAGATAGTGAGAGGGAACAGAATGGTAGAGCCTTGCTGCAAGCACTTTTGGCAGACCTCACCCTGGCCTCCCCCTCTCTGTTGAATCCTGGGCCGTTGAAGTCAACAAGAATTTTGCTTCTGACTCCAACCTAAGCCAAGATTTCCCTTTATTTCTTAACTGACTTTTCATCACTTCCTTTTGTATAGTTGAGATTGCCAAGGATTCTGTCTTAGCCTTGTCTTACCATGACATTGTATTAAAATACTTGGATGCCAATGAGAAAAGCTGTCACAGACAAACACTGCTTGCTCCTCTTGCCAGGAGGCTGGACTACAGTGGGCAGGAGTCATCTTTCAATTTTTGAGTTATGATCACAGCATCACATCCAAATCAAACTCTCTGCTATGCTTTATTAATCCAGTTGAAATCCTTCACATTGCTCCCTTCTGGCATGGCTTGGTAGAAATTTAGTATATTGTTTGGATTTGGTGAAAAATTTTTAGGATCACACAATACTTATTCTTTTGAGGGACAGTTTAAAAAGAATTATCTTGGTGCAATACATGCAGCTGCAAATCAATTCTATCTCTTTTTCAGTCACCCTACAACCTAATGAAATTTCTTGTAATGATTTTTTACATTCCAAGCCATGCTTACTAGATCCCTTCACATATTTTGAAATACATGTAGCCCTAGGGTAAATGGCAGCAATTTAACACAAAACTGGAAAAACAACTAAACACAAAAACTTCTCAATTCAAAATATCTGGTGCCTGAAATTAGAAATACCTATTAGCTGCTGCTAATGGACTCTCTTAAATTATTTGGTGCGTTCGCAAACCCTTATCAGCAGGACAGACTGCTTTCAGAACACACTCTTGCTCATACCAATATATATGCAAAGCCCTGGTCCCACACACTCAGGAAGGAGACAACCGCCATTCAAGGCTGGAACCTTTACCTGTGGAGATGAGGAGGAGTATGCAATGGACCTTCATCATCCTGACTCCCTCTTGCTGCAGTCATACAGATGGAGACACACACAAAGCACCCTTATGGTCTGTTCAGAGCAGGGCTGTGCTGCCTCCTGCCAGGGTGCTGCCAAAATATAACCTCCAGGGTATTGATTTACAGCACCTGTTTTGGGAATGACAGCTGAGGGCCACTGCACCACTGGGTTGGAAATGGGAGCACAGTGTGTTTCATCAGTCAAATATCTTCTGCAGCTTACAGAAGGTCATTTTTTTCTAAGTGGTAATGTGATCTGTGCCTTAATAAACAAATAAAGCTAAGAAAGAATTGTCTGTAAGTAACTGAAGACCTTGGTGAGATCTCAGAAACTTTCTGAGCTGAAGACCCAAAGTTGTGTGTTACCCTTTGTGAACAGAGCAACTTGCCAGATTTAGGATTTTGTTTCTCTGAGAGAAAAGAGATCACATTTATTTCTGATATACCCTCACCAGTGTACAGACCACATTTTGGGGTGAGGCTGTTCCCTTGGCTTTACAGAGGAATGGGAACTCTTTGAAGAAGGGAACAAATATATTCAAGAGAGATCCATCTCCTTGAATCTACTGGGATTTTCAGAAGGTACCTAGTAGAGTCCATGCCTTGAAAGCTGTTGACTAACCTTAGTAAGTGAAGTAACAGGGACACCCTCCTTCCCCACCCCTGCCACCTATATACTTACTGAACTCAGAAAGGCAAATGGTAGGAACACAACTTTCTTTGATAGCAGGCAGATCCAGTGGATTCCTATAGGACATTCAATTTCTCGTTCTTTATTGCCATAAATCACCTGGAAAAGGGGTGAAAAGTGATGTGCTTGGTAATAACAATCAGTTATTCAGGCTAGCAAAGAAAACAAGAAACTGTGAAGAACTTTATATATATATATCTATATATTTATCTGTCTATACATACCTATATATATGTGATATACATAGAGATATATATGATTATCAACTCTGAGCTCACCAATATCACTCAGGAACAAAATCTTGAGGGACATAGTCCTGTGAAGTGTGTGTTCAGCAGTGTAAGAAAAGTGAGGCCTAGGAAAGGAGATGAAGCAAACATTAAAGATACCACTAAAAATCCATGATGATGTGAATGTTCTTTGCAGTTCTGGTCCTCTGGTTTCAAAAGACTTGGAAAAGGCCCAGGAGAAAGTGACAACAACATCCACAGTACAAACTGGCCTCTGGACCTGGAACAGATTGATAGTATGAACTGTCAGTCTGAAAGAGAAGTCAGAGCGAAAACTTTAACAGGTCTATAAAATCCCGGATGGTCTGGAGAAGGCAGATTTGGATTCGCTTACTGTCCCCATGCAAAAAGTAGAAGGCATGGAGGGAAACTTAGAGGTCTCAAGCTGAATCAAGATCCTATTTCACACAGCAGTGGAGCTTGGTGCCATAGGAGTGTCTGGTTGTCAGAGGTTTGTCTGTAATCAGAAAAAAATAGTTTGACAAATTAATTTCCTACTATTAAATGCACTCACCCCCACTCCCTCTAAGAAGTCTGTCACAGAAGTCCCAAAGTCCCAAGTCCCAGGAGGCTGGGGTAGTGTCCTGGGGATATTTTGCCTAATGCTTATGCTGTTCTTGTATTTTCCCAAGGTACCTGCCATGTAGAGACAGGACGTGGCACTGGGTGACCTGTCACCACAATTCTTACGCACTGTTTCAAATTCCCTTCTCCAGAAAACATTGCCTGCAAAAACCTTTCTTAACTTTGCCTCTGGGTGACACCAGATGCATTTTCTATCTCTGCTGGATGGCCTTTGTACTGTCTGCTAGCTGGTTTGGTATTTCATGTTGGATGCCTTTATTATTATTTTAAATTTTATTCTTTTAATCATCTTCCCTCACCCACCCCCCTCCACTAAGTCAACATTCAGCCTCTGCATTTACATTTATCCTCCAGTAAACACTCTTCATCTACATAACTCTGGCCTTGTTCCTGACCAGTTCCCTGCCAGCAGCTCCCATTGTTGCAGGTATCTTGTTTCAAACCAGCGTCTGACTGCTTCCAGCCTTTATCCCGGGCCAGGCAGCTGCCGTGAACAGTGGAGATACAATTGCATGGAGGCATTGTGGGAATGCCAACCATGGTCCACTAGATCCTCTCGGGGTCTCTCAAAGCATTCCTGTCCGCCCCAGGCAGGGATGGCAGGTTTGCACTGAAACAGAGGGAGGAGAGTGTTACCACACTGGCAAATTATAGCTCTTGGTTTACATAAGTTTCTGTCCCCCTCCCCCAGAAAAGTTCTAGCTCTTGGAGTCAGCAGGGTGCAGAATCTGTAGGGCCCCCAGAAAATCTGCAACCTTAGCAAGGGATTATTTCTCTTGCAGCTGAGCTGAGCCCTCCCAGCCTGGGAGCCAGGCACCCCTCGCTGGCTGGGAGTCAGAGCTCATGCTGGAAGAGGAAGAAGCAGGTATTTGGAGAAGGCCTTTGGGGAGCAACAGCTTGGCTGCAAGGAATGTTCCCTGGCAGAAGCACAAGGCCTTTTCCCTCCCAAAAAAATCAAGGCAACCTGACCTACTGCGGTTAAATATGGACAGAGAAGTGAATGCTGTTTGTTGTTAGTGGGGGAATGTGACCCATCATGACCGAGGTGAAAAAGAGGAGGGGACGGGCTACACTGAGTGCCTGAATTTGATTGCTAGGATGGGTTTGGGTTTTTTTGCCTTCAGAGTATTCAGTGCATGTTTTGATAAATGTTTTATTCCCACACAAAATGCCGTTTTTATGTCTATCTTGATTCCAAGCTTTCTGGCTTGTTTTTTTGAGCCCTCTCCCCAGCCCTCAGACAAACCCACTTCCCATCGTGCTAATGGCAGAACAGCCTCATTCAGATCGACTGGAAAGCGGCAGAACTCACTGTTTGCTGAATTTCGGGCATTGCTCCCTCCATCCATGGGTGAGGGACAAGTGCTGCAAGGGCTCCCGCCCAGAGCAAGGCCGCTGGGAACAAGTGCTCCTGCACCAAGTCTCTTTGGCAGGGTGATATACAGACACCTAATGCTTTTGACAGAGTGAGGAATAACTAAATTTTAACTGAAATTTTGTTCAAGGAATCACATGCATAAAGGCAATGCCAAATGGAAGAGAGATGGTGCCGGAGGCTCCAATAGATACATGGACAACACGGCCTGTGGGAGGAAGGGGGTGGTGTGAAGCAGAAGCAAAAGTAATAAAAAGAACAGAGAAAGACTAAATAGAACATCAGGGAAATTAAAGGAAAAACAGCTGAAAAATAATAGCACTGTTCATTTGGTGGGTTTTAGCTTTCAAATGCAGTATATACCTTTTTTCAATGAATTTTGGTATCAGAAAAAATGACACTGTTGATCGTGGCAGCACTGGGTAAGAGAAGGCAGGTGGTTGGACAAGGAGCTGTGGGTTTGCCTTGTGTTTGTTCCCAGACTGCCGCTGGTTGCAGTCATCATGGCACACATTCCCGGCTGGAAGCCCCGGCAGGAGCCCTGCGGCGCGGCTCGGTGGCCGCCAGATGGCAACAGCTGGCTGAGGGGACGGGAGCACACACGGCGGCCTTGGGGGCGCCATCGCGGGAGAAAACAGCAGGAGTAAATATTTTCTAGAAGAAATTCATTCAAGAAACTAACCACAGTCTTGAGATGCTGGAGGACTGCACTTTCCCCGTTTATTCCAGTTCCCATAAGAATATGTTGAGCTTTAATATACACCTCAGTAGGTATTAATAAATAGGATTAAATTCCTCAAATCAAGAACTTCAAAGTTGCAGTTTTCTGTACTACGACAACCCACCAACCCACAAATACATTTTATCCCCATGGATGTTTGTGGCAAATTTCATTTCAGGAAGTATTTTCTTTGTTTTCTGTTACAGCACCAAAGGAATTGAAAATACTAAAAACTTGCTCAGAAATGGTTATCATACCCTGTAAGCTTACAGACCTTGCAAATTACAGCATAGACATGGTACACACATCTAATCTGAGGGATGCTTCTGAAAAAAAAGGACTTGAGTCCAGAAAGAAAGAAAAAAGCAAGAAAAAGATCCACAGTCAAATAGAGAACCCATAATCACAAAAGTTGTAGTTAGATCAGTAGCACAAGTGTTAACCTATTGCAGGTGAGAAGAAACTCTGCTCCCCATGCCAGCCCTTATGATCGTGCTTCTCAGGCAAAAATGACACTGGCAACAGAGACTCATTTAACCATTTTGGGCAGGGCAAGTGCAGCAGCCAGAATGTGTTTAAAGTTTACAGTTATTCCTGTCTGTAGACAGGAGAGGTGACAGACACAAGCTGAGCAGCAATGAAATTTCTGAGGAATTGGTAAGCAAGTTGCAGCTTCACACTGTCTTTCTGTTATGGATACTCCAGGCAACCAGTCCTGGAGCTGAATAAAGTTGCTGAAAAGAGCAGCGGCATATTTAACTCCAGCTATTATCCCTGACATGGTTGCTTCTAGGGCCCTTATCTGAGTACAAGGCTTGTCTTTGGGACCTAGGTGAGTCGTGCTGGAGAGCCAAACAAGACAATGAAAGAGAATAAGTCCATTAGCTATGAAGTTTGCTTTGCCCTGCTCCTGTGGGCCACTCTGTCAGCACAGCAGCTTGTGTGAACCACAAGGAACAGCTGGTCCATCCCCTTGGGAAGACTTTCCTGCACGCAGGACTCCTGAGATATGCTGTTTCTGTGGTCAGGAAAATCTCATTCATTCTCAGATGCAGCTATGGGACATCTGTATTTATTAAAGGCTCTGCCCCTTCCCAGCAGCACAAGCTGAAAAATGCACTAAGCCTAGCACAGACCATTACTGCTACCTGTTCTGAACTTCCTCTGCAATCACCAGCCATGAATTCTCTCTGCAGATGCACAAGAACTCCACAAAGAACAAAAATCTGGCAGCTGATGTTAAAACTGGGCAGAGAAGGTGGCCTGGATGTCAAAGCTGGGAACCAGATGGCCACTGCCAGCTCTGCCGCATCCTGGCAGTGGAGACATCCAAGGCTGTGTTTAAATGACTGTTGGGCACTTGAGTACTACATTATCCTGGGAGTGTCTGCCTCTAGAGGTGGCATTATGTCATCATATTATATGTTGGGTGCATATTCCTGTGCTATTTGTAAGTATAGTTGAGTTACTACCAGTACAGAAGGCAGAGCCTGGCATTGCCTGAATTCCGGAAATGCTTGTGTCATATCCCTACCCCATTTTACACAGTGGCCTTCATGAATGGGACCACAGGCAGAATTTAACTGGAAATATTTTTCATATTTACCTGTTCAAATACACCCACCTGTTTCTAAAGGCACATGATTCTCTACTGGAGCAACTCCAGGGCAGACGTTTAAGTTTAGCTTTACATAAAACGAAGCTGCTTGTTCAGCTCCCGTGGGACCTGACATGTATTGGCCAATATTTTGTAGTTCAGAGTTTTCCTGAAGACATTTTGAGGGGTGCTCCAATAAACAGTCAGTGGAAAGAAGAGCTGGCAATGTGGGAAGTAAGTTTTAATGCTTAAAAGCTGCTACGTGGGTGAACTGACACAGACTCTTCTCTGATTTCTGGCCCACAAGGATATAATTGATGACAACTTTTTTCAATGTCATCACTCCGAAATACAAAGGCAATTAACTCCCGGAACATGGAGCACCCCATGGCACATTCCCCACGTAACTCCATCTACAGAATGAGGGCACAAATATTCATCTGTATGTCATCTGCTCCCCATGGGGTGCCTGTGCCGTGGTGAAAGGCAGGCATGCTAAACCACCCCACACCACACCTGCAGTAAGTGCAACTAGGATAAACTTTTATGATCCTGAAAACACCTCTGCAACCCTTTGAGAACCACAGGGCATCTAGCTTTAAGGTGCAGGTTCTGTCATTGCTAGTATTATCTGGATAAACACATAGAAACAAGTTTGTTTTAGTTTGAATTCTGCCAGTAGGTTAATGGAGAGCACTCTCCCTTCACACTTCGTGCTTCCCCTCCATAAGCCCTTGTTGATCCCAGAAAACACTTAACACAGATCTCTGCAAAGCTTCCCTCTCACCTGGGGCTGCAGTGTTTGCCTTTAAAAAGTCAACATCTACATCACTGTGCTACCTGAGCCACCACAGCATTTTAAAGCAGGAAATGCCACCCTCTAGCCATGCTGTCCAACAGCTCCCAGGGACAGATTCCTACTCCTGCACATGACACACCAGGATTTGTTGATGTGTGCCTTACCCAGGACTGACCTTATGCCAAATACTCACTTTTATTGCTTATGTTGGGATATTTGCCAGCACATACAACATTTTCTGGGTAATTAGTGGAAAATACTGACTTCTGGTGTGTAGCTCTCACCTGTCACAAAAAAGTTTATTTTGCCACCTTGGCAGCCTGAAAGACCTTTGCCATGTTCCTCTTGTGTTGGACAACAGGGAACTTACAAGCTCATGTTTATAACTAGTAAAACAGGGGGAAATTATACCCTAAACTCCAGAAACACCTTTGAAGTGATAACTGGGCCCTGCAGGAGGGGTGGGGGTGGGCAGTGGTGAGGCACATGTGGGTGGGACTGCACACCAGGCGGGAGTTGGGGGCTGGTTCCCACTCCTCTGACAGCTCCAGGACTTTGTACTCAGAATTGTACATGAAGCCAAATTCCAGATTTCCCTGTTCACCAATATTTGGGATTTGACAGCAGTTTGAAACACCACATTCAAGGCAGTTGGAGAAATATCTTGGTAAACACACAGCACAGCAAGGGGAGCAATTTGAGTGTAACCCAAGCCATGCAGGAGCCACAGAACAGCCACATAAGAGAAACTGGCATTGAAACAGAGAGTTCCAGTTTAGCGATTCTTAACAAAGCCTAGTTTCCAGATTAGCCTAATTGTGTAATTCATCCTTCTAGGAGACAAAAGCCACATCTATGCTGACTTGTAACACAGCTCTGGAGTTTGCACACAGACTGCATTCACACACAAAAGCTTACAGCCCTGAAGTGCAGCACAGCCAGTGGCTTCGTGGTGTGACCAGCTTAGCAGTGTGCAGATGATATATGCTATTCCATACAGCATCCAGCCCTACCGTACTGCCTTCACTAAGAAGAGAATATTCCATGTGACCATTTTTCTTGGCCAGTTTTCCCAGCTACTCTAGATAATCAATTCTGAAAACTTTATGATACCTTTCCTTTCTTCTCCCCCTGCACTTGCAGATCACTGGTGATGTACTGGGAAGGGTAGTGGGAAGGCTGCTCACCAAGGGCTGGCTCTCCAGGAAGGTTATGACAGCAGCAAGAGCCTCATTCTTAACTAACTCTATTAGCAAACTGACACAATCGCTTAGGAATGAGTCTATCCCTGATATCAGAGCTGCAGATGAAAAAGGGAATGTTAGAGGGGCTTTTTCTCCCACCAGTGCAAGAGAAGGAGAATGTCAGATCCCTCCTAATGTTGGGAGAGACTTCAAAACCAAGGATCAACATGGACACTGGAACAAGCCAGTCCACACTTTCCATGGCAGTACCTCCAACTCCTTCTTTAGCCTCCTCCACTGCCAATATCCTCACCAGGCAATGCCAAACCATTTCTTTGCCGTAACTTTAGATCAACCCTTCTTGATTTATGTTATGGAAAGAGAACTTCAAAGTAAGCCATGGGCAGACTACAACTCTTCCCCCAGTGAGGGGGTACAAAGGAGCTGTGGAGACTCAGCATTGCACCATATTTGAAATGATTAAGAAGAGTGAGCACCTGGATTGCTGCACGTGGACTGTTGGGGTTTGGGGTTTTTTTTGAACAAAATTTGAAACCAATGTATCCACTGTACTGTAACACAATTGGAAATGATGCTTTTTCTCCAGGAGGCAACATTAGGCATGAGTTGGGGAAGTACTTCCAGGAGAAGTTCACAGTTTTCTGTAAGGAAGTGGTTTGCAAATGTCAATGCAATTCCCCTTGCAACAGCTTGTGACAGATATTACACCTCCTCCATGTGTATTTCATTATTTGCCTTTGTCTACTTTTAATAAAAGTGCTCAGCTGAGCTTTGAACCTCCCTTTTTGTGAGATATCTTGTCCTGCATCACTTTGGTGGTCTCTAACTTACCTTGCAGCAATCTCAGTGAATCTAAATTCCAGTGGTTTAGTTGAAGATGTCACGTGAGAGTTATTGCATGGTACAAACAGCATATGCCCAGCATCCTAATGCTGGAAAATATGAAAGGGGATAAAAGAAAAGAAAAACAATTAAAGGAATCTCGACCATTCCTCTTTTTTGAGAACTCAGTGGGTACTGGAGATGAGCAGTGAGCAACAACATTGTGCTAAGTTCTTTGGAGTTTAGTGATACTTCAAACAAGCTTTAGGATATACCACCTTATGAATATTAATTTACAAAATGAGTAATTTTAATAGTTTAGACAATCCTATTTGCATTAGTGACAGTTAGTAATATGACATTAAAAAAGGCAAAGATAAAAAGCTTAGCATTCAATCTCTAGGCTTGATAGAAAGAAACAAAAATTACAGGCAACATAGTGCTTGAAAATAAATACTGGTTGGCTGCCGAATGTATTTTTCACAACAATGCCTAATTGCCTCAGGAAATACATTAATCAAAGGCTCCCAGAGGCCTAAAAACTGTTTGCTCTAATCCACTGAGGCAGAGCACTGATAAAGACCTGAGTAACGTAAGGAGCTACATATGTCCTTGAGACAGAATACATGAGAAATAGGAAAGGACACCTGACTAAAAGCTCTTAAACAAGTTCCTTGAGCAGCTTACTGACATCACTGTTAGGAGAGATCAAAGAAATAAAAATGGTATTCTGACCACGAAACCAGCAACAGACATTAGATAATTTCATTGAACCATGCTGTCCAAACTGAAATATAGAAGGCAGCATCAAGAAGAGTATCTCTCTGGTGCAGCCATCATGGAGAGAGACAATCAGGCCAGCATGAGAAAACAATCAGTTTATGCAAGGGGTCTGAGGAACAGTATAACCCTAAATGTCCATGACCAAGGTAGATAAAGAAGTGTGCTGAAGAACTGAAGAGCAGGACCCCCAATGTGTACGTAAGGCTTCCTCCTCTCAGCACATCAGCCTGAGGTCCTTGGATTCAGCTGGAGGCAGAGCTCACAGCGCCAACCAGCCTAGTGCTGCAGGGAGGACCGTGGGGAGGTTTGCTGGAGGTACAGTACCAAGCCCCACATCCAGCCTCTCATGCCCCACTGTCAGGCATGCAGCCTCTGCCCCTTACTTACACTCCTGCCAGCACGTGGCTGAAGCAGAAGGCATTCTTGCCTTACATGGTTTGCTCAGCAATCGCTTTAATCCACAACATATGTCCTAACTCTCCTCCTCGTGCATTACATAAGCTTTCCAGGGCTGAGGTGTAGTTGCTAAGCAGTAATTTTGCATGACTAAAAAAGAAACTCATGATTGCTAGGTTGACTAAATGGTTTTTTCTCCTTATTACAATATAATTACAGCTATAATAAAAACATGGCAGAACATTCTTTAGCATGCAAAAATTAGGTCAGGAACAGAGCAAGTATATAATATATGCCTTTTTTTTTCTTCCTTTGCCATTGGAGGGGGAAGGACAGGAAAAGTTTGGAATTGCATACAATCACAAATAACAGGCTTTTCCATCCTGTCAGCTAACCTGACATTAACAGAAGTTCATGTTCATGTTTCAAAAGGCAGCTGCTTCCCTCATCGCAGAGCTCTCTGCAGGCTCATGGAGAGGGAGGCCAGGACCATGGCACTCTGTACCCAGCCTGCTGCCAGCTGGGACATCTTTTGCATGGTGTTGCAGAGGCCTGGCCCAGTCAACCTTGTGCTGAGTTACTGGGCTAATTCACTGCTGGGATATTTTCCTGAAATTGCTGCAAGATTCCTTCCCTTTTTATCCTGAAGCTCCTCATTATGCCCCCAAACACTGTCCAGTAGAGCTTTACCCACCTCCAGTATTCCTGAAATTTAATTTTTGCTAGACATACATTTTAACACATTCACTGCCTCATAGTTTTTAATAATTTTGCCTTCCTTTATCCTTGTTGAAAACTTGCTTTGCCTCATGTTCTGTGCAAATTCCTTGGCTGCTGCCAACTCATGCATTTTGCGAGTGCCCTTCATTTCTTCCTTAGAAATCCAAGGAAGGAGATTATCTCATTTTAATCCTTTCTCTCCCATCTTTTTCACTGTGCTCACTGCTCTATGGTAAGCTGTTGTCAGTGAGTTGGTTCCAGTGCCTCTGCCCACGCTACCCCGTGGCAGGAGACAAGGTCAGCTGGAGACAACACGTATTTGTCATGGAAATCAGTTCCTTCAGAGAACAAATCAACTTACTGATAGCCTTTGCTTCTTATAGACCTAAATTATTTATTGTATTGTCACTTAACTAATACAAATACTAAAAATAACAGATTTCTGTGTTTAATAAAAAGAATCAAATAAATGGAATCATTCAACTGTTTATATGCTCATGCAAAGTATCTTCCTGATTAGCAAAAAGAAGTATCAAATTCATTGCAAAGACAACATTTATTCCTGTACTACCTGCTCTAATGATTACCACTCAGGAAAGATCAGTTACAGTATCAACAAAAACAAGACTAAAATGGAGGCTTTGTCTACACACCTAATGAAAAGGGAATAAAAAAATGTAGCCACTGGATACAGATTCCTGTGATTCCAAGTGAAGCAAGTGCTTCATTGTATGTTAGGGTCCTCCATTCCACATTCCTTTCCTTAACACAACACATGACCCATGTACTTGAACCCAAGAGACGAGCACTGTGTGGGGGCAGTTCTATCCCATGTAGGGTGAACAGGGTGGTTAGCAAACACTGTCAGCCTTCATTAGTTGAATATTGAGATTAGTTGGTGTCAAGCGCATTCCAAGGCTTTATTATCACTTGGCATGCAGTTTCCTCCATAGCCCATCAGCAGGTGAAACTCAGGGAAATAGGTGTGCTGATCACAGCAGGGTCTGGCCACCTGACCCTGAGCTCCTGTGCCTACAGCTCATTAGAGCAAGGGTGTGCGGGCATCAAGGTACACTTATGTTTCTTAAGCTGGGTTTTTTGGGGGTGGGGGGCGTGTGGATCATTTGCTTGCTTTGGTGTTTATTTTTTTTTCCCCTCAGCAGTAGGTCCCCATTTAGGTTTTCTCTTTTTCAGCAGGAATGTCCATTATTATAATCACTTGTTAAACTCTTGTTTGAAAGTAATCTCCAGCAGGAGATAAGTGGTGCATGGTAGTAGCTAACAAACCTTGTTTGCTCTGTGTGCATTGACTGTCCCCAGAGCCAATCTATTTTACTATTTTGCGTGTTTTTTTCTCTGACTGATCCAGCTTTGCACCTCTCAGTGGCCATTGCTACTTCTAAATGCAGTTGGAAGCACCTGTAGCAAAGCAAGCAGAGCAGCTGTTACCATCAACACCTGCCTGCTGCTGCAGTAAATAGAGCAGCCAGATATTTCACACCAGAAGAAAATGTAATTATCCTAATTACTGTTATTCACTACATGCTTCTTGCTATATGCTTTAGAAGTGGGACTACAGATACCCAACTCAGGTTTGCTTGCACAGTGCTGGCAAACAGCAGATGCCTTTTGCTCAGGCAAGCCGAGGGCACAAAGTGCCACCAGCACAGCCAGAGCTGCTGTGGCAGAGCCACATGGGTGCTTTGGAAAAAGGATGCTTCTGCCACAGCTGGCTATGATGGCATCGAACGTCAGGACAAGCCCATAACGGGTAATGCAAACACTGCAGTGCAACCCATGCCTGCAAAACCCCAACAGCATTATTTAGAAAACAACCCCTGTCTCCTGATCACAGACCCGATGACATTTGAGTGCTGCCCTGGCAAGGAACGGAGAGTTGATTGCAGTGACAGGACATTGCAAAGGGTCAGCCAGAACCACAGCAGTGTATGCTGAAGGGAAGGCAGGAGCAGTGGAGGGTCTGAGGAGCAGGGTATGCAGAGGGCAACACGGGGGCGAGGAAATGCATCACACAGTGTGTGTCAAGGCAGCAGGAGGCGATACAGTATGTTTACGAGATGGCTTGGAACAAAGTATTGGTGGACACGTGTGGCTGCTGGATAGTGCGAAGCAGATGTGTGTGAGAAGCACATGGGCCACTCCTTTGGGCTGTGGAGGAGGCAACGGTATGGTTGGACACATATAGCCTTCCACCTGTGTCAGTTGATTGGGATAAATAAAGTGATAATGTGCACTAATTAATACAAGAGTTATAACTGCAAGTCACTTTCAGCACAACAGAAGATTGAAAAAAACAAAGATAGTTTAGATTCTCTGACAATCTCCTCCACTCGCCTCTCCAGCAGCCCCCAGCCCAGAGCAGCACTCCCCACATGCTTACCAGTGTACATCCCCAGCTTCACACTTTCCTTCCTGAGATCCTTCATTCCCCACTTCCAGGAGAGCTGCAGAAGAGCCACCTTCTCTCGTCTCCTAGCCAGACCTGTAACGAAAGCATAGGCTGCAGGGAGACACCTTATTGCTGACAGGAGGGAGCACAGCTGGTTGTGATCTCTAGGGGGATTATTCCTCGTCCTTCTCCTCCAGCTCCAGATGGTATTTGCAGGGAAGGTTAAAGTGCTTGCACCAGAGCTGAATGTTTGAAGTGCAAAGCAAGTGTTCTGGGATGTACCTGCATTTGAAATTCAGTGGTGTATCTATCTACTCTGGGCAGCTACAACTGTGTATTGTAAACTGCAATTCTGGTTCATATATAGGTAATCATAACTCTATATATAAAATGTGAAGTTGTAGATGGTGTGACAATACCTTTTAGGTTTATTTAAGAGTTTTGAAGCATTCTTCAAAGGAATCTTGGACAATGAGGAAGGGAATTTTCATAGTAGCAAGGAATTTGTGTGAACCTTAGCACTAAGTGTCAGGCTCCAAAGTATTTAGATCAGAATGATCTTGTCAAAACTGGTAAAACCCCAACTCAGTTCTTTTAGGTCAGAGGTTGGTTGGGGTTAAGTCCCAATGTAAAAAATGAAACAAGCAGTATTTCTGAAATATGTTCATTAAGTAAAAATAAACAGCTTAATGTTAGAGTTCTAAAAGCAAAATTTAATAAATTAATATATGCATGCCAGATAAAAGTACAAAATTACAATCAAAATAGCAATAATAATAAAGGAACACTGTTCAGCATTGCAGATTTCACTGCAACCACAAACATAATGGAGAATTACTTAAAGTAACATTTAAAGTACAGCTTTGTTTCTGTTAAAAACAAATTACTATATGATGAAAAATGGAAAGAAACCCAAGAAGAAATTAGCCCCAAAAGTGGAAGAGAATAATAGAAAATGTCAATAAATAGCCAGAGGCTCCATTTCACATAAGTTGGTCTTCTTTTTAGTATCAGAAACCAATTACATAGAACAAAAAAGCAAATTCACAACAGGTTTACACGGAGAAACATGCTGAATTACAATCACAAACTATCCAGAACAAAGATGCTGCACCAGTTCAGTTGTTTTCTTCATGGAACGAGTCTCACCAGAACAGGGAGAACAGGGAGCAAATCATGCAATAGCTTTAGGCTTTTTATTTTTTATTTTACCATGATAAACACCCAGGATTACTAGTACTGGAAAGTATGTGTTAACCTTTTTCAACATCAGCTGAATGGCACTACAGAAACGACAGAGAGTTCCTTCATTTTTATCCTGAATACATCAAAAGCACTAGCAAATATGGAATTCAATGACAAGAGCCATTAAATTACTTTAAAATATTCCTTCATCCATAGAACACTGTTGCTTCCTTTTTTATTACAAAACCCCCAAAATATTCAAAATAAAATGTCTTCATTTTTTATAAGCATCTCCACCACAAGTCTCTGATAACGGATGTCATTCAACGCAGCCATTGCATCCAGCTCTGGCGCTCTCATAAGAGTTGGTCCAAAAACTATGCCCAGGTTCTCCGCACTCATCAGATTTTCTTTTTCATGGAGTGTTACTCTGTTAAAAAAACAAAGACAGTCATTTTCACATTTCTTCAGTGCCAAAGTATGCGTGTATATGCTTGAAAACCAAGGAAACTGGACAGAAATGTGTGCCTTTCCCCAAGGAAAGGAAATGTGTGCCTTTCCCCAAGGAGAGGCTGCCATTTCCAGAGGTCACATATAGGAGTGTCAGGTGGAATACTCAGAAGCGAGTGAGAGACTGTGCTCACTTGCATTGCATGAACAAATCCTTGGGTATACAAAAAATAAAACCTCAAGATTTTTCTTCCATCCTTCCCTTTCTGCCTTAATTTTATTTAAGAAGAAGTCAGATGATAACGTTACCAAGCTGCTGTGTCTCCAATCTGTAAATATTCAAAATAAAAGAGCTGTGTGATTACCTGAAATCACTACCAAGGTAACAGCCTGTCGAGCACCACAGCTCGTTTTACCAAAAGTATTAAAAAGAAGTCTAAAAAGAGTGAATTTTCTCACCCTTCTACCTTATCACTCACCTATACCAGAAAAATGAAAAATAAGGTGCAAAAGCAACATGCTAAGTAGAGCAGCAACAGATACTCCTGAACAAGGTGGGGAAAAATTAACTTCACACTTCACAAGCTGTAAAATGTGTTTTTTGTTCCCATGTCTCTCATCTCTGTGTCCGTTCTAAGACACCCACTAGAAATGTCATTGAAATAAATGGACAAATCAGGCAGAAACGCTGTAGCTGAATTTTGCCTGAGGCACTCAGCAGAGTCAACATATTCCTACTTGTAGAAGAACTACAAAATGAAAAAAGTAAAGGAGCTTAAAATAAAGTATTTTTCTAAGGAAAGGGAATGATTCTTATATAACGACAATAAGTTTATGTTACTAAAATGGATACTCATACACTCCACATCGATTTTTTCCCCCCTGCTCTCCTGAATGAAATGGAACCTGTGCTGTTATGCTGGATATTCATCTGCCAGACTCTCTTGAGCGATTTTTCAGTCTACTAACCAACTTCAATCATGTCTTGGGGAGCGCAAGAAAGCTCAGACAGAACTTACGTTCCTACAGTTTTGAGAAGGTGGCAGGTGGAACAAGAGGCTGCACCATGCTGAGGGAGAGCTCAATGGACTGGAGGGCCAATTAACACTGTGCCTAATCAGCTCAAGCATAGTGCAGGACATCCTTTTTAGGGTGTCAGGAGTGACCAGAGTAGATGAGACTTAGCAGAAAAGAACACCAGTCTACAGCCATTAGGCTGTATTAGTCCCTTGACCTGGGAGTGACTTATCCCTCCCAGAGGTATGAATGCCTTTTTTACCATAAATATTCACTGTAACCTTAAACATAGAGCAAATTTGTTAGGCAGATGACTTCCGTGTTTCAAAACTGTGGGGTTCTTTCACTTATTTCCTTCAAGTGCTTTGAGACAGATAAACCCATGTATCTGAGTATTTGCTGTTGTGAATGCTACTACTCCCTGCCACAGTCCCTCTCCAGGATTTGGTGGGCCTTGCCCAGGCTTTTCTGCAGGTGCTAACATGGACTGTGCTAAAAATGAGATTGGCTTAGAGTTCTTTCCAGCTATTCCACCTACCTCTTCAGATGTGCCATGAGATACCGTAATGTTTCACAGTGTGCAGGCGGCAGCAGCTTCAGCGCCTCATGGAGAATTTCCAGCTGTTCATCCGGATCGGTGGTTTCTGAAACAGAGATGCTCAACTGTCACCACATGTACAGCCAGAATTCACACACAGAAAGGCAACAACTCGTCACCTCCACAGAAGACAGGGTCTCACAGCTCTGCTGGATGACTCACAGCAGAGGATTTGTCTGCCCAAAGAGGTGCTCAGAGCACTGTCAGGATGTGACTGGTTTTGGACAAAAAGAACTCCCTAAAGCAAACTACGCTCCACTGAAAGATTCCTTGAAGCCTATTAAAAAATTTCTCCAGCAATCCTTGCTGACTGGACTAGTTTTGCACAAATAATTCACAGGTGCAACTCTGGGAGAGCAGAAGGTACTGGGAACTTTGCCATCCATGCCTTTGGCTGTCTCTTTACTACTTGGAAAGAACCTCCTCCAGAGGAGCTGTAAGGCCAGCATCCAGCCCTTCTTTCCTACCCACGGCTACCTCATGCCTTTCCAGGTGTGGCTGGTGTGACTACTACATTGCAGAGATGCTTCAGGCAGCCAAGATATTTGGGAGAGATGTTCCAGCTGGCCTTACTGCTATGCCTGCAGACCCACTTTCTGCAAGGCCAGCCCCAAAGGTGGCCTTAGGATGAGTGCTTATCAGCTTATGAAAACACTCAGAATGGACAACTACAGAAACAAGTGACATCTTATTTCTAAACATTTCCATAAATCATCTTCTTTTTGGCAACATAAACGCAACAGACTTTAAACATCACTGTCAAGTACCAGGGATTCATGCAAGGTACACAAGCAATGTAATCCATGTGTGATGAAAAGGAAGCATTCCAGGTGACAAAGGCAAAGAAGAATGTAACCATCATCGTGTAGCATCACACAGTTAGGTCATAATGTGGCGTGCATATTTACTCCTGCAATCCTTACTAAATAGGGCAGGCAGGGTAAAAAATGATGGGACAGCTGTTAAATGAATAGGACAGTACAGCATAAAAAGGAGATGAAAAAGAGAATGAAACCCAGGAGCAGAATGTGTTATACTTACTTGCAGACTCTATAAACTTTGGGTAGGCATCATATGTGATGAGTGGAATTGGCAAATCCCTGAAGTACAGTTTAAGTGCACCAGTGATAATATTGATATCTTCATACATATTCACAGAAATATCAGCTTTTTCCCCATCTGTGTGGAGAAGGCACTGACATTAAAGCCTTGAAAATGTACATAGATGTAAACAGCATTCAAAAGAAAAATAATAACTTCGTTGAGCAAACATTATTGAAACAGATACGACTACAGATTTTGGCTTTTATAAGTAAAGCAGTTACTGGATTTTGAATTTCATTGTTTTAGGGTGAAAACTTCAAGCATTTTATAAAGAAACAAATCCTTTCTTTGTTTCAGATAATGACTAAAAAATACAGTTTATTGTTTGTTTTTTTTTTAAACCCGCCTGCCTGATCTAGCAGTATCTGTCTTGTATTAAAGCATGGACTTTTAGCCATTTCTGAACACATTGTGTTACAAAACATCACGTTTGTCAGCACTGAATAAGAAAATCAGAGAAGCCTGAGAGAAAAATCAAAAAGCAGAAAACCAACTTTGTCCACAGCCTCCCTGTTTTATGAGAAAAACATGTGTTCACCATTTAGCTACAGCACACTACCTACTCTGGACTGCAGTGGACACAGACCTAGAACTTGGCTTCTCCAGCACATCCCCACCCTGCTAACACTGCAGAGGAGGCAGATGTTGTCTGAAAACATCCAGTCCTCCAGAGAAACAGGAAATAGAGTTTCCAGCACAGATTTTGGCTTTGATTTCTAAGGGGATAGAAGGACTGCAGCTGGAAAGCTTTTCATGTTCCCACTGCCTTTTCTCAGGGAGAAGAGTTTATTCTCACTGACCTCTTTTTAGTGTGTAATAATTCAAACTTTATTTGCCCTATTGCATTAATCTTATTATTTTGGAGCTTTCATCCAGAAAGATGGATTTAAGTTGAACAGCTCTCTTAAGGTACTTCACCACTTACCCTCTATCCCTCCCCCACCCCTCCGAGCGTAGTTTTACTTGCAAACTAGGGCAGTAGTTCAGAAAGCTTTGTCCTTTCCTACACACATGGTTACTGGAGCACAGATACTGATGGAAGGAGAAAAGTAGATTTTTGTAATAAAGGCCAAAGTGAAGCTGATATGCCTTTCTGACAGGGAGTCTCCTCTCCTGCCAGCACAGCCATCGGATTCCTTCGGACCACTGATGCAGTGGAGCATGAGACAGGCTGTGCAGAAAAACTGTGTATATTTAATACATCAGCACAAAGTTCCAGCATGCAGGAAAGACTGTACCTCTGTCAAATGCCATTTTGACATCTTCGATAAGATCACTAAATCCTGAGACTCTGTATAGTCCTTCGGAATTAAGACCTGCAATAAACATTTTAACAAGATTAAAATTAGTCTTAATTTTACAGTTTCCTTCTGCCCAGTTCTTCCTTTGCCAGGTTTTTCAGAAAAAGCAGGCATGTTTTAAAAGCCTTATCAGGTTTTATTTCTAGAATGAAGCCTTATCCTGGGTTTTTAGCCTTGACTCTTGCAGTAGCTGTCTTGTTATATTGGCACTAAACTATGTTTATGCAAATGATTTCGGAGCTGAAGAAAGATATTAAACCAATTACAATGGATTTAAAAATAACTGAGATGAACATACTTGATGATCAGTCATTATTTCAGAATGAAAACAAATATGCTAATTCTAGAAAAGGATACTCAGTGTGGGCATGGGAAACTAGTAAGAGGGAACACATTAATACTAACTGCCTTTGTTTTACCACATTCAATTTTTAAATAAATATATTACTGGAAAGTTGGGTGCCAATATATAACTATAAAGCAGTAACTGTCTATTAAGCAATTTCTAGTAGAATCTATAAAAATTATTAATGGGCATGAACCATGAAATAATGCAAAGTATAATACTAGCTGTGTAGGGTAATTGGCAGTCATAAAATGTCTTGTGCAAATCTGTTTTGAACAATCATACATTCAGCAGGAACCCAGATGACCCAGATCAATCTAAATGGATTATCAGTAAAGCAACAAAAGTCCATTAACTATGCCTTACCTCTAGATTCAATTTCCCTAATGCACATATCTACTACCATTGGTCTCTTAGTGAAGTGTGCTTTTACTAGCGTGGTAAGGTCACAGCTGTACACTTTTTTGACATGCTTCAGGTCTGGCTTGCAGTCATTGGGGACCATCTTGGAACACTGCTTGTGCACATTTAAACCACAATCTAAGGGAAAAAAATGAAAATATGATTAGGCTGGTGTTTGGTGAAAATGTATCCTGGGGCCAGGACTGTGGAGTATGAATGGCTCCTGCAGCATCTGACCTCAGCTCACAACTGTTACTTATGTTGAGGGCCCTTAATCATCAAGTGAACGAGGTAGGGACAGCCCTGAAGTAAGAGGGATTTCCTACTCAAGACATTTCTTCTACCCTTAGAAGGTCTAACACGAAGTGACAAACTTTCCATATGGTTTTTCAAATGGAGGTTAGAGGTCAACAATGTTCCCCACAACTATAATATACATTGCTATCACAATATTCCCAAGCTGTTGGGGATTTCCTAACACTTCCATCTTCAATGTAGTCCTGGACTCCGGAAATTTAGACACCTACTGGGGGAGATGAAGGCAGGGACTGGGTTACAACCAGGCTACAACCCCTCTGCAGTGTGTGCTGGCAAGGCAATGCTGAGACCTGAACTCCTTCAGGGACCCCTACACTCTGGCCGGGTGTGGCAGCCCTTGCCTGTTCTCCTGCTTGGAGGGGAGCTGAAAAACAGATATGGGGGTCACCAAGCTGGCTGGTGATATCTTGCTACCAAGCAGTTGACAGTGGCTGGAATTTTGATGCTTTTTCACAGAGTGTTCCTGAAACAGTGTTGTAAGGCACCAAAATTATTCTTTTTCCTTTAAAATTACTTAGGAAAATTTTGTCCTTTTTTTTTTTTAACAAAACCAAACAACTTCACAGCTTTATTGTAAGCACATGGAGAATGAGATTTAGCTAAAGCGAAACTCAGTTGAGGTCAGGTTACAGAAAATTACCTTTTCTGCCTAAAAACTGCCAAGAACATAATGTTCATGGCTTAGAAAAGAATGATCTTGGAAAACACCACCAATTACATAGAGAAGATGGGAAGAGCAATACAGTGCCCTCGAAGCTAAGCCCACACTGTGATCAGCACCGTGAGGCAGCCAACTCCGGCACTCGCCTGTGTGACTCCATTTCCACTGCCATCTCTCCTGTTTTGCACTGCAGACTCACAGGTGCTTGTGAGGAAGCAGCACCCGACAGTAACGGCAGCACCTGGCAGTCACATAGTGGCCATGCTCTGCCGTGCCCTCGGCACACACTGGGACTCCAGTGCTGCGAGCGCTTCTGCACCTCCCTGCACTGCCATCCCGAGAGACCTGGATTTCCACAGAATTAAGTGACGTAGGAGCTTGAAGGATCAATGCCTTGATGAGAACCTGTACTTTCTTCTCCTACTGCAGTACTGGGTATCTATCTATAGAGATTCCCTTCATATTTCATTCCTGCTGATTTTGCCAATACTTGTATTTTCATTATAGCTCCAGATTATTTGATTTCATTCTTTCCAATACAGCAAACCCTAGAATTCATGGCTAAGTTTAATTTCCACTAAGTCAGCTGCAGCCTGCTGCTAAAAGCACTTTGTTTACTTAAAAGGCTTGTAAAGCAACCAGATTTGTCACTTAGGAACCTCTGGTTGCAATTAAAGTTCAGTGTGTCACCTTCAATCAGTCCAAACTTGCACAGATCTTGATCCAGATGAAATGGCTGATTAGAATTCTCTTTAGGGATTTCTGTGCAGGAGTGACTCCCTTCTTTGCGAGGAGCAGGTAATGACACACAGGGAGCTACAAATGCTGAATCTACCTCCTGGTTGTGATTTTGGGATATGAACACTTCTGTGGGCAAAGCTATGCAACCCAATATGCTTCTACCCCTGGGGGGACCAAGGGGACTCACCCTGGGCAACCTTGGTGGCTTGCCTTGACCCACAGCCCTATTCTGGGCTCATCCCAGCTGCTGCACATCACAGTGGGCTGCCCACAGCCCCAGGCAGGGGCAGGTTCTGCTGCTGCCCCTCCAAGTGTGCAGAAGTGCAGTTTGGACACTTGGGTTCCTTCGGTGTTTGCTAAGTCAAGTCATTCATGACAGAAACACTAACAGCCTTGCTTTCTCTTGAGCACTTCTTTAAATCCCACATTTAATCAAGCACTCTAAGACCCCAGATTGGAAGATGCGTTACCACATCTCCCTACCTGTGACCTGTGGTTCTTGGGCATGGAATGAAGAAACTCTGAGCACAATAGCCAGCGCAGGTAAGGCATGCTCCATCTGCACTTTACATATCTATGCCCTGTGATACATTTTGCCTGAAATTTGAAAAACCAGGTCCCTCTGTGCTTTAAATAGGGAACCCACATTAACTGGAGACTTGTGACACGAGCCCTTCAGTGTGTCACAGCTTCAGCTGTAACATGGCAAGGAGAAGCTGCTCTTCTCTCCTTTGGGTCTTGTAGAAACAGATCTGTGAAACATTTGTGGAAATTCAGACGAAGGATTACTTGTCTTCAGTGTAAGGTTTGAATACTGCGCTGTCAGTAAGACCAGCATTTTAACAACAAGAAGACAAAATACTTAATAGGTGTAATTAAAGCAGTCTGCTTTCAAAATAGAGATGAAATTATGGAGTAAAAATAATGAGTAGTCAAATAATTAGAGGCAACATCTTAACACACACAATGGAAAAAAATATGAGACCAGACAGGATATCTTAGTTCTTGACTTCCTTCATTTTGAAACCTTAACTTTGCAATAATAGTGTTTATAAATGCAAATATAATTATTGTACATAGAATTCCTAAAATTGGTGCAAGAAGCACATTTTCCAACATGCATGAACTTCCCTAGTATGTCTGCCAAAAATGATGTCTACAAGACTGGAATGGCACCACCACACTCATGAGGACTCATGAATGATTCTGTGAGTGCAAATTAGCTGCTTCACACAGACAGCAATATAGCTCAGAGTTATGTTTCTGGGAATCCAAGGGTCATTAAGAATAAAATATACAAAAAAGGGAAAAAAACGAAGAAAAAACTCCATATGCCCAAGAATCTTACACTTGACTTAAACCAATTATCTCTTTGACTGACATGATCCTAATTATATTTATATACAAGAAAGTTTCAATTCATTAATATCTCTAAATTACAGAGATGTTTTCAGTGTGAAAACCTTGCTTCTGACAATAATTGTATTATTGTTAATCCCACAGATTCAGACGGGCTTTGGATCTGACCTCATTAATACCAGAGTAATAATTACAAACGCAGAGGTCAACTTTTCTCCTCTCTCTTTTGTTCTTCCTCTGCATTTGATTAGATTTTATGTACCAGCCCATTGCTTAAGGGCTTACCAACATTCCTGAGAAACATTTCAGATACTTAATGTTTAGAAAATGTGTGAGCATTATATTCAATATTATTGGGCTGTGTGGCGTCCTAACAACCAAGGCTTTTTGCCTCTTATGTAAATGTAGGAAACAATCTTACTTAAGCAACTTCACATCAGTAAATACTTCTAGGAAGTTTCAGTGAATTTGCAACAGAAAAATCGTATTCTTTTCCAATAAAGAAGCTGAAACTCACCAATGCTGTGCTTCCTACAAAGTGGGCCTCTATCCCCAACTAACAATACTGCATGAAAGGCAGAACATCCATGTCTTGGTCACCAGTCCCTGGTTCAGGATGATGTCTTGCTAATTCCACCAAGGTCAAAAGCAATGGCAGGAGGTCAGTCCTACCCTTCACAGAGCACCAGAAATTTGTCAGTTATGTACTTAACTATACTCAGCTTACTTGTTAGTACTAAAAGACAGGAATTATGCTGCAAATTAAATATTATTACACAAAAAATGTCCTCTGTTCTCATTGCAGATGCTTTAAAAGCTTCAAACCCCACTATTTTAGAATAAACTAGGAAGGAACAAGAAAGCCAAGTCCTGAATTTCTCTGCATGCTAAAACATGGTGATGTCTTAGGACTGCTTGCCTTGTTCCATGAGCTTCATGATTTGTCTGGGTTCATTAAGACCAAAAGGATTGATTTAATTTCAGACTTAGGGTCTCTTTACTTTTCATTATGTCAAAAATAAATCTAGAATAGTTGAACTGATGTCAGCAGTTGTACCACAGACCTAAAGTAACCAGGAGCCTTTCCCATTTCTTAGAGAAGTTCATCAGTGCTTATGAGCTGGCTGGGTATGTAACTTGGTGAGAAGCTACAGAAAAATTCCCCTAAAGCATTGTATCTGCTGATAAATCCTATAATAATATAGGACAGATGTAAAAGATGCAGTCATGAGCCCTTGAAGGTAATAGTAAAACTTCTGCTGACTTTGTTTAATCAGAATTTCACCTCATACTGAGATGATTTCTCAAAACTAGAATTGTAAGTCACTCTTACTATTCCTTTTTACAATGCTATCAAACTGTGGCCAACTTTCAAATACACCACATGTGACCAAAACCAATGCATTCATAAATTCAAGAAGTTATAGGAAGTTTGGAAATTTAAGAGGGGTGGGGAGAAAGTAATTTTAGATGACAGCTTAAAAGTCTGGAATAAGCTGCCCTGGCTTTAATAGCATATTGATCTAGGAGTTCAGGTGGGCTGTGACATTACTTCTAGGAGAGGTATTAAATTTACAACCACCCTAACAATAGTTTCCTATGATGCCTAGAAAAAGGTTTGGTAATTTTTAGAAACAGCTAACACTGATGTTAGTCCACTGGGCTGACAGAACAAATAACATGTTCATATTAATGCATAAGCAGAGCCAAAAGATATATGTATGTTAATACCACCCCATAAGCACACATTATAAATATTTGCAGAGACTAAAATATACTTAGCTGTCATGTTTTGTTGTATTGTTGATCTGACTTCAGTCAGTTTTTTATTTCCTTTGGTTTATGATTTACTAGCTAACATGGCTGCTGCTCACGCTCCATCAGAATGATACTGTATGCTACATACATCACTCTAATTATATTTCTGAATTATTCCAAAGAAAATTGATGCATTCTATCACAGCAGAAGAGCAGCTTTAAGAGCTACAAGATAGATTTACATTATCTGCAAAAAGTTCTGAAAGACTCTTCAAAGGTTTATGGTAAGTGTAGGAGGGTGGGAAGCGAGGAGCTGGAGTGCTGGCACCACGGGTTGCCTTGGGCTGGTCCACTGCAGGACCTGCCAGACAGGGTGACACCCTCACATTTAGTGAGCTGACACACAGAGGTGATAGGCTCAACACAAGCACAAAGTATTGGCATCATTACTTTTGCAAGGGTGCACAGGTTAGAAATGAATTTGCTCTCATACATCACTCATGAGCTAGTAGCTTTGCTTTAATAATTTAATGGTCTTTTCTATAGTGGAGGAAGCAATTTCCTCGCGGCATGCAGAATGTTCGAACAAGCAAGTGAATGTAGCAACCCCACTGGCCCCATGTGCGGCACTTTGCGCTTCCAAGCACAATGCAGGGGGGTGCTGTGAAGGTTGTCCTTTTATTTCTCCTTGGCAGAGATATTGCAACCTGGGTGGCCACACTGCAGCTGCCACATTGCCTCGAATATCTGCTATTTGATAAGGTATGATGAACATCTGGAAGCAACCTTGGTCCCACCAGAGTCTTAAGCCACCTCATTCAGCAGCCCCATGGCAAAAGCTACTTCCAAACAGCTCCCTAAAACCTGCCGTCAACCACACCACTGTATCATGCACTACAGGGTACATTATTCCAAGAAAGGAATTTCCATACGGCAGCTAGTTACTTGGCAACAAAATAACCTAAAACTACAGAAAAATCAGAGCTTATGAAACCAAGAGAAAAAAAGCCCATCAAACCAGGCACTTCCCCCTTATCTGAAATAAAAAGAGAATACATAATGTCTATGCTTCCAAAAGCTGGACACCTTTGGTGACAATGGTCTGATTTTATGGAAGTCTTGCAAGATCAGTCCTCCTGCCACAACACCTGCCTCACTCGACAGCTGCTCGGATGGGCCACTGGCTTGCTCAAGGTTTCCAGGTCTATGTGGGCTTGAAGATAAAGCTGCTCTTAAGAGCTACAGTTTCAAGAATATATAGCTCCAGAATAGCTTCCCCATGAGAACAGCTCTGAAGCAAGGCTGTGCTGTCTGATTAGCATTTTAAAATTCTGGACTCATTCCTCTCAGGAACACCACCTGACCCTGAGCTGGTGGAACAGCCTGTCAGGCAGCTCACATTTCCAACAGCATCACCACCTGCCGGGGGCAGGCAGGGACTGTTCCCCAAACGGTACCCTTCCCACAGCCCTGACCCCTGTGGCTTTGCTTTGCTTTTTGGGCCTATATTGGACTGTATTTGCCCTGCATTCTACAACCAGCAGAACCTGTGTGCACATCTCAGGAGCATGGATGTGTTTGTAAGATGCAAGTGTGGGCAGAATGGGAACTTTTCATGACCAAGGCATGCAAAATACCTTGAGAGTGGGCAACGTGATGAGCACATCCTGCCTTTCCCTTTGCTAACTGAAGTCACAAGACCATTAGCCATGCCTCCAGGCGCTTAAAGCGTGAGCACTCTGCCTACACAACCAATGTCTGAAGACGGACAGGCTCCTTTGTGCTCTCCTTCATTCTTACACATCAATAGAGCAACACAGGGCTGTCCAACACAAAGGATTTCACGGCAAGGCAAAACAAAATAGCAGAGGAAATGGGGCAGTTGTATATATTTCAATTGCTGGAGAAGGAAATGCATGAAATGGGAAAATTAAACACTTAAGCAGTCATTCACAAAACAATCCTGCTTTGAGACTGTAGTTTCACATTTTTGAGAACCAACTCAGAGGGCTCACTGTGGTCAGGGCTGGCAGCAGTACTGTTTGGGCTCAGCCAGTGGCAGCTGGTTGCCTACCCAGTGATAGTTCTGCTGCAAGTTTATTTCTATCAGTTCTTCAGAAAGAAGTTACCAGCTCTGAGGAAAGTCAAAGACAGGCAAGTGCTACATGGGTGGGTGGCAGGCAGGCTGAGATGGTGTGGAGCAAATCTATGAAGGCAGCAGAAATGGTGCTTCATGTACAGCCTCAGAGGATTGTGCTGCCTGGTGTTACAGGGAGCAGCCCAAAACACCACCAAAAGCACCCAATGAAATAGATTTCAAAATAATTGTCTTTAAGATCAGCTAATTAATGCTTTGTAATCAGCCTGTTAAAAAAACCTCTTCTTATTAAATTGCTTATTCATTAAGAACAACAAGCAAAAGAGTACAAAGGAAGGACTTAGGAGTTCTGATGGGCTGGACACATGCAGCAGCTTAATAAGTCTACTAAGCCGCTTGTGTACCAGTCCACTTCGGCAGTACGCTCACAGCACCATTAATGCTCTAGTCCCTGAGAACACACACTATTCTCTGTTATTGCTACTGGGTGTTACATGCTTGTATCCTTCATGGAATGAACTCCCTGGTGCATATCTTTGAATGCAAAACTCCCTGGTGCAAATTTTCTTTGAATATTTTTATATTTTCTTTTCTGAACATGTTCTGGGCAACGGGATGAGCCCTGTGAGCACAGGAGGGCATTACATAGGAGGACTGTCATTAGAAATACATTTTCCTAAGTTCACGCATTGCATTTTGAGCTGGGGTAAACTCATGTCTTCATTAGCTTCTACTAAACTTCAATATTTAAACAAGGTGGTGGCATTATAATTTCAAATACTTCTTCAGTAATTTCTGCTTACGGCAGCAGCCTGCAGGAAAGCACGCTAGAGACTGAGCATGCAACCAGAAAACGAAGGTTCCTTGCATACAGATGAGCCTTCATCTCACAAAATATTTAAGGGCCTGTGGCTTGGATGCAAAAGTTGGAAGTATGACCCTTTGTGGCAGTAGGGCAGAGGCTTATTATAAGGATGCACTGTAAGGAAGCAAATCTGTCTTTAAAAGAAGTTGATGAAATAAAGACCAAATTTGAAAGAATAGTGTTTAAGGAAAAACAAACTATTCCTGTTCTGCTAGATATACCTTCAGCAGAAGTCAGACCACATACTATGTCCACCAATTAATTTCCTACATGATCCAAATCCTAGACATCATCCAAGTCCTAATTTTGGAAGACAATGAAGTTCTTGCCATGTTTGGTGGCTTGTATTAATCCCCAAACCATTGTAGTCCAAATAACAGCCAACTTCTTAC
Source organism: Sakesphorus luctuosus (assembly GCA_013396695.1). NCBI lineage: Eukaryota > Metazoa > Chordata > Aves > Passeriformes > Thamnophilidae > Sakesphorus > Sakesphorus luctuosus. The sequence goes on from VWZD01010919.1 coordinate 577,830, forward strand.
TTCAACCAATAATGATCCACCAGCTGTCCAACAGGGTGCCTGTGTTTGCACCATGTCTTTATGGAAAGGAAAAGACATAGTCCTCCTCCTTTGTCTGCCACAAAACTTGAACAAAGATAAGCTAGAAAGAATCCACCTTCCAGGAGTTATTACAGGACTGTACCTGACAGGATACTGAATGCAGTCTGCCAGGACAGAGTGGGACACATTCAGCCATGCTAGACTGGAACAAAGCATGAATCAAGCTCAAGTTGCTAAGGCATCCTTGCTGGTTGCTATGGCATGTGTATTGTTACAAATGTTTAGTTCTGGTTTATTATTTTTCAAAGAATTGGCTTAGTTTGTGTAACATAAACTATCAGCCATGTTTATGTTAACGGGTCATATGTACCTCTGTTGTCCAGTCTTGGGCTGTGTCACACATTATCATGCATGTTTTTGTGCTTCTGGAGAGAAAAGGTTTTAAAATGGTTGAGATTAGCCCATGCAGTAATCCATTTCTACTTGTTAAACTTATCACTTCTGTACAGCAGATAGAGTCCTTTAGAGATGCAACTGATCGCTATAAAAAGCCAATGCTTTAAAAAGTACATATGATCCATAGAGTTTCGCTCATAGGTATTTTCAATAAAATCCTTGTACAGACCACCAAATAGATTTTGTGGATTCCCGTGGAGTTGCACTGAACCCCATCTGATTGCAAGTGGGCTGTGCCCTGCTAAAGGCAGTAAATTTTTTGGAGTACAAACCCACTCCGAAAAGCAACAGCCTCACAGGGCTCCTTGTTTAGTGTGTCTCATTGTCTCCATCTTAAAATAGCTCAGTTCAGTAGCAAAACGATTACTTTTGTTTTTAAAGCGCTGTGAGACCACGTAAATTCAGCCAAACTCACAGCACTCAAGCCTGAGCTCTTCCACACTAGCACATTAACACTGGTCTGTGCAGCCCCAACGCTCCTCCGAAATGCCCAGGTCTATACAGCTTCTGGCTCTCTGGCTGGCACAGCCTCAGCGGGCAGGCACGGGCAGACACTGTTGGGGGCGAGGCACAGACAAGGCAGCGCGGGGAACTCCTGAACCTGTCCTGCCCTCTGCCGCGGGGCTGTGCCCGGAGTCCCTCTGCTCTGCTCAGCCGCTGACTTCTATGGCATTGATGAGAACAAAATCCTCTGGGAAGCTATGGCTGAGGATGGCCAGTGGCTCAACGCCAGCCTTGCGGTGAGGGGAGGACCAGCCAGGCGGGTCGGCCGCAATCCATGCCCTTGGGAAAGCCCGACTGACCCGCTCCTCAGCCGCGGGGGAGCCACGCAGGCCACGCGGCAGCACCGGGACCTGCCGGGCTGCGGCAGCGCCGCTCCAGCCTCGCCACCGCGCGGCTCCGCATCGCACCCCAGCTCAGGATGCTGCCCATCAGCAGCTCGTCCAGCTGTGCCAGCTGCGCACAACGGCTCAAAAACCTCAGTCCCCCACACACCCCAACACCCTGCTGACGCTTCAGCAAGCGCGGTCGTACAACACGTGATTTTAAACTATAAATAACGTAAGTTACTCGAAGCTACCAATAGTGACATGAAAGCTCACGCAAGGCAGAAAGCCTTAATTATAGTTTCTGAACCTATGAAGTCATCTAATAAACATATGTTCCTCTACACTGCAAGGAGGAAAAAGGACACATGCAGTACTTTTAACCATCCTCACAAGGAGGAAAGAAAATCAGACTTTGGAAGCTTTTGGAAATCCACAATTCAGAAAATCTGCATAAATCCAGAAAATCAGCTCTACTTCGGTTAAAAAAAAAACAAAAAGGCAATACAAAATCATAAGCACTCTGGGTTTCATTGTAAAAGCAATAGTATTAATTCCACAGTGTCAGGCAGCACTGCAAGCCTTCATAGCCTTCTCTTGATTTTTTTTTTGTTTTTCTGGATCAAAGTTACCTCATATTGATCTGAAAAATACCCGATATCCCTCCTTAATGCCCAGACTCACAAATATGAAGCAAGAAAGGAAGGAATATGGTACACTTATTGACTCATGCGTCATCAAAAAATTACTAATTAGAAAACAGTTCAAAACCAAAATTAAGCTTCCTCTTCTAGCACTGTATACCCTGTTTAAAATCAACAGCAGTAAAAAGTACTAACAATCTTCATTCACAAGTGAAGGATTTGGCTGCAACCCTATATTCTCAGTAGAGGGAAAATACTGAGAAAGGAAACGCCATTTTTCCATAATCACTTCTTAAAACAGAGCTGTACTGTGCCCTGGACAGTGCAGAGTCTATTGATAGTAACAAAATATTGCATTCAAACAATTATGGGTGAAGAATTTAAAAATATTTCAATCCTATTTGGCTAGAAATCATTTTAAATTTGACATTATTTTGTGGTTCTGTGATAAAAAACCTTCTTATTTGCTTGAGACAAGACTTAAGAAAGCCTTAGACAGAGCAGATTTTCTTAAATTAGCTTGAAAATTCAGTTTCCAGGGCAACGTATGCAGGTCTTCATACATCAACATCTCTTTGCACCATTTTATAAATATGGTTGCTCACTAGAATATCATAAAATACTTTTAAAATACAGTAAACTATTTTGATCACTATGATCTCTTTTTTTTGGCCTTTGAAAAAAGCTGACTGTCTTTTCTTTTTAGAAGAATCTTATCAATAAAATTGTAAACTGTTCTCCTTCAGAGAGGTTTTATCCCAGAAATGCCTGCAGTGACACCCAGGCATGTAATACTCTTCTATCAGCACCTTAATGTTTATGCAACATTTCAGTAAGCACCCCTTATTCATCATCTTTTCTTATTTTCTTTTCAGTTTGCCAGTAGGAAACAAGACTTAGGGTCTATGGCAGGGTAGGAGTCTGCTGGTTTATATATAAAATTAATCTGAACGTCTGTTTCACAGGAGCAACCTGAAATATTGAGACCCTCAGTGACTTTCTCACACCTACCAATACATAGAATGGTATAGAAAAAATAAACTAACTATGCATCTACCTATTTCATCCTCCATTCTAAAAGGGTGGGAAAAAATTCCTATAATGATGATTATTGTTTTGAATCTGTGAGCCCTCAAGAGGTGCTTTGCATCACTCCAGCAATTTACTGAAACAGGTACCTGAAACCATGAGCAGCAGAGTGGATACACTTCCTTCTTCCATTTAACAGGGGCCTGGTTGGACCCTTGCCCCATGACGTTATGGTGGAGCAGACAGCACATGGCATAGTTACAGCATGAGGTTTGTCTTAGGAAAAGAAGACTGAATGACTGTTACCTGCACATTTTACTCCCTGAGCAATGAGGCCCCACATGAAGTTGGCACAGTATTCACACCAGTGCGGGCCCCTGAACGTGTGCACCTGGAAGACAGTAGCAGAAAGAAAAATTACAGAAAATGACCCAATTATTTCACAGGCATCAGTATCAATGTGTCTAAACAGGGCAGAATTCTTTGAAGGCACCACCTGCAGTTGCTGGAAGTTTCCCTTTATCACTGCAGGAAAGGAAGAAAGAAACTAAGAAAGATTTAACAACCAAGATTCTTGCAGACCTGTGGAAAGCAGAAATTCTCCATCTCAAGCTGTCTAGAGCAGCAGAACTGGGTCTGTGGGGGTCTGCTCTAAGACCACATGGGGCAGAGAAGCAATGGCAGGGCACAGCCCTTCTCCCACCTCTCAGCATCCCTCTGCCTGGACAAGGTTTTGGCCACAAGGCAAGGCTCTTGCAGCAACCGTGCAAGAGTTCACCTTTCAATTTAAAATGTCTTGTGCTATGCCCTCCCCTCCATAAGGTACTGTGTGAACTGCATAGGGGGCTGCAAGATTTCACCTTTCTCCCTCAGGTGGAGGGAGTCCTGCCAGGCAAAAATACCAGTGCTACACAGAAATACTGCAAATGCACTTAGAGATTTTCCAGTTTAGAATAACTCCAAAAGGAAATTAATTCTCTTCAGACTAATGCTATATATTGAAAATCCAAAATGGAAAAAAGAATCCACTAAACAAGGAAAAAATTCAAAGCTAAAAAAAGGAAGAAAACCCTATGCTACTTTCCTTCCTGGCTCACATGCTTGTTACAAATCCTGCAGCCACCAATAACTGCTTCTGATTTTATTTTGATAAAGTTCCTGTTGTAGGAAACCACAGGATTCTTTAGAGAAAATCATTACTTCCTTAGCTAGTGTAAAAGGCTTGGAGCTGCTATTTAGAACAAACAGGCTGACAAAAAGAATCAGCAACTGATGATCATAAGAGCACAAAATTTGCAGTGAAAAGTAGTAAAAACACTTTAGGCTTAAGTCACTCAGTTCTCCAGAGTTACTGAGCAGGCAGTAACCTCATGCACAAGCACTGCCCTTTTGGATCAGTGTGGAGCAGAGGAGAGATGGAGCTGGTGGAAGTGTGTGTTCTCACATCTGCACAGCTGTCTGGTTATACACATTGAAAGGTGAGATGGCCTGACTGAGGTGGCAAAGGTGCCCTGCCCCACTGATGTAAGAGGCAGCTGGATCCCAGCTGACACTTGCCCCTACCTAGTGACAACCCAGGGCAGCCGCCTGGCAATTCAGACCACATTTCAGTTCTGGCTAAAGGAAGGTATGCAGCCTCCTGTGCATTTGCTGCCCCCAGAGCGGCAGCAAGGCAGGTTGCTGTGACAGGCTGGAAAGTTACTCGTGAATTCACCAGTAACGCACATGCACGTCTGTGCTAAGCTGCGCTTCCGACTGCCTCTAGAGGAGAGTGATGGTGCAAAAGGCAGAGGCTGCTCCCCCCAGCCCTGCCTGCCGCGTCCACACCCGCTCCCACTCGCCCTTGGAAGGTGCCATGTGCTCCACCAGTCCTCTGCTCAAAGCAGCTTCAGCTGACTTTTACAACGCAAAGGATGACAAGATTGTCGGCAGCTGTAATCTCCATTTTCTTTTTTTCCTCTCACCACAAAGATTTTTCACACCTTTCTCTCCGTTACCCACCTGCACTACCCACATCCTCTTGGCTTTCTTCCTCAGCCTTGTGGTTTCTATCCAGGTCGTTGGCAGTGTTCTCTTCCCAGAATAAGAACATTTTAATATCCTCAAGCAAAACATTGTGCTTTAATGCCTGCAGGACTCACAGAACTTTTCCAGGAGAAAAAAAGCCTAATTTCAGTCACCATCTTTTTTCAGGGGAGGGATCAAAGGAACATTTCCCCCCAAACCCACTTATTTAAAATATTTCTCAATAATTCTGTTGAGGAAAACTGAAACAAAAATGACATTTCAAAAGTCTGGACAATAAATATTTTATTTTCAGAACACTTCTTGGTTTTATAAGGTTTTTTTTTTAGTATCTTTGATTGCAAAGGAGGGGAAATTTTCTCTTGTTCCTTGAAATGATGACATTTTAACTTCTTTTTTTAGGCAGAATAAGAGCAAATTTTGACATATTAATATTTATTTCTAAATAAAAAGAATGTCACTGTCCTACCCTGTGCCTCTCTGGTTGCTGATCTCAGTTCATCAAATTCACTGCACATGCTATTTGATGAAACATTTCTAATGCTAGCCTTAGGTGCTGGGGTCTGAACCTGGCCTCTCCAGAGCTGTTTCCAGCACTGATGTTAAACCCCAGATGTCCAATCTCTAACTGGCTGTTGTTTCAGCAGTGAACATCCTTCATCCTTGGCATCTTGCTCCCCACCATGGTCTGCATGCTTCCACTTCCCCCTGACTCTCCTTTGGAACTTTTCTGCAGGGTCTGTCACATCCCAAATCTGCCACTCCAACCTTTTGCCTCCATTTTTACTATTATGAACTTTTTTATGAGCTTGGTTTCTCTTATGTATCTAATAACTATGATCCACCTAGATACAAAAAAAATTACCTTTCTCTGGCAGCCAGTTTCCCTGACATTGCTCTGGCTCTCAGATCACCCCTCAGAAGAGTTTACGTGACTCATCATCTACGTAAAAATAACAAGGACAAAGCAGACTTTCCTGTTCCCTACCAACACTGTATGTATTGGCCGTCCTTCACTAGACCAGCATTAACTTTGCCCTTCAGGACCACTGTTTCAGCATCATTAGCACTGTTCTCTCATCCTATGCAGCCAGGCTTCATCCAAACAGCAAAATGCCTTTCCATATCATCAGTTAGAAGATTTATCCAAAGCCTGCTCTGCTTTATGCTGCCCCATCCAAATTACTCTTTCTCATCCAGTATTCTGATTGCAAACCCAAAACAGATTAAAGGTGAGGGTAGTTTTTTCTGTGTCCCATAGTGCTCTGCCTTGCTTCATCTTTTATCTGACATGCAATGGGGAGGTTCTCTGGCAGTATTAATTACGATGCCCAAAGGTGATAATGTCTTTCCACCCCTGGTGTACACAACCCTGCAAGATCAGCTCTGAAGCCTCTTTAAGGGTTTCTAAGCAGTGCTGTCTTTTCCCAGAGCTCAGCAGTGCTGGAACATAAATCTTCCCACTACCATGCAGTGGAACTGGATGGCTAATCCTACACTGGTCTGAATACACATCATCTCTGGGAATTAAATCAGACACAGTAAGTGATGCCAGAAAATACTGAAAAATTGATCTTCTGAGGTCAGAACAGCCTCTAATCATAGTTCATCCTGGAGGGTGGGGCTGGCAACAAGGAGAAAAGAAACACCTTAGCATCCCTTTGCTAGTTCAAGAGCCAGCACCTGCAAACAATACTACATTTATTACATGACACTGTTTATTACAGCATTCTGACTTTTATATTTAATTTCCCATTCTAAAACCCTGCCAAGCAACTTGCTTTCAAAAATTAAGGATGCTTTCCAGAAATTTTTCTAAAAACACACCCAGCAGAGTCCCAGAGATCCTGACTTAAATTACAAGGGGTTTCTTTCCCCTTATAAAAAGAGCATCTGCCATATGCAGATTTCACTGTCTTATAAAATGTGAGAGAGCAGGATTGCCAACTGAGGCTTTATATCTCCCAATCCTACCATTCTCACTCCCACCCAAAAATCTTCTTCTCTTTCCATAAGGCTTCAAATAGGAGGGATTTTTTTTTAAGAATCATGAAAATGAGTGAGTGGGAGAGCAAGTTAAACTGCTTTTAATCTTAATTTGTAAAATTCTTAGGGAAAAAAAGAGTAAATTTAAAAGAAAGGAAAATACCTACTTCAAAACTTGGTAAAATATTAAGGCATGATTACTAAGCTGTCCTGCAAGTCTGAGGTAAGAGGAAAGTCTCACATTGGGTTTACACCCAGGCATTTCCATTTTGAACTCTCCTGCAATACCAGCAAGGTATAATAAACATATAACTGTGATCTATGTAGAAGAACATTTTTTTGCTTAGACTTGAAAGATATTTTCTTATACACAGGGGGGAAATAGCTCAATGGCTGTGATTAATATGAATTATAGAATCTCACTTATTTTTGTTTAGTATTTAATTAAAATATTTCTTAGAAAAGACAGTTTTTAGGAGAATCAAATAAAAAATGATCCAGTGGCTCTGACAACAGATTACAACACAAGATGTGAACTCCTCAAGCCAATCTCTTACCATTATTTCTCAGGCTCTATAAGGGTCACTGCTGAAGTTACCCATGTATCTCCTAACTCCACTAATTTTTGAGATTTTTTGTTTTTCCTAGGCTGTTATTCAGCTACTCTTGATTGCTATCTGAACACCAAGAGAGAGCCAGCAAATAATTCGTACTCTTAACTGGCAGACTTACATTATATCACTTGTCAAGGCAGGGAGAAAGAGAAGAGGAAATATCAGCCAGGTGCTGTGCAAAGGTGGTATGAGAGAAGACAGTGAATCAGCAGAGCTTTAGCAAAGCCACTGATGAGAAGAAAGCAGGGCTGGATTTGAAAAACTTTGGTTATGAAAAATCAACACCGAGCACAGAAAACAGAAGTGTTTGTGATTATTATACAAAAAAGCCTTCCTTTGTTGAGAGGCTCCTGTCATGTTCTCCCTGAATGCCTGCTCCACCAGGACCCTGCTCCTCTTGCATGGCCCTCCACACTGAACTGCTGCCTTGTCAGTGCTCAGAGAGGAGACCAAGTAGACCAGGGACTGAATACATGGCACACCCCCAGCATTTGCACCACATGGTGCTCCAAAGGTCCAGTTCTGCTGGCTGTACTGTCTTTCAGAAAAATTCCCAAGGATGATGGGACACTGCTGATGGAAGCTGTCAGCTCAGTGGTCCCAGATGATGTGCAATTCCACAAACTGAATTCTGCCTGTTGTGACTCTACCAAGCTTTTAATTGGATATGGGAGACATTGTAAATCCCAATTAAAACGATGAACTCAGTCTGCATTATTAACGTCTGTCTTCCCCGTCACAGCTGATTTTATCAGGCACTGAGCACAACCATGCTGGCATCCAATAGGCATGTCCTTGTCATCCATCCATGGCCCAGACAGAGAGTGCCTGGGTGTGAAGGGGACAGAGGAGATGAGTGAGAAAGTCAATCAACTCAACCATCAGTTTGGGTAATACTTCAATTTAATCCTTTTATATATTATGAGTATTAGACAGTGCCTCTAAAACAAAGGTCTCAAGCACTCCAAATACTCCAGCATAAGGTATTACTCCTGGGAGGAAAATATTGCTGCTACTGAGTAATCTAAGAAGCGAAAAGACAGCCATGACAACCCACATGGCAGAGCTGTATCTGCAAGATAATTGCTTTCATGTGAAGGTGTAACAGGAATGAATGGAACTGAGACCACTGGAACACATCTTCAAAACTAGAGCTGACTTTGCCTGGCCCAGCAGGGGTGCTAACCATGGGGAGCCAGCTTGGGACCACCCCAGTGACTTTGTCCACCAGCTCTTGAGAGGAGAGATGCTGTCAGAAGGCTTGTTCAGAGCATGGAGTATAAATAGCACCGTTATCGCCAGCGGGCACTGACACGGATGTAGAGCAGGCCAACCTCCCTCCAGGTCCTCTCCCACTTGGAGCCAGAAGTGCTGTCATGTCTCGTTTACTTTCTGGTTTGCACTGACTGTGTCAGTAGAGATGGGAACAATTGAAAATTGAGCTTAGATTGTGCTCTACAAGAGCCAAAGTTGAAAACAAGAATAGCAGGTTGTTGTCTTTTTTGCTTGAAAATTGAATGAAAATGGCCACCTTTCTTTCAGGATGGAATGGCAGATTTTCTTTAAATTGATATGTGGAAACTGGAACATTTTGCATTTTATTCCAGGTCCAAGTTACACGATACATGTGTCCATGCAAAACATTCTGAAACCAGATGAAAATTGTGTAAAATCCTTTGAATTAAAATTGTATATATATGCATACCATATATGTGATATGTACTGATGTGAGTATCATATATGCAATGATGTAAATAGAATATAAATCCCTGAGATTCCTCAATAAATGCTTTTGCAATGACGCTAAGGCTTATTTGGAGGAAAAGCTGTTCATGAGGAGAGAACAGAACCACTGTGAGTATCTAGAGGCAAAGTCCCAGTTCTCCCCAGCAGAGCACTTTGTAGCTTCACCACAGAAATGAGCTGCTCTGGTTTTGGGCTGTGCACATGGAAGACTCACACGATCCACATGTGGGGACTAATAAAACTAGTGTAGTGGGAAGAAATTTCATCTTAAATAAATTAAAGATTTTGAAAAAAGGCTTTATCTCTCTCTCAATTTTTTTTTTAACAGAGGCAAAGCCTGAATTCAGGAACTAGCACTAGGAAACTAGTAAGGGTTAAGTAATATTGGGCTATTTGCAATCTGCTCTGGAAAAGGTCTCGCTTTTCAAAAAAAAAAAAGTAAAAAAAGTAAAAATAACATTAAATAAATAGCCTAGGAGACCAAAATCCATCAACACTTAAAAGCTTTTCTGGCTTAAACTGTCTTATAATACACTATCAGAAGCAACAACACACAGATGATGAGGTCTTCTCAGAAGTTTTGTGCAAGTTTTTCTCCAGTTATGTTCTCCAGATATTTCCACTGCCTTTGAACAATTTTCTCCCCTCAAGTACTAGAAATGCAATAGAAACATCAAATTTCCTGAGGTTTTCTCATCTGTGAGAATGCACAGCGACTCTCCCCAGGGACAGAGCTAGAGGCACCCAGCTCTCTCTCTGAATATTTGAGTGCAGTGGCTCAATTAAAGATGTTTTGAAAATACGTTCAGTGCCAGGTCCGTTCCTAATAAAAAACCCAGCATCCTTTTTTGAGGAGAACTAGATCAATTTAGCCCAAATTGGCATCTGCCCCAGTTTTCAGAACATCAGAAATAGAAACAAGTTCGTGTCAGAAGTCACAGAAAAATGGCTGTGCTTAATATAGTAACAGTTTGTTATAGTTTCTGATCTTCCTGCAGCACTTCTGCATTTTCCATCTCCCAGTTTCCAGGTGCTTAGGCACGGCTCTGCTGAGTAGCTCTTGTTAGAATAAGATGTGGCATGGAAGTGATTTGCTATGACTTTTTAGCTAGGAAAGCACCTAGCACAGATGCAATTGCACTGGTAAAATCTGGGCCAGGGCAGCTTATGTGTTTCGAGGAAGCAGTGCAAGTTTCACTGACAGACTAACTTGTAAAAATTAGCAGTCTCTCCATTAAAGTGATGCTTGAGTCTGTCTATGCTAGCAAAGTCATTGCAGTAGGGACTGGTCTTCACCCAAGCCTTCACTTCTTGTGCATATTATTTAAGGCTATATTCTCCAGTTACTTCTGGAAAAGTACATTGTCTCTGCTCTGGAGCTCCCACTTGGCCTTTGCAGTGGGTCAGTCTCAAAGAGAAAGCCAGGATGTTGCTTCAGTCGAGAAGGGAGATAAGGAATCTCAATAAACAAGGCTCATCAATATGCTGGCTAACTTAGTTTAAGCAACTGTGGAAAAACATCTCTCCTCTCTGGAAGAAGTGTTGGTTTGAAAGGGAATTATGCTCACCAATTCAGAAAGCAGCAACCTGAAACTGTTATTTACTACAATTAATTGACTGTGCAGTCAGGGATCAGTAAGATGGTGACTAGGAAACAGCATGACTGTACCAAGTACTGCACAAAAACATAGCAAAAAATAGTCTTCTGGAGATATATCTGTTTTCTGAAGTGCAAGAGAGAAATGAAACAATATCCTACAAAAAATGATGCATGGAAACACAGATTTCAGTCCAGCTCTGACAGGCACAGTCACCTTCTAGCTCAGTGAAGCACCACAGCAATAATCTAGGCAGAGTGGGATTGTGCTTTGCATCACTGGCAGTTAGAAAACACCTGAAGGGTTTTCTGCTGGAGCCAGAGATGTCTGAAGGAATACCTGTAACCAGCCAAGGGAGCTAAAAATTCCCCAGGTTCCATGAGTCACAAAAGCTGGAATGGAGTGAAGACCTTTAAGGTGTTTGGTCCAGGCTTATTTTATATTTGCCAGGTGATGAGGAGGTTATTGCACTAACAAGTTTCACTATCCAGGGGATTTCTTGCTGTTGATCTCAAATTTTCACTTTCCTCTTCCTTTTAAGCCATCAGGCCATAACTCCCAGCTAATGTGCCTCTTCCATGACCGCTCTCCTTACCATTAACATTTTTTTAGCATAGTTTCACTGTTTTCTCTAATCCTATACAACAGCAAGCAAAGGAGCAAGGTCAGTGTCCAAGCCCAAAGCACAGCAAGAGGTGGCAAGGAGGTGAAGAAGACATTCCATGTCAGGTAGGGACGGACTGAGGGCAGAAGGTATTTCATCAGGAGTATCTTCTGTTTTATTAGCCAAAAACTATGAGATGTAGAGAGGAGATGGAGAGATGAGGAGATGCAGAGTGGGAAAGTGCAGAGGACTGAGCAAGAGGAATCCCATGTGTTCCCTACCCTAATAAACTGCTTCATCAGAGAGAGAAGACGAAGAAAACCTTAAACCAAACTTGGATTATCCTGCTGTGTAAGTCCTTTGGTCTAGAGCCCACCTCACACATCCCAACTCAAAGCTCCACTGAGTCCTTCTCTCAGTAACTAATCTTGAACATTTCATCCCACATGGCACCTTGCCATAGGGCCCTTTTACCCTCAAATATGTGGTTCCTGCTGTTGCCTGAAGCTTCTCTTTCACCTGCCTGTCCAGGAGGTGCTCAGCTGCTTACCCCCCCTACAGTTATTGAATAGACTAGATATCAGCTGGGTTAAGAAATCTACAAGCTATCACAGTTACTGTCTTTTGGGGACAAGATAAACAAATATGAGATTCACAAGGGACAGTAAAAAGCATTCTTACTGGGTTGAGGTGTAGAATAAATTTCTGGGAACAATTAGGTAGGAATCTACTCTGTCCACTTCTGTGAAGTTACGGAACTCTGTAACTCTTCTGTTACAGAACTTTCCCCTATGATAGAAATTCTTTTGGTAAGAAAGTAACACCACTGGCTACAGCTGTGCTCCTCGTCAGCACCTCAAAGAGCACACCCCAGATCTCCCAGAGCTTCTAAACAGAAGATGCTCTTGTTCATCTACGTTGAGTGGAAGGAGCACACACATATCCATATAGATATGTTTGTATGACAGAGTGTGAGGAAATTTATTCCCCACAATGGGTAAGCAACGGACAGAAAGAAAGAAAAAGCCTTTCTGTGAGAGACGGTAGGGCTGAAATTTCGAGAATGGTGAAGGGACTGTCCTGATTTGGTCTAGTGATTAATTTTACCAGAGATCTCATTCGGTGTGCTGGATTTCAGAAGAGCAAATTAAATGGAAGGAAAGCAAAAGTAATCAAATATGCAAATAGACAGACCCAATCAAGTCACTCAGTTCTAGCTCACCTTCAAATCCCATTATTCAATTAGAGTTAAATAAAATGCTGTGTCAAATATTGTAAATCTCTTTTAGCTGATGTATTAAATTAACATAAAAGGAATCTTATATATTAGATTTATAGAGGAGAACACAGAAATGATAATATAACTTTTTTTATAAATTAGAAAAGGCACAAATATGCTTAAAAATATTTTTAATACCTAGTTCTCATCCTGAGGGACAGGCATTAAAAACTGACATTTATAAATCATCATCCATGATCAATTTAAGAGAATTCAGCCACTCTGTATTTGCATTTGAGATGTGCTGATGAGAGACCAGACCTCTGCAGTCAGGAGAATATTACAGAGCTGGAGATCATTACTGACCAGCTCTGCCCACAGAGCTCCCTGTCACCCCAGCTAGTCATTCTGCTCCCTTCAGGCAGAAGACAACTCACATTCCAGGAGATTTAAATAAGATTAAAACCTCTCAAAACCCCAGCTGTGTCAGCACTCCTAGCAAAACTGTCTTTACATTCTTCTTTCAAACAACCCTTGGAGCAAAGCATAGGTTAATGGATTTATTCAGGAGATCTCTTGATGATTTAGAAGCAGCTTTCATGTTCATCCCTCCTCCAGGCATCTGTACTCCTACGATGACCATCACTACACTGCTCCTTTGCCAAGGTGTTCCTCTACCTGAGCTTTGCTGTAGGCAACAGGGTGTAAGGGTTCAAAGTCCACCTGTGCCCCCACCTACCCAGTCCCCAGAGACAGGAGGTGCACGGGGAACTGAGGTCTCCCAGCCTGTGGCCAAGTCTCTCAGATGCTTGCTAACCCAGCCTGCCTCTGGAGTGGCTGCTGCTGCCATCTTCCCTTCTCCAAGACAACAGCGCTTGTGCATTAATGATTCTCCACTTCTCCTCCCCCCCCACCACGCTAGGACGCTACAACATTTTCAGTATAAAAGGATTTCTGAGACCCCTTCATTTCTGTGACTGATCAAAGGAGCAGCTGGGAAAGGGTGAGGGGTCCCTGTCTGTTGCCTTGTGCCTGGAAAATGAGAAGCAGATCAGCCGCAGAGGTACAAAGCAGTGGGAGGCCTCCTGCTTGCCATGGGGCCTCAGGGGACAGCAGTCACTGTTGGTTAGCTGAACTAGATAGATTTTTTTTGTTTCTGGGTTGTTTTTTCTTGTTTTGTTTCAAAAGTCTAGGTTGATGACTCTGGGCCTGACATTTCCTACCCTCCCACATGGGTGGCACATTTGCTACTTGGCAGGCAACCTAGGAGATTTGTGGAGACATTTTAAATGATGACCTCTGTACATGTGAGAAGAAAAATTTGACAGATTCAAGGAATGATGAAGGAGAGAAGGACATGAACTAACGATGGCCACTCATTTTAGATCCATAACACAGTAATGACTATGAGCTTATTTTTTGTTTTTAATGGGAGAGTGGCCATATTTAGAGTTCATGAACAACAGCAGCACTCCTTCAGCAGGCAGGTGCATTGCAGCACACCCCTTAGGGTGGTAAGGAGCTTGTAGCCTTCTACTTTTTTCCAAAAAAAAATTTATCTGTGTAAGGTGACTCCATTCCACTGACTTGATAAAAGGGTTACTTCTCAAGGTATATTTTTCTGGCAACTATACATATAGAGGAACTACAGTACAACTACCATGAATAGAAAAATCTGTATGGAAAGTTTATGTTGTAGCTATAACATTTGAGCAGATCTACAGTCTGTTTTTGAAAAAGACTGGAAAACTCACAGCTTCCAAACTTTCCATAAACAATTTCTAGAAGAAAAACAAACAAACCCAAATGAATGAAAATCAAGTTATCGGATTAATTTCAAAACAGATGTGTTTCAGGCTGTTAAAGAAAAGCAACTAGGGAATACAGATGTGCACAAAATTAAATACGTGTTATCCTACATACACGGTAGTAGATGGAAAATCACTACCTGCTGCCATCCGCAAGAATTATGTCCAAACTCTAAGGAACAAATGAGAGCTGCAAGACATTGCATATCTTTAGGATACCTCAGGAGCCTGTGAAGAAATGCTCTGCATTTAACTGACAGCCAGGATTATTTTATGCCAAGCATTCATATTAAACACTTCCCACATACCATTTTGTACATGGGTTTCAAATGCATGTTTTATGGAAGAACTCAAATCAAACAAAACATCCTGATCACAGAAAGTTTCCACTTTCAGTTATTATCTGAACTCAAAAGCCAAAAAGTGGTTTAAATAAAATCAAATGGAGGATAGGTAAATTTACATATGTACATGCATGCGGACATTTACGTATGTCTGTGCATGTGATGGAAATCAAAACTGCAAATAGGAGACATTTAACAGATCCTTATATCATCAGATGCCTGTATCACATTTAAAATCTCCCCTTTTCTTAAAAGAAATAAAACCTGAAGCTTTTTCTTTTTTTACATTACAGATAAAATTTGGGCTTCAGACACTATACATGAGCTTTATAACATCATCTACAGGAATTCAGTATAGCATCAATTTCCTCTGTCTTACAATTAAAACTGCCTATCATCAAATGCATTCGACTGCCAAAAGGTTAAATTACTAAATCCTTACTGGACACTTACTACAGATACAGACACAAAACATGTGTGTAGTGTACTGATGTGTATCTCTTTTGCCAAAAAGCATTGTTTAATTAAAACAATAATTAGAACCTACATAGAAGACTAAGTAAATTTTATTAAAACACAAGGTAGTTGCTCATGCCAGCAGTTTCAACAGCCTTATGGTATAAACCATGCTGGTACCAACACACTCAATTCATTGACATAGGAGAAAAGCCAGAAACTAAGGGAAATGCAGACCACCTGCCCAAGCCAGATGCAGTAGAACACAGTTCTTACCTCCAAAGCTATTTACCGGTGACAAAGTGAGATAAGATCAGTTTAATCATCTAACCACAGATCTAAGATTTTTCGGCATCATAAGTGAAACTAACAACGTTCATTTGCATTGAAAGAAAACTTTGTCAGTTCCTCTCAGCTTTAGCATCTCTCTCCGTATAAACCGATTCTAAATAAAAGAGGCAACCTAGACAAGGCAAATATTAATGAAATAAACACATGTACATAAGCTGACAATAACAAAGTCCTCATTCTCCTGCTCATATGTTCTAAAGATACCTAATTCATTTAACTGGCAATGAGGTTTAATTACAGCTCTTAAGTTCCTAGAAAGTCATAGTCTGCATACAGTATGATTTCCTTGCAATACCGGACCCATTTTAAAACACCTAAGCTATAATAGCTCCTATGCCTCAAAAAGAAATTAAGAAGGAAAATTTCTTACCTTGAAATTATGAACCTTCTCGTATTTTGGAACATGTTCATTTTCTTTCAGAGTTGCTCTTCGGACAAGCGATGTCAACTGTGAATAAGCAAAGAGTTTAAGAGGTTGCCAGATTGTCATGGACGACTTCCGAGCGCCCAGTTTCATGCCCAAGGCTGCGAGCAGCAGATCGCGCTGCCGGTTGTGCTGCCCGGCGCGGTGCGCTGCCCAGGGCTCCCCGGCCGGCATCGCTGCGTGGGGAGGCGGCGCACCCCGGCCCGCCCGCGCCGCGGCTGTGTCACACTCGGGCTAGCGCGGCGCGGCCCATGGCGGAGCTCAGGCTGCAGGGGCGGGCGGCACGGCCATGGAGGGCACGGGCTCGGCGNGATGAGTCGCGCACCGCTGCAAAATGGCACGATGCTCCCGTCGGGGGTGCAAGGGGAGGCAAGGCAGCGACCGGCAGCCCCAGAGGGCACGGCTGGAAGCGGCTCTCCCCGACCCTCCCGTCTGACACGGCCTGTGCACCAGGAGGGACGGCCGGGAGCCGATAATGTGACCGCTGACTCTCACCACTCTTCCCCTAAAATTACATTTTTCAATTGTTTTCCTATAAAAACGGGCTCACCAATCTCACGTTATGTAGGGATGTGAACACAAATGCCACCCAAAGTTCATTGCACAACTCCATTCATCAATGACCCGCACCTCGAACTGCGGGTGGTGCTTCTCTTTATGAATTTACAGACACTAACAGAAGGTGAATGACCACAGTGTCCAGATGGACTGAAACCTGAAGTTTGGACGGGTGCAACTGGCGATGAAACGTGCCCAGGGCAGTCGGATCCTCGCTAGCACTCACACAAAACTAAAGGAAACAGTATTTCACACAACCATTAAAGCCTTGAACTTGTTGCCATAGGAGCAAAAATCAACGGCGCTCCCAAAGGACAAGGGCAGCTCACGTCATACCCCGCCGGAGCTGCTGAGCAGGGCAGCCCAGCTCAGCGAGCCCCGCTTCAGGTGAGCACTGACGGCCGGGAGGGGACACCACGATGGCCACTCGACTGCTGCTCTTTTTTTTCTAGTGCTCTCCAAGCATGTGCGAACAGTCTCTGTCAGAAACAGCAAAAATGGACCCTTGATCTGACTGGCTACAGCCAGGCTCTACCCCGGGGGCCGACCAGCACCCTGACATTCAGGGTGCCCAGGGACCTCTCCCTGTGCACAGCGTGCTTGTGCAGCCACAACACAGCCCTCCCTCCCGCTGCCACGGGCTGCAGCACTGCAACCGCTCTCCCTTCTGCAGCAAAGGTATTTTTATCTCTCCTGACTCAGTAACCAAAGACAAGCACAGTTTGTCACAAGCTTCTGGATGGAATTGGTATGTACTTTGCAGCTAGATCACAGTGTTACAGCTTAGCTCAGTCCTGCCAGTACAGCTGAGAGTAATGCTCCCTGGAAGCCCCTCTTCTGTTCCCTTGCGTGGCCACCTATACCTTCTCTACGGGTTTTAAAAATCTGCTAGGTTTCAGCATCAGGTCAGGGGACAGAGATTAAGGATCAAGTCTGGTGCTTCACCAAATACTAATCTGCAATACACGTTAATAACTAATAATTGAAACACTGGCTACAGATTATACAGGATGAAGCTATTGGGCATTAGTGTCCTTAGCAGCACCTGACTTCATATTGACCAGATGAAATACACAGGGCTGGTTGATCCATCTAGTTGAGAAATACTTTTCCAACGACTACCCCAAAGTGCCTGTCTTGCTTTTAACCACTCCTTTCTGCTGCAGGTGAATAAATGCTACTCTGGCCTTTTTCTGAGCATCCTTGCAAATGTAGCACTCCATGGCTATAGGAGATCAGGAAAAGTAGAGGAGTAAGAGAAAGCAAAAACTGCCATTTCATTGAAATGAAGTGTGAGAACAGTAGGAACTCAGGAGAGGAAGAAGCAGGCAGGCTTTTGAGCTCATTCTTTCCTTTCCTTCAAGCTAAAATCACTTCAGTTTCATTCCCAAGAACTACATCAGGTGAAAGTTCCTGTAGAACAAGGTGGAGCTACACCTGCCCCAGAGGAGTCATCCTCTCCCAACAACTTTGAGTGACAACAGGCTCAGGAAGCAAATTGTGAATTCTAGAAACATTTCCTTACAACTTTCCTTGGAACCCCAAATGTCTCTTATTTTTTAAAGGGAAAAAAATACAACAACTGAACTTCATATTGGGAAATAAGCTGTTTGAAAGTTGAATTCGTTGGAAATAAATGATCTAGTGATTTTCAACAATACATTTACTATGAGAATCAGCCCTTATTTTGTGGTGTAATTCCACCTAAGAAGCAATATAAAGCATGCTCAACTTTCCTTTCAATCATTGGTAGAGCACATATCTGTTTTTTGACATACTTACTCCTTAATTGTCAGCATCCTTTTCCCTAATTCTGAAGAAGTGAGTTATTTTCAATGGCACTTTAGAGTCATGCTAGTAGAAACAGATCTCTGGATCCTGGAAAATTAAATTTAAGAATGCCAATAAAAAGGTAAGTGAGACTACCCAACAGGGAAATGTCCCATCTCATGGTTGTAATTATGAAAATGCATTATAATCTGGAAAGTAGTTATATGATTATGAATTTTAATTTCAACACTGCTTTTTTGTTACAGTAATCTAACTCAGACTGCTTATTGGTTTTACAGAAATCAGCTCTCCATTGTTCAGTGAAAAGTATTTTCTGCTGTTTGCAAATACAGGAATACTGGGCTCACCTACACTTACAGACATTCACCTGTGCTCTATGCACTACAGTCATGTACATCAGAAACCTAGATTAAAAGAAAGTTCACAGAATCACAAAATATGCTGAGTTGGATGGGACCCACGGGATCATCGAGTCTAACTCGTGCCCCTGCAGAGGGCCATCCCAACAGTCACACCATGTGCTTAAGAGTATCATCCAAATGCCTCTTGAACTCTGTCAGGCTTGGTGCTGTGACCACTTCCCTGGGGAGCCTGTTCAGAGCCCAACCCCTCTGGGCGAAAACCCTTTTTCTAATATCCAACCTAAACCTCCCCCCCGAGCCAACTTCAAGCCATTCCCTCAGGTCCTGTCACTGGTCACCACAAAGAAGAGATCAGTGCCTGCCCAGCCTCTTCCCCTCACAAGGGAGTTGTAACTGCAATGGGGTCTCTCCTCAGTCTCCTCTTCTCCAGGCTGAACAGACCAAGTGCCCTCAGTCACTCCTCATACGGCTTCCCCTCAAGGCCCTTCACCATCTTCATTGGCCTCCTTTGGACACCTCTAATAGCTCAGTATCTTTCTTATATTGCAGTGAGTTAAAGCCATAAAGCTAGTAACTGAAAAAATTATGAAAGAATACATATTTGCTATCTATTTCTTACAGAGGTTTCCCCCAACATAAAGCAGTGTTATAACTAAAACTTATACAATAGCTTTCAGATGACATAATTTTTTCATTTGTACACTCATTCTTCTGCCATTGTCTAACTTTGGGAGTTTGGCTTTGCAAGGTAGTGCTCTTCTTAACACAGACCAGTTCCCTTCTTTCAAAAATCAAAATGAAGAATGAAATTTCTGTTGCACACACCTTCCTGACCACAGTCTGTGTCATCAGGCAGGCCTAGATCTTTAACTTACCAGTATGTGAGATAATAAAGTAAGACAGAACAAGCTACTGTCCTCACGTAGTCACTGCAGATATGAGTCATCATTCCTGAGACCAAACAAGTGAAGTCACAGACCTGAGGCTTCAAATCAAATCCTCCATGAAGTTATCACATCCCAAGACACTCCCCTGCTCCAGGTGCTCCAGGCTGTCTCTATTGCCTGCAGCCTGCAGGTCCTGCTCTTCTTACACCCTTGGCTGGTTTTTGATTCAATGCCTGCTCTCCACCAGTGGCTCCTGCACTCCCACCTGCCAGCAAAACCTCTCTCCAGAGCCCTTTCATTTTCCAACAAGTTATCTTTATATCTTGCTCTGCCTGAATTCTACCTTAATGGGCACAGATACTGCCTGCTACATACTGGATGAAAATGAGGTAGAAATCCAGGGAGGGAAGTAATATCCCTTTCACTTTTCTAAGTCTTGATTTTAATTTTTTATTAATTGTTTGTAACAGACACTTGCAATCATTACATGTGTAGGGAGCAATATGCTGTGCAGACTCCAGGAGGAAGGAAACTGCAGGGCTGTCATTCTTAAATTTAATTTCAGGATGTGATTTCATGGGATTAAGGTGAAATGAAAATGGAACAACTGGAAGCAATAGGCAAGCAACCTGTCAGCAGAACACGCAATCAGAGCAACCTCTCAGTTCAATACATTTCAGTGACTTAAGTAGTAAAACCCCAAACCCAGCAACACAACAGCCTTTAAACCAAGACGTCTGCTTAGAGGTTCTACATTGTACATTTGAACTGAAAGGAAAAAAAAAGAAATAAAATACTGTAACCTGCTATTTTGAATATTCTCATTTGTAAGAGTGACTCAGTCTAGATCCTGTTGGGACTCCACTTTCCTTACTTGTCCGTGGAGTAGTCCCTGAGGGTGCAGGAGAAACAGCTGTTTTCTTGAGCACTATTTGCTCTCAGTATTAGCTGGATAATGTATGCATATGTTCTGGTACTAATCTCCCAATCAGTAAGTCTTATTATAAAGCCTCCACAGAACTGATTTAAAAGTCATCCCCGACTTGCAGTAAATTCCAATTAGTCACTCTCTGAAAGACACATTATGGAAGTTTAATCCAGTCACACAATTCAGTCAACATTGTACAAATTACCTTTCTAAAAAGGGAAATCGATGCGTTACCATTTGTTGAGTAATAAACTAAAATTACTCTGGAAAAAAACCCCAAACAACCCCAAGGCAAACCCAAACAGAAAAATTCAAGTAAGGTTAAGCTCACAAGTCCTAAAATAACCAGATTAGAGTCTGTGTGCCTTTCCAATACAATGGAGTGTTTAGTTTCATGAGCACCTGGCTCTGCTCTCAAACACATTATCATGTTTTCTTCAGTCTTGGGAATGTATGTGCAGTACACAGCAAGCTTTTCATTCTCATATGGTATTTTCATGTTGCTATGACTAAATATGCCTTTATTGTTTCAGACTTTATATATAATATGATCCCTTCCCTCTAAGGAAAATGTATTTTAATAATAATATTAGCCAGCAGTTATATTGCATGCATTTTAAAAAACATCCAAGATGATGCCCTATTGGACAAATATCAAGAAACAAGACATTTGGTTTGCTATGCAGTGAGCCACTGTGCATTTTGCAGTATTCAGTTTCACTGTATAGCTAACTTAGTCAAATGCATATGCTCAGAAAATCCTTCCTTGTCTGAACACTTTATGAGCATATTTTATAGGCTTAGTACATGATTTTCAAAAGCTAATCAGTCAGACTGTGAAACTGAGCCCAATTTCCTCAATGCTGCTCTTAGTGGAAGCTTGTTCCATGCTAAATATAATTTTCCCAGTAATATCTTTCATAGGATTGTTCCAAGGGGAAAGGGGAGCCTAAAATGCTACTTCTTAAATAAAAGTGGTGATAAGCTGCTTTCAATTAATTTTCTTCATTTTTAGACATACTAATGCCAGGCATAACCTCTGCCCACAGACACATGGCATGAGCAGAGGGTAGGAATGCTATTTAAAGAAGAGTTCAGCCTGAAAGCTGACATCTCAGAAGCTGGGAAGGATCTCTCTTGCTGCCATTCCAACACAGCCACATTTACCTGGCACATGGACACCATCAGGCTCCCACAGTGCTCACAGTATAATGGAATCCTTAGGCAACGCAGAACACTGCTTTCAGTTCACAGTTACACACAGGGGAATTGGGGTTTAAGACATGGTTAAATGATGAAAACTTAATGTTGAGAAAAGTTCTGGGTTTTATAGCAAAATTTTCCAAATGGACTGACTTCTAATGAATTCAGACCTTCCTATACCCCCTCCAGTGAAATATTTCTTGCAAAATACAAAGAAATGGCTATTTATATTTTTGATATAAGTGTATATGATTTCCACAGCAAGTAATGAGCATTTTTACATATATAACATTAAAATAAGCCTTAAAAGTGTTTTAATTAAAAATTTAATTAAACAAATTCAGCCAAAATGCTGTCCTGATTTAAAGTATGGCTGTCAAATTAAAAAAAAATAAATTTAGTTTAATCTAAATTTAGTTTAAATTATGGAAAACATGTTGCCTAATAGTGCTGCTAGAAATTACTGCACTGACAGTGAGTTCATTCAGTACTGTATTGTGCAATACAATCTAAGTGTATTGACATTGTTTGGGAAGATTGTATGTTCACACTGGTGTGCTTACCATGTTTTCATAACAAGGGAGCATATTCATAAAAAAGCAGATCTTAAGGGAAGCCAAGAGAAATGCTTTCCTGTAGCTTTAGTCCTATAATCTACTGGTCACTGCAGTTGATTGGGATCTGGGTCAGCTGGTTTATTTTGTTCCTAGTGGCATGATGGGTTGTAGATTTGCTCCCAGCAGTTACTGATATGGACCTTTCGAAACGGTGCACTGGCAAAAAGTACCCATGTGACTATTCCTCTCCATCAGTGACTGGCAAGACAAAACCAATGAACACTTACTGTTCTGGATAGTGGCACAAAAGCAAGACACTTTTCAGTGGGAAATATAATCCATTTTTTCCTTGGGGAGGGGGCTATTTTGGTACATAACTATGGATCTAGTTGTGCAAAAATAAAATAAAAATTTCACAGTACGCCCACTAAGAAGTTCTACTTTTGGTCTAGTTCTTGGGGACTTGGCTAATATCAAGCCACTTAGTTTTCAGGAAAGTCAGCAACTGTCCCACTGCATATACTGACAGAGGTGGGTAATTCCAGAGATTTCCTCCACAGTCCACAAGTACAAATCCCACTCAGGGCTGTACATGGGCATGTGAGATTGTGCACAGGTAGGGGTGTGGATGTTGCAATCAATAACAGTGCTAAGCTGGGTTTCATAAGCTATAGCTACAACTTCCTTTATGCTGTATAAATAATAATATGCTCCTGCTCCAACAGCATTTTGCTCTGGATGAGAAAGTGCAGTCCTGCCCTTTTCCCAGGGCTCCTGCTTTGTCCTGAGCCAGCCGAAGCCACAGGGCTCTTCCCCGCAGACACCAATGCAAGATACCCCCATGGCCCCAGCTGTTAAAATAACCAACTGCTCTAGCCCTTTCCTTAAAGATAGACACTACCAGCCTGCTTGCAAGAGACAGGATGTGACTGCTTGACAAAAGCAGAACTGCTACCGAGTTGTGTGACACTGAGGCAGGAGATGCCAATCAAACACCGTGATAAAAGCCACACAGAAAGCTAAGAAATTAGTTCTTTTCACTCCTAACTGACGGTGATGAGGAAAGCAGCTCCCCATGACCACAAGTTCAAGCTGAGGTATCAGCCTCAGTGATTGTCTCCTTGCTTTGTAGCAGCATGCTACCACAATCCTATTCCTCCGCTGGGAAAACAAACTGCATTAAAAAGGGCCAACTGCAGCCAAACTTGGAAAGTACTGAAGGGGACCAAGAAGTGGTAAAGCAAAAAAGATACCAGTTCTCTGCCTCAGGGGGCTGGCAGCATCACTGTTCTCCAGGCAAAGTGTTCAAGATGATTTGTGAACAAGAAGAGAAGCATCATTTAACACCGGAATTTTTCTTCAGTAAATCCTTCAGACAAAGACTGTTCTTTACATTTCCATCCTTTCCATCCACCCTTTCATCCTTCCTAGTTTTGGTTTTGGTCCATCCTGTCTTCCTCCCCTCATGCAAGAAGCCTGGGCCATGGAGGTGGTGAGCTATACAGTGAATTAAAACAGTTAAAGCACATGCACGTGCCTGGTACTAGGAAAGGCAGAAGCAGAGAGACTGGGAGGACTACTCACACAGTTTAAGCTATTACTCCATTATGCATCACCAAACTGGGGCTAGAGAGATCGCTCTTGCAGCTATGAGACCTTTGGGAAGAGGCGTTGATGAAACAAGGAACTCTGCCTAAGGGAGGAACCCTCAAACTGGTCAGCAAGCAACACAGAGCCTGTTCCTCAGCAGCTTTTCTATCCTGGTCCCACTGAGTCAGCATTTTCTGTTTCAGCTAACAGCATTGTCTTTCCTTCCCATCCCTTTGTGGTGTGTCTCCTGGGTGGCCTGCAGAGAGCTGTGCTGCTGTGACCAAGGCACAACTGATGTTCATTGCAATGAGGGGTCACTCCAGCAACAGCCTCTTGACTTGTGACATGTCAAGGCAGATTGTATTCCTAAAAGACCTTAAAAGCAATTTATAAATGCCATGAGCTCTATAGCAGTGATAACAGTCAAAATGTAATGCAAATTGGCAGCTGCATGAATGCCATTCTTTTGGCAAATGCTCTCATTTACTGATATACTACATTAAAGTACCATAAGAGAAAACAGGCTGTTAAGACTAATCTCCTGAAACCACAAGGGACTGGTGATAATTTATTCCCCATCTGACCCATACTGTTATAAGGATTTCCTAAAATAAAAGGAAAAAATAAAGGAAAGGCACATCAAAAAGTTTAACCATATCCTTTGATGAGGAAGTAAGTAAGTTACAATGCTTCCTTTATGATATCCATTTAAGAATCATATTGAGAAAAGCAGATTTTACAATCAACCTCTATATCTTTTTGTAACTGAAAATGTATACACTTAGGGATAATGACAACCATGTAATCCATGAGGTCTTTCTATTATTGTATTTATTAGGGGTTTTTAAATTTATTCCTCATGGAATAGGAGCTTTGGCTACTGTTATAATGTAGGCAAGTGGTATGGAAATTTCTTTTTATGTCTCATTAATATTTTCTTACCTGATGTATAATACTCAACTCACATTAGTCTTGTCTGGCAGTCTAATGCATCTAATATTAGCCTTTTTTGTTCTACACAGTAATTCAATTTAGACTAATTCAATGTATGTTATAATTGAAAACTGCAGCTCATTAATTTCTAAACACTCTTTGTATTTCAGACTACACCTGCTCCTTTGGCATATCCTGTATTTTGAATCCATCCGCTTTGTCCTGAATAAGCTACGTTGCTATGATACATCTGCTGTCACAGTTTCTTTCTTAAACATACTTTCAGTCCACAATCATACTTATTTAGCATAAATAAGGCTAAGGATGCAAAGGCTCCTAATCCTTCTTCAGTTATCATTTGGTTCAAACCCACAAGTCAAGGTGAAAACAATTTTTAACCTGCAGGAACGCTGGAGTTGTCCCATGGATACATGCAACGTTCTTGCAAAATTTATAATGGTGGAAACCTGATTATGGACCACCTCACTGCAGAACAACTGAAAAATGGGGGAACGCCCAGTGCTCACCAGCACTCCTCGTGGACCCTGATCACCAGTTTTCTAGGTCCCTGTGAGTCCATGGGCATAGCTGCCCCAGTGCTGTGGGTCAGGGTCTACTCATTTTATACAATGCAATTAGGCATGGAGAATGAGGTAGGCTCACCCTTCAGATGAGTCTCATGTGGGCTCCCACTATCCTTGCATAATCTCTATTTAAATCAAGACTGCTTTGAAATCTGCAATGAACAAAACCAGAGTGGAACCGGCAGTGGAATTATACACTGCTCCCAAAGTCAAATTACCAGGTATTAACAAATTATCAGTTTATTTCCACCCATAAAGTCTTCTAATCCCTGATCACATTCTCAGAAAAGGCCCATTTTACTTCTTTTAACTATTGTTCCCATTTTCTGCTGTCTCCTTCTTCACATATGGTTCATCTTTCCTATTTTTTCCCTCTTAGTTTGCTAATTGACATTTTAAAATGCCTGTGTCACGAAAAATTTCATGTCAGGGCAGGAAACATCCCATTTCTCTATAGAAAGCTATGACTGTTAAAAGGTCCTTGAGACAGGCACTCCAGAAACCACCATCATCTTAAATGGTCAAACACAGCACCTTTGAAACAAATTTAAACAGTGACTTGATTTGAAAATGGAATGGTTTTTAATGATTCAAAATGGGGCTGGCAATGCAACTCCCCATCATAAATTTGGGCCATGAAGAATATTTACCTTTTGAGGGAGAAGCATTGGCATGTGGACAAGTTATGTAACCTTTGTCACACGGGAGAGACTGTGGGGGATTTTCTTTCCCTGCCTCCTCCAGCAAGTATGTGGTTTTTAGAACATAATGTTTAGTTGATGTCTATTTTCAGTTGAAATATCCTAGTCCCAGGTCCCAGTCAGTACATGTGGAATTTCAGATGTGTGTATTTTTGAACAGCAGCTTTTATTGTGAGCATAGGTCACATCAAAGCTAAAAAACTAAGTTTGGGGTATATTTCCATTACTTAAATTCATTGGAAATGAATAAAATGTTAAACCAGCACATCTGCTTCCTTCTTTCTTAGCATGCTTTTCATCTCATCTTATAGGGCAATTTTTCACTTGTACTGCCACTGTCAACTAAAATGACACTGCTTATAAGATTCCTAACACTAAGGTTGTTTGAATTTTCAACAATAAAAATAGCCCAAGAGAATTAACCCATAAGGCCCATAAAAAAAGAGTAATTATCCAGTACGCTCTCAGCATGATCAGCTTGCTGAGCAGTGAGTCTGCCTTGCAAACCTCAGTGTGACAGAGGCGACTGGAAGCTCCCAGGCGCCTGACTGCAGCACTGCGACGAACGAGAGCAAGGATTTGGATGGAGGCTGGAGGGAATGAGAAGCTGTCACGTAGGAGACTGAACATTTGAAATTCTGTGAAACATCACAGCGCCGAATACTTCTTGCAATTTTTGTGCATTTGCATTAAACACATCGCTACTCTAATCATCAGCCAATTCACAGAAATGCCTTAATGCAAATGTAATTCGCTAGCATATTAACTCTGGGAAATGGCTGAAAGACTTTTTCAGCAATGTAAAATCATCAGAAATCTTCTACCAATAAACTAATTGATACATGATATAAAGCAAAAAGCTTTTAAAATATTTCACTATTACATGCAAAATGGAAATTAGGAACACAGTGTTTCACATTTTCACAGAATTCCTCCAATCCTCTCTCAGAAAGGGTAAAAGCTGCTTGCCTCTAAGTGCTACTAATCTAATTCACAAATTGGAAGACATGAAAAAATTTATTAAATGACATACACATATGACTAAGGCTTAATAGAGGACATTACACTCTGTGATACTAGCTCTAATGTTCCTTAGGCAATCTTTTACAAACTGCTTAAGCTCTAAGAAAATGCAATAATAATCCCCACTGAACAGCAATATAATCAAAGAGCATTATAATATGAACTTCACTGTTAGAAACAAATCACTCTATAGTTATCTTGGAAGTCATAAGGAAGTGAGGAATATCAGTACTAAGATGATGAAGATTAGAGCAACAACTGTTCATAACTGAGAACCAGATTTTTCACTGTGGTGATTCTTACCTTGCTTAAACATGAGGACTGTTGGAACAGTAAACGCCAAAAGCAACACTGTTTCTAACTGCTGATGCCATGCAGAAAAAAGGTTAAATACAGAAAAGTTTCATGTTCTAAAAGTTAATGATCAAAGGAAGACTTTGCAAAACTGTCAAGAGTTGCTGTCTTCGCTGATGACAAGTGTGACAGGTTTGAAATAATAGGAGTAAGTAGTTTATTGAGCTTAGTAACAATAATGCTCTCCTTACTTTGTTCAAAGTCAGAAAACATTCAGCCGGAGACTAAAATTAAGCATGAGAAGTTTTAGCTGAAAATATCTTTTTTCTTGTGGAAGATTAAAAGGAAAGAAACAAGGGCTAGAACAGATCTGCTTCTGTGGCATTAACCACAAGATAAATGGTTGTTCTTTTTTATTTTCACATACTTCATTTAGGCACCTCTAACTACTTCTCTTTCTGCCACCACTTCTAAAACAAACATTTCACTCTTCACGGGTCTTAAGAATTTGGTAACCAGTTATGAATGGGCAATTATTAGTAGAGCAGATGTGCCTGCCTATCAGGGGATTCTCCAACTGGATGGGGGGGCAACACATCAGAGCGCCACAGCTCCACAACCTTTCCATCTTTGTACAGAAGCCAAATGACGTGTATTTGTACACGTGAGCATGTAAACAGTGACCAGTGTAAAATGCTTTCCCTGCTCCCATCTAGAAACAAACACACATAAAGACAGAGCAAACAGTAAGGAAAGAAAGGAGTTTATCTGAATAGAGAGAGATACAAGCAGAGAAAATCCTTGGTAGTCAAACTCAGCACAGGTTTGAACAAGCTACACATTGCTACAGAAGGCATAAAACACAAGACATGTCAGATATTAGTTCACAGCCAAAGGTGCTACCAACTGCACTTCCCACAGCCCCAGCTTTTCCTTGGGCCTCTCATATTCTACTATTGACCAGACCTGACCCTGCCTAGTTTATGAGATTGGACACAATCGTAGTCCAAGGTGATTATCACCAGCTATACAGTGTCACGTTATAAAGTCTAAGCGAGGTAAGAAACTTGTAAATAACAAAATTATCCTTTTATAGGGCTCTTAATTCAACAGTGCAGTCTGTTTCCTGTAGAAGTGATTAGTAATAGAAAATAATTAGGAGATGCCAGATGGGAGGAGGAGGTAAAAAAAAAAAGACCCAAAACTCACACAGCTAAGGAATGAGAACAACAAACGAGGGAGCTGCCAGCTAACAACCCACCACAGTGCCTCACCGTCCAGAAAGCCCTTTGCATAAGCAATAAATAAGAACCACACACCTGCTTTAGAGGCTGCTCTGAAGGAGACCCACCTTCTCCCTTCTTTGGCCACTTTGGATTATTCAGTTGTGACAAAACATAAAAATTCAAGGGTAACCACAGGGGTTAAAAAAAAAGGGGGAAAGAAAACTATAATTTCCTTATAGGTGTCCATGTGGCTTCCCCACTGTACATCTAGGCAGCCTTTCCAGAGACCTCAAGTATAAGGCTCACAGGGAAGGTAAGCAGCAGACTCCTACAGTGTGCTAAGACTGAAGCCACAATGGCTCTCCATTGCTCGCTGAGAGTTGAGCTGCACCTCTGTATTTCTATGTCCCATCTACTGAGGTCCACCAGAATGGGAAAACTCTCTCACCCAAAAGAACGCTCAAGGAAATCTATCTTCTTTGGCTCTCCAAGAGCAAAGGGAGAGTCTTTCTCCCTCCTTGTACATCTTCTTGAACTAGCCTACCCCAGTTAAAAAGGAATGAAACTTCTGCCAGTATATGTAAGAGAAGAGAGGCTAGGGCTATACAGTAATTTTTGAAGGGCATTAAAAATGTAACCAGATCCAAACCACCAAGCATTAAGAAACTTTGAAAAGAACTGTGGTGAGGGCTTCACACTGACTGACCTCACAACATGGAAAAGAGTAGTTTATTCACTGCTAATGGTTTCATTTTATCCGTAACAACACAAGCATTATTCTTCAGAATTAATTGCAGAGCAATTGTATTGCTTTACAGCCTTTTTAACAGTTATGTACACTATTCATCTTACAAAGGCTCAGTAAGGCACAAGGCATATGCTGAGGGTAATTACTCACCACAGTTTTGCTGAGGGTCTGATGTGTGAGCCTGAAACTAGCATCCCCTCTCTGATTTCACATGGCAGCTGACTGCCCCAGTATAATTAGAAACCAAACTTTCTGAAACCTGTATCTTTGTGTACATATCTCAGAAAAGAGCCACACTTAGCTGAAAAAACAGAAAGTAACTTGAAAGGTCATCTCAGCAAGCAGTGAAGTGACTTGCACTCATGACAAAAGGCTGAAGCAAAATGCTGATCCTCAACTGTGCTTACCTACAGAGTGCAGGAAACACCTCTACAGGAGTCACATAGCTACAAGTGGTGCAGTCTGTGCTTCAAATGCAACCTGACCTAAGGTACTCCTCAGTGTCCCAAGTTTGTAGAGCCTTCTTTGTTTTGAACCTTGCCATACTAGATCAGCAACACGCAATCAGGCTACCAACAGAAGCATGTGACTTTTAGCTCACATTAATCCCACACACTATTGTGTAAGCATTACATTAATGCGCTGTGGAGGTGCACACACACACACACACACACACACACACACACACACGTGTTGCACACATATGCAAACACATGGAAGAAGACAGGCAAACAAGGTCCTGCAAGGCTTACTGGAATTAGCTAGGATGCCATTTGTAACCTGCAGGAACTAAGAGAGCATAGCTGAGCACCGAGAAGAGCTGGCACTACTAGAAGAATAAAGAATTTGGCCTGAGAAAAACAAGAGAGCTTTGGGACAGTGTTTAGCACTGGAGCTGATCTACAGGTCCAGTTAGAGACCATTAAAAAACAAGTCTTGCTTGCTGATTTATCCTTTATAAGCACAAGATACTGATAAGAGTAAACTAGATATTTTATGTGACCAGGGGTTTAAATTAACAAAGTGGATGCTTCATTTGGAAGCTCTGAATCTTAAAACAAGATCAGTTTATATAATCTTTTTTAGTGAATCAATTTTACTGCCATAATGAACATGAATAATGGCTTAGGTTACTCTTGGTGATTATGAGGAGAAAAAGCACCCTGCAGTTTGGAGAAAAGAATTTTCTTTGTGCTGATGTCTGCACACTGGGCAACGTGCACTTAAGTCTCCTTTCTTGGGTATTAATAAACATAGGGTTAAGTTAAAGACATATAGGCTTATAAAAAGGCATTGTAACCATTTGCAGTCTTATCTTGAACTGCATGTGCCATATATAATAACAAATATGACACTAGTGCCCCACTGCCATAAATGCTAATGCGTGGAAAAGAAAGATGAGGAAGACCGAGGCTGGGGCATTCTCTTCTGAGTGCAATGTTGCTGATATGCAGGAGCAGCTACCTAAAAAGTAGGCTTGTCTTTCATCCTGCAAAGAACTTTCCTGGTATTGACAAAATTGTCTGTGCTTTGAAGTCTCTGCTGAAAGATGGGCTAAACCCAGAAGAAATAAATAGAAATTTCTGCCTTCCACAGAGTTATGTTTTATTTATAAATTACATTAAACTTAGAGAGTGATTGTCATGGACACCCGCGCAGGGACTGGAAAGGAACATTTGTGAGAAAAGAGTTGACAATCTCCCCAAGTTAACCCATAGGATTCTTCACTGCTCAGTCTCCTGCATCTTTAAACGTATTTTAAGTTAAACATTTCTTAGCTGTGCTTTTTAAAACATTGTTGCTTGTTATAGCTATGGCTTGTTTAGATGTTGTATACATTATACACTCATCTTTTCTCATAACTTAATTCACTTAAATGGAAATATTTCAAACAACTTCCAGCATGAAGGTTGCTTCAAGTCTCAAGCCACACTCCCCTCCCTAATTATTAAGACTATCTTTTTAGCTCCTATCAGTTCCAGAACTGGCATTGCTGGGCCCCAAGCAGTGCTGTTCAAAGCTGTCTTCCTCCATCACAGAACTCTACAAGGGTGCCTATGCTTCTATGACAGCCTATTGTAACTTGCTCAGCTATGGTTTCTCAGGTCCTTTCACTGAAGATAAAATAAAAAAATCTTGGAGAAGGAAGGGTTTAAGCAGACCTTACCAACAGATTTGACCAAGAGCAAAAGTAGAAAAGTAGTAGTGTCATTAATGAAAATATCAGTGTCATTTCAAAGCTGGAAAGTGAGACTGGTCCCTCTGCAAACAGCCATAAGTATGACCCTGGATTTTGTATGTGGAATCTACTAGGAATCCATTAGAAATGTACACAGAAATTGCACTTAACTTTGTAATCTGGATTATTTTTGGAGGCAGGTGTAAAAGCATGTTTTCTGGTATAATGATATTTAAATTTCCAGATCTCCTTGCACAAGGCTGCAGAAAATTAGCCTTCATTACTATGGAGGAATAAATGGCATCACCACTAAGGTAATTGAAAATAGAAAAAAGAGTGCTTTTGTTGGGTGACTGGTGCAACAACCTTCTCTCAATCTTTCCATCTATAGGAATTGAACTGAGTTTAGTACAGTCTAGAAAGGGTCTGTAATTAATTTTCAGCCACTGAAGTTTTTTTAAAAAATAGCAGATATCACTAAAGTAAACATGAATAAATGCGATTCAGTTGCTGTCCTAACATTAACCTTAACATTTCCTTCTGAAAGACAGGATAAGTCATAACTAATGATTTTATTTTCTCCTAACAAGTATAAAATCTTGAATCAATCACTCACATAACTTCTTACATTATAGAAAGAAATCAAATCATGTCAAAATACAAAACCCAAATCACATGTTTTGCAGAGCTTTAAAGAAGGACTTTGATATATGTATCTAGACATTTACTAATTTCTGAGAGCTACCATTCTTATAAGGTATTTAACTGAATCAAGTTATCTGCTCTAAGGCCATAATTACTTTTGAGAGTGGAGAATGTTCAGAGATCCATCAGTAGTCAGGGCACAGGAGGAATACTAAATCTTAAGATAGTGGGTATTATTTCTACTTCCACACTTGGCCATACAGATTGAACCACACGGGAAGCCCTCTTCCAAATTAATCTTAGCTCTTTCTTAATACACAGACCACGATGGCTCCACAATTGAGTCCTGAATAATGTGCAGACTGTTTTGGAAATCAGCATTACCTTTTTAGCACAGCAGCTAAGATATCTATTCAGGGCATTCGAGCATGATAAGCACTCTCTTGTTTTCAACCGCCATTCCTCCAGTTCTCTCTGACTATTTATTAATTCCTTCATAGGTTATGAAAAGCATTAAATCATTAACAAGGAATTTTAATTTTTAGTATATGGTATGAAGTCATATTCCTTCTCATAATCAGTGAAGCACAAGCTGTGCTGTGGATTATATTCTCATACTTTCCGTATTAAAAACTGCATCTTAAATCACACCACAATATGGTCTCTTGCGCAGGACTGAGGAGTTTTGTGATTTGCACCCTACCATCCTTATCTAATGATTACATTTTTTGTGTTTTTTCATCTCACATGGTCTTTAATCTTTCCCCTTTCCTAAGGCTCATGTATTGCACATGAGAAGTGACACCCAACACATGCTGAATTCTTCTGCTAAATGTTAATTGCAGAAAAGAGTGAGGAACAAATAAAGTATTACTAGTACATGCTGGGAGGCATCTAACACAAATATGAGGCATGTCCTGCTACTGCCCCACACCAAATTGAAGACTAGGTGAGTGCTCTTTAATATTTCATTCTCAAGCATAGGGTGTGTTCTCTAGCTGCCCAGTTTCCATGGCAGAAACTGAAACTCCATTCCCACCAGCTGCTCCCCAGGCTCTGACTGTGTCTTTGTGTCTCTCCTTTCTTTCTTCTGAAGGGCTTATATTTCATACACCATCCACACATGATTGGGCAACAAACACAGGGACAAAGTTTAGATTTGTATCTGAACAGACACAGTCTGCAAATCTGGGAATGTTATTTTGGCTCAGGATGATCAGTGTTAAAGACGCAGGTTTCTTTCTCTCTTTCCAGAGGAGGATGTACACTGTGTAGGGAGAAGCTGTGCAACTACAGTATAGAGCTGATAAAGATACATTAATTGTCAAATACTGTACACCTTGCAGAAATTTTCATCCTCACTACAGGACTAATGGGCACACAGATCTTACTGTTTGGATTGTAAGACAATGCTTCTTTCTTGTTGGACTTCAAACAATTTTCTTTGCATTCATTGCAATTCAATCATATTCTCTTTATACTGGACAATGGGAATCACTCTGCCATCCCTCCCACCAAAAAGAAAGGAAAACTACTTGACCTATTTATAAATGTCTGCTTGTTGCAAATGCTGAGGTTGCTAGTGGGATTGGGTGTTGGTCATGGGGCTGAATGCCTTACTCCCCTTGGAAATGTGCTGGGTGCAGTGACGTGTGGGACAAGCTGCGTCCTCTTCCCACCAAAACCCTGAATGGTGCAAAGGCAGCGAAGATGTCACCTCTGCACCACTCCATGGTGAGAAAGATCACACTGTACCTTCCCCATGCAGCCATGGGTAGCAACTCCAACTGGATAATGACTCAAAAACTCTCTACATTTAACTATACTGTGATGTCTGTCTGCCTCATTGTGTTCACATCAACACGGTTCCATGACAAAGAGAAAAGGCTCAAGAGCTGGGCTTCAGGGCAGAAAACACCACTGCTGTTGAACTATGTTCTGGATGAAGTTGCTTATAAGTTTGAGACAAAGAGGGTGGGATGTTGTGATTACATGACTAACCTGTCTAAAGGTTTTTCACCTAAAATGTCAACCTTTGAGAAATATTCAATAGTCCTTGAGCTATTTAATGAAAAACTTTCCAAAGAGTATGTATACCTTGTTGATGAGTGACATAACACAATGTAATCAATGGGAAAACCAGAATTCTTCAATACTAATCACTAAAATCCCTTTACTATGAACATTTTTTCATCAATCTACAAACATGTTGTAACAGAACAGAGTTCAGTTGTCACTTGAAAATTTAAAAATGCAGGAAGAGTTAATTTTACCAAAGAAACCCAAAGCAGTGACTTCCAGAAGTCTTACAGAAGACTTTTATCCAGGCTTTGCATTACAATAAACTGTCTACGATAATATGCAAAAAAAAATTCCTTTTGAAACAGTACGCTGAAAGCAGCAGCTGTCAGGAACTGTAAGTGATAACTCACCCCCCTACTACTCGTACCCAACAGGCAAGAAATTGGATATTTAACATGGCCAGCTAACTTCAATATCCCTACCAGTATTTCTTTTGTCAGAATGATCTGATAACGGTGAAGATTCACACTTTAAGCTAAGTTAGGTGCTTCATCTCTCAGCAAATTCAGTGCAGAATGACAGATTCTGCTGAGGAAGGATTTGAAGGACCAAAGCTATGAGCCTCTTCTCTCTGTGGACTCTGTACGGAGCTTAGATTCACTGCAATAGTCATGCATGTTGGAAAATGTCAGTCAGACTTTTCCTCCACCTCAGGAAAATTGAAAATCACAGCCGTATTTCTGATTGGAAAGACAAATTATCTCAACTAAGGTTATAATTTTTTCTAAGCGCTATGAGCATATTAGATACTCCTAATGTCATTCTGAAGTTTATGAAATAGGGGAACATATCAGACTATTATACATGCATTAACACCTACACATGTGTAAAAATAACTTTAAAGAAGGCTTTTGCATGTCAGACTTTCAATAAACAAAGTATTTAATTTAACACAATGAAATTTACATTATGTTTTCTTTTAAACTTTAGTCCCTGACACACAAATTAAATTTTAGGCAGCTGTTTTGTCTGCCCATTACCTTCCCAACCTCCTCTAATATTTCTGTGTTCACTGATTCTAAGATTTCTTTCTTGTTCATTTTTCTTTTATAATCCAATCTTGCAATTACTTCTCAGCTGATACTGCAACTCTCTGAAGAGAGCAATCCTTCTTCGTAAGTCTGGCTGAGGCCAAAAATAACTCTGTCAGCTTCTGACAGGCTGAACTTAGCCAAGTGAAATGTTTTAACATTTTATCAACTTAATGAACAGTCTTATTTATAATGTGGACAATTTCACTGTCATTGTATGCAGACTACTGAACAGATTATGGAAAGCATTTGTTTGGGGAATGCTGAATAGAAAATAAATTTTTTTCCAAAATGCAGTTGCCTTATACACTGTAAGAAATTTAAATATCCTTCACCCATTTGAAATAAAGAAGTGGCTTAATGGTAACATCTACAATTGTAAAAATACCTGAAGAAAGGAATCTCACAAGGACAAATAACTAACCTCCAATTCATGAAAATTTGCTATATGCAAAAATTACCACTACAAAATTCTATGACCAGCTTAAATATTACTATTAATGTAACAATGGAAATAAATATGTAGACTAAATATCTGCAGGTACTTTTAGTACTTTATAGTAGAAGGGGAAGGTTAAAAGTGGAAAACAAAAAGTCTAACAGAAAAAACAAGCGTGGGTTAACAATTGCTTACCCTCTTTTCTGCTACCTCATCCTCTCCTGTAGACTCTTTCCCATCATGTTCATCTCTCAGGGTTGGCATATGCTTTTTGTGTGCTGGCTCTCTGTTTAAAGTTGTATATCCTATGTGTTCATAAATTGGATTTATTGTCATCTTGGAAATGTATTCAGCTGCCTTCGTTTCAATATAAAGAGTAATCAATCCATCTGTCACCAGGTCATGGATGGACTCAAAACGTTTCTCCCCAACAAAGTGTTTTCCATCGTAGTAGAGTCTGAAGTTTCTGGTTTGACTTCCAAATCTGCCTCAATGAAATGGGAAAGTTTTTTTTTTTAAAGAACAGTAAGCAGAATAAATAAGAGTAAGCAAGCCTTTGCAAACAATTAAAAACACTTTATCACTTAAAGCTGTGACTATGCTCTGTCCAGCCAAGCTGGAGAATTACTTAGCACAGATAGGAAGCACAAATCAACAACAACTACAGACAGATAGCCAAAACAGTGACTGTCCAAGAAGGATCTGTTTGTTCTCTTATTCTTTTAGCCTCTCCATTATCCCATGGAAAAAGTGAAAAATTACTTCACACTCTTTATGGCTTTTTTTAGTACTTTACTACTACAACACCATAGCCAATTTGCTTGGCTCTGATATGAAGAGTTCTCATAATAGAGTCCTGTATTAGAGTTGATCAATACGGAGTTTTGATGCTGTCTCGGACCTCTGCGCCCCTGCTCGCTTGCAGGAAGAGGCCATTCAGGGTTCAGCTGAGCCTCAGTGCCAACAACTACACTGAAGCAGAACTGCTGCCAGAACCGGAGTAGCACAGGACAAAATGGCACAAGGGCAAGCATTCTTTATTCCTGGCCAAAGGCCCAGGACTAACTCTTTAAGCTTTGTACAAAATGCCTTCTGTGTTATGCTTGTTAAGTCCCAAGCTTCAAGCAAATCTTTGTAATATACAGGATATATGACACGAAAGCTATCCAACACTGGCCTTTCTGCAGCAGGGTGGAACAGGATTTAGACACAGGTTCTTAGCAACCATAAGAATGCAAATTTTACCGGAATAGTAGCATATTTTCCCAAACTGCACGTAGAATCTGCAGCCATTTGCCGCCTCTAAGCAGTCTAAACATGTGAAAACACACCAGTGTTTGCACTTAGCAACAATCAACGCATTTCCTGGGGAGAAGATGAAGGCAAGAAGCTGCTTTCACAGCTCACTCCAATGTTGTTCCTTAGTCAGACAGCAGCAAGGGTACTGGGCCCCCTTACTAGGTCAGATCTACCAATAAAGTATTAAAAACTAAATCTGAAAGGATGGATTGCTTTCACTTTACAATCGAACGCTTCACAGGAGATGTTAAGGAACGCAGTAAACACTGGTACTTTGCTGAAGTTGCTCCTCTTTTCAGTGAGGCCTTGCCAAACAGGAAAGCATAATTTTAGACCTTGCCTCAGGTAAAATACTGTACTCTTCTTGCAAATATGGGTAAACCCACATGGTTCTGGGATCTGTATTTTTAATGTGTTCTAAATCAAAATGCCAAACCTCCCCATTCCCCTATCAATAGTCTGACAGTGACTGCAATTTCAGAAGCTGCTATTTCTACATAACACGCAAGTGTGAGGGGGCCCTCAGGAATCTGCATCCTGCTCAGTAAGGAAAGAGAACACGATGTGTAGAACTACGTGGGCAAATGAATTGGTACTTCCATACACATTTTTATGCCACATAAACTAGAAGTTCATTGAATCAAACTGAAATGCAAGAAATTACAAAATGACAGAAAGAAACACACTTTTACCCAATGCTAATTTCATCACAAGATGCAGTTCTGAGTGAATACAAGTAATTTAAAAAGTAGAAAGATAATGTCCTAAGTTACAGCAGGAGGGGTAGATGTGTTCGGGCTCACTCTTCAGAGCATCTTTTACTCAAAATGGTGTGTGGCAAACAAGCTCTGACCACGAGACATCCTCCTTGTATACCCTTGACTGTCAGAGAAGTCAATGTGAGCCAAAAGTGCTCAGCACTCAGCAGTGCTAAAATGAGCAACCTTCACTGTCATCTGCTCAGGTCAGTGGGAATAATGCACACTGAGCACATACAAGCACCTTGATGTTAAACTTCATCAGGAGAACCAAATAAGTTTGAAGGTGAAGAATAATGGGCCTTAAATGACAACATACATTAGAATTACTTTTATTGAGAGATGCAAGTGAACTGCTGCTCTAATCAGTAACATCTGCTCTGACAGTATTTAGAGCAGAGTTTTAAACAAGCTGAAGGTCACTTACTGCTCTCAGCTTTCTAGAAGAAAAACTATTACACTAATCTTATCAAGAGAATGTAAGGCACAGAAAAGGCCTATTACTAAGTATGCACAGTGTCTTGATTTTAGCAACACCCTTCAAAGTCTAAAATCAGTTCTGAAGAACAAGATGACCAAATACAGAGCAGAAACAGATGTTCTTAGAGGATCAGTCCTCTTTCCATCAGTGTCAGAAGGTGCGCCCTCCTACCCCAGGTATGTTTTACTGAGCAACCCCTATGCTGTACATCTGTTCAGACTGCTGCACATAAAGTGTGTCTTTGAGAGATACTATAAGGAATAGGTTTTCCAAGAGATTAATGGTTTGCCTTTATCTAATTTCCCATCTGTTACAAATCAAACTTTTTTCTCCATTTCTTTCTTATTGAATACATTGTGAAGAAATGTACTGTTTTTCAAATCATATCCTACTAGTAACACAGAGATAAATCCCCAAAATCCCTACCAATCAATGAAACAACAATCTCTTACAAAAACTATATCAGCAACAGTGTGTCTCAGAATCCTCAGAATTTCTTTCAAACTCATTTAAATTTTTCCTGACCACACAATGACATGATTTTGATCAAATTGCAATATAAAACATGTCCAATTGAAAATTATTAATCAAAACTAAGTCTTCAGGCCCTTCAGTATTACTTAAAACTATGGTTTCATTTTACAAGACTATTTCCTTATGTTTACTTTCTATAGCATTCCTTAAGTCTGGAATTATATATCACTGTGGCAAATAAGTAGAGCCAAGATTTGGTATTTCAACTTCCTGATGGTCTCTTCCTAAAGGCAAGCACTAGTACCAGCTGGTTTTTGTTTAAGTAGAAAGCAGGACACAGATAAAGTATGTTCTCTTTTGGTTTAAAGAGGGGAACATCAGATGTTTTTCCAAGAAAATAAAAAAGCTTCTGACATGTCAAACAGACTCATTGTGTCCACTGTGCATTAGTTTGCAAGCAGCAGGACTACAGATAAAAGATTTTTTTTATTCCAAGTTGTCTGAAAAGCAATCACTTTGTCTAGTTCCTTTGGCTGCCAGTGGGGCAGAGTGGATAAAAACGTGGGAAAATGTATTAAACGGTAGAGCAAATGTGGCCAGTAATAAAGGACTGAGGAGTTGAATTAGGTATCATACCATGAGAGAGACAGGCTGCAGAACCAGCCACCTACCTCTATGCAGCATTCACTGAAGAAACAAAAGGGAAAAGCAAAGGACTGAGAGCCCATACACACTTTCTTCCATCTGAAAAGATGCATTTTACACTCCTCATACAGAATTGTACAGTAGCTGTTCACCACTTTCACTATTTTATGATGAGAAGAGTTTTTAGACCAAGGCATTATTTAAAATGTGTAGCTGTAGCCAGATCACAAAGTTAAGGCCCTTCAGGACTACCTGTGTCCTCCTTACTTTCCAGCAACTTCATACACTGAACTGGGAAATCGTAAGTCTCAGCCTAAAGGTCACTTGGACTTAAATCTTCCCTTGGAGAAAGAGTGTCTTACTGTGCTCTGTGGCCAGAACCCAGAAGTCTTAATTAAAATTAGGTGCAGAATTTCAGTTGTAACTTCTGAAAATTCTCAAGCAACACTTCTGACTAGAGTCTTGACACTCCACAAGAAGCCACAGGAACATAAGCAATCTTGCAATCAGGAATGTCTCCTAATCATGCTGTGTTCTTGGAAGTGAAAATAAATTATTCCACAGATCGTCTTTTGGCCCATTTCCTTGTCAAACAAACACAAGCCTTGCATGCAGCCAATACCTCTTTTACATAGTTATGCCTGAAGGTCTCCAACTTCTGAGAGTAGCTAGTTTTTAAATTTTTTTTTAAAAATTATTTATTGGCAACAACATTTCTGAGGATGGCCAGGGAATTGTGGAGCTTGCCAATTTTCCAGAGTACCTACCTGACAAACAACATAGTTTTCAAAACCTTAGCAGTGTTTTACAAGAACACAATATGTATAAATGAAATAAAATGCATTAGGGATTGGAAGTAAAGGTGCATTTTATACAAGTGGTGACAAAAATCCTCATTGCCTGATATGGCTGGGAAGGGTGGCAGAGTACAGTTACTATGGATAGTTTTCCAGTGCCATTTGGAAGGGGAGCACTGGTTGTCTGTTTGACTCTTGGTTATGAACGTTAAAGTATAAAGTTATAACTAAAGCCCAGTAAGATCCACACGCTGGCTCAATGCTCGATATTTCAGTTCAGCGTGGAAAATGTATGGCATCCTTCAGAGCAGCAAACAATTCCCAGAGCTAGAACTGCAACACGTCTATCCCATGCCAATGCAGACACAACCCTCAGTTCCCTCTGTCTAATCAGGATCAAATAAAAACATTCAGAGCTTGTGCTCTATCACTGACAGCAGCTTCCCAGCAGTCTCTCTCAGTTGAGACTGAAGACTTTTACCTGCATCACTGCAAACACTTCCTTGTCTATGAGGGAAAACAATACTGTGCAAATAGTGAGCTGCAAACAGCAGGCAGTGGAGACCAGAGCAATGGCACTTCCATGTGGATCATAAGCACTGTCAGGGACAAACCAACTGCTCTAGGGCATCAGCAGTAGGCAACAGCTGCTGAAAACAATGAAGACAAAGTTATCGGCCCTTGGTACCTGTAATGGAGTGTTTCACTAATGAATCTAACAAAATAAGAAATGTATTCTTTTGTCTCAATCTCTTATTTTACTATTAACAGCTGATTTTCACCATCTCAAACTCTGAATGTCAGCTGATCAAGGAGTATGTATACTATTAATATGAAGTAAGATCACTTAACTGTTACTGTTCTTGATCAATGATAAGCATTTGAAAATAACCTGTTTGGTTCAAACAGATGCATTACCTCTCCTCAGTACTGTGCTTACATGCCCTATTCCATTTTAACTTGATATCAATTGCTAGGATTGATTTGATGATTGCATTAGAATCAATACCAATGTTTGGACAATGTTTTAATGCCTTTTCTACCTGATGGAAGTTCCGTGCTTCCTGCAAAAAGACTCACTGTGATTACAGGTTGAGACACATTTGAATTTGGTAAACACATGGGAAGGTATTAAAAGCCTGATATATTTTCTTTATTTGAAAGTATTTGGAAACCTATGCCAACTTATTTGGAATAAACACCTTCTGGAAATGCTACTAGCAGGAAAGTTAGTAAACTTGCACAGTTTCATATTAAATAAACAATTCTATTTCTTTACCAAATTTTTTTAGGAAAGGTTCTTCAAGAGTTAATTTTACAGTGTGACCACATGCTACTAAGAGCTTTCATATTACTTTAAAATAGAACTGTGTTTCAGTTCTTCCAAATTAAGGTATCAACCTCAGAATCACAGACTATTCTGAGTTGGAAGGGACCCATAAGGATCATCAAGTCCAACTCTCACCAGTGCCTGCTCAGCAAACTTCAAAATGTGCATGCAAATTTTACTCGACATATAATGTTTTCATGTTAGGTCATTTATGATATTGTTTTTCTGGTATATTTATAGGTAGAACAACATCAGAAATGTAATGGAAACTTTCCTGCAACTGGAGAGAGAACTGCCACAGCATGACACTCAAATGTTCATTTTTATTTCACTTAGAACAGCTTTTCCTACAAATGCTTAAGTTCATAGAGGCACAGAATGGTTTGGGTTGGAAGGGACCCTTCAAGGTCATCTAGTACAATCACCCTACAATAAGCAGCGATATCTTAACCTACACCAGGATATTCAGAGCACTGTCCAATGAATTTTTCCAGGGATGGGCATCTACCACCTCATCTGGGCAATCTGTTCCAGGGTATTACCACCTTCATCATAAAACATTTCTGTATCTATGTTAAATCTTCCCTCTTCTAATTTAAAAGTTATTCATGACTGTTATATTTCTGTTTTGCTTCTAAGGACTTTCTCACACTAAAAGCAACTAGCTCTTAATTTATTTACTAAAACAATACGTGTATTTTAATTCAGTATATCAAGGAAAACTAAGTGGAAGATATCAAGTCCAAACCTAAATAAATGTCCTTATCATAAAATAGCTTTGCAAGTGCAAAAAGGGTTTTTGGAGAGCAGAGTGGAAAAACATTGCTTTTGTTGTTCCTGTTTTGTAATTTGTTTTTTTTCCTAATGTATGCAGCAGGTTGTTGTTTAAGGTCTCAAAAAAACCCCCTTAGATTAAAAATAATTACAGTAAGATTTCTGTTCCAAAGAGATTTTGTCAAATCAGGCTTGCCTTAACCCACTGTTAATTTCAAGCTTACAGTGCAGGTTTACTTAACTTAGTTAAGGCTATTACAGCATTTGCTACTCAGTTAACTTGTTTTCCCAGTGTATTCTACTTCTGATCTTCTGGTACTCATTCATCACATTTTCGCAAGCCATGAGATTCACCAATACACTCAGCCAGCTCTCTAAAATGTTTTTTTTCCTCAATGCTGCATTCTTTAACAATAAATAAGCATAATAATGTAAAATGACATGGTTCCTGCATGTATGATATGCATTGTTAGAATTTTTGGGGTTACTAACAGTTCATCAATGAAGATTGATAGCTTTGTTATTATTATATTCTGTTTTTCTAGAATACAATTTCTTCAGTCATACAAGTGCAACAATAGCTGGGGCAGATTTATTACTGAAACTGTTGGAATTCATCTACTCATCTCAACATATAAAAGAAAAAAAATTAGGTTGATTCTCTTCCTAGCACCTATCAAATCAAGAGGAACCATACTTACATCAGCTGAGCTACATCAAGCGTAAAGGAGGGAGAAGGAAGAGGAAAACTGGGCCACATAACATTTATTGCTGTCAGTTGTTTTAGTGTTTGAATAATGCATAAATGTTTTGATGAAAACAATTATGAGATCAAGCAGCAATAGAAGGCTATTGTGTGCTGCCTTGATAACATGTTTATAAAAGCATCAATAGTATCTAGAGCCGAAGGACTTCTTTGCTTATTGATGAACCACAGGAATCAAGGTGTTTCTCCAAATACAAAAAATTCTAAATATATATTCCAAAAACATACAAAAGAATAGACCAATCAAAATAACTAACTTGAAGAATATTTCTAACTATCATTTTCTAAAAGCAGTAGAAAAGAAGAGGCATTCCAGTAGAACCTGCAGAAGACAGAAAAGATAATGTACTTCTGACAGGGAGGAGAGTGCAACGTATGCCATGTACTTGTGTACACAATTTAATTATCAAGTGATTGCATTACAGCTTGACTTTTTACTATTTCAACTCCAACAGTGCCTAGAAGCTTCAAACCTGGAAGACATTACACACCATAAAAATAGCACAGTACAACACAGAGTCCTGCTCAGGAACTGAGTGGGGGTAGTCTGAGACACGGGATCTGACTTTCAGTCTGCTTGGGCCATTTTTAAGAGAGCCTGGGCTTCTGTACTGAACAGGCAGGTCAGACAATAGGGGAGAGAAAATATCCTCTCTGACAGAGAAATGGGGCATGCAAAACCTAATAGCTTCAAGCCAAGTCACATATGAAGCCAAGAAGTGAGCCCAGATCTTCTGAGCTCCACCACAGTACCTCACCACAAGCCCAATGCCCCCACAGTGCACCAGGTCACAGCAGATCTCTGTGGCACAGCAGGAGCTGCAGTCAGGGTGAAGGACATGGCATAAAATGAACATGAGCTATCTGCACCGAGCACAGACTTCTCCTGGACAAGTATTACCAAAAAAGTTCACGCCACCACCAAAGCACATTCCTCTGAGAAGTGCTGAACT
Organism: Sakesphorus luctuosus; assembly: GCA_013396695.1. Classification (NCBI taxonomy): domain Eukaryota; kingdom Metazoa; phylum Chordata; class Aves; order Passeriformes; family Thamnophilidae; genus Sakesphorus; species Sakesphorus luctuosus. The sequence continues at coordinate 622,020 of VWZD01010919.1, forward strand.
TACACAAGCAGGAGAAAGACTGCAGCAAACAACTGCCAAAGATAAATTAGACACTCTAGCCAAAAAGAAAACAGAGCTGACAACAACAACAGATGGGAAGAGGAGGGGAGGAGAACAGGAACACAGCAAGAAGACATGAACCATAAGGAAAAAAGCATTTTAACCTGCGGGAGGACCTAGGTAACCAGTTAATTACTCATTAAAGTTAGTAGCTATTTATTATTATTATAAATACTTAAGTGAAGGCATCCAGCTAGTGCCCAGGTGTGCTTACATAAGGCAGATGACATGCTGGACACTTATGCTGTGTACTGGTAGCTGAACCTTCCAAGTTAACGATAAATTAACAGAGTATATTATTAAGTGTGAAATTTTATATAGGGAAAGAAATTTTTTACATGGAATATCATTTATATATAGGGCCAACTGGTTTATTTGAGAGAAGAAAAGCAAGCTCCAAAATTTATCACCACATTTTCCCCTGGGTTTTTCAGCTAGCAACCAAGGCATGTTGTGTGAATATTTTAGAAAGGTTTCTAGAAACTGAATTCAGCCCTTGCTACTGCCAATCACTGCATTTGAAAATCAGGTAAAAAAATACACAGAAAGATATGCAAAGTTTAGTCTTTAAAATGGTCTTTATAATTTTTTCCTACCAACTAGCATGATGTCAGAATAACTGTTACCATGGTAAAGTGAAGGGATGCAGTTAGCTACAGTTTTGCTGGGCTCCTCCTGACTGCTTATAGATCAGCTGTGGATTCAGGATAAACTAGACCAAATTTTGATACCTCCATAATTCAAGAAACACAGTTCAGCTATTTATGACATAGAAAGTAGTTGCAATTATTTTTCCCCCAATTGCTCTCCCATGTCCCAGTCTGTACAATGAGGTTTTTCAGCAGAATGAAGATGCACAGTTCCAACCTCTGAATTCAAGCAGCCTTTTGCAGATGTTGAATTCTACATGTGTAAGTAACCCCACAGCAATTATCACATGTTCTGGAACAGCACTACACACGTGTCCCTAAGGAGCCCACTGAAAATAAACAGCATCCAGCTACCACGGCAGTTGTCCTCTGAAATTTAAAAGGTTCATCTGCAGCTTTGTGCTCTAATAGGGTACCAATTAGGTCTCCTTTTAAAATGCCAGTGGCTAGTTTCTTAACACAATTTCATAATTTAGGGAGACAGAACATGAGTATGAATTTCTTGCACAATAGTTGATCGGCTAAAAGAAAGATTACTAATTTTTGACATTTATTTCACCTCAAGAATTCTTTCCTGGTGCTACATAGTCTTGAATGTGCCCTAACCCTCAAACACAAAGAAAACATGACTCATAATCACGGCTCATATTATTACCTTTTTTTTCAAATCATGCTGCAAAACCTTATTTCGATTCATTCTCAGTATCACAACAATAGAATTTGCAGGAAGGGAAACCATGGTAACCAATTAAATGTGCTACAGCAGATATCTGCTCAAAAGAACATGCAGTACCATCACACTTCAACGCCTACCCACTGGTACAATCTCTACCCATTTCCTCTTTATCCTCCTCTTAATTATTAAACAAGCTCCCCACCACAAAAGGCTCCACTGCAACCCATATCTTACTGTTACTATCATTTGCTGTAGGTCCTAACATTAAGCAATGTACTAGTCTTTTGCCAAATTTAAAAGCAGATCTAATAGCTCCAGAAGTCAATTAGGAATTTTCATTCTATTAATCTGTTTGGAACATTGAATTAACATTACAATGTATTTTATATATTTTTATTGTAACAGAAACGTGATGATATGTATGGACACACACACACACACATACACACACACATGTATCTACAATAATTTCTTCATGTTAGTAATTTCTTTTTAAACCTCAGGATTGCAAAACATTTTCAGTGGCATTCTCTGATTAAGTAATTAGAAAACATTGGTGAATGAATCCATGATTAAGTACCAGCATTAATTATAGCAGGGTGCTGATTTGCTGCTCTCGTTTGTGTTTATGATTCAGTCTCTCTTATCTGGTGTCTGAGCTGATACAATTTTACAGGCCTCCTTAGGCTCTGAACATCAATTTTACTTCAAGGACAGCTCTGAATATTTAGTCAAAGTTAAACACTTAAAGCAAAATTTAAATTATCATTTTCTTTTTCCTTAAGAAATACTTCTACCACTGTTACAAATTCTGAGAAATTTGTTTTTTGAAAAAAAACCCCATCCTCTTTTGTTTCAAATTTAAATTTAAAAAGTAGTCTGCCTTAAAAAAAGTTCATGGTGCAAATTAATTCCACAATAATGGATGAAAGTAGACAAAAATAGCTCACTAGAAGATGATCAAGATGCAGCTTCTTATATAAGCAGAAAGCAGATTTTACAGTAACTCAACAGCAACTTTAAAAACTGAAAAGTTTTTCTGGGTAATAGTCACTTTCCCTACCTTATTGAAAAAGAAGAAACATTAAAAATCTTCACTTTGAACTCAGTTAACTATTCCCCAGCATTGCAGTAAGAATACTTGACTGCCTCGCTTAAGCCTGCAAAAATATTATTTTTTCCTGTCCTATATTTGGTCATTTAAGCAGTGCTGAGCTATGTCTGTAGCTATTGGAGCTCAGGAACAAGATCTTTAAACATACTAAAGCTCGTTCTATAAAAGTGCACAGCCCAATGCTTCACAGTGGTCAAAATTCATTCAGAAAGGTTTAGAGAACAAAGAACTAAAGCACTGTGGCCCATTTAATCTTGAACAGGATGTGCTGTCCTGGCTGGTGCGAACACGCTGTTGAGACTTGAGACATCAGCTACAATAGCTGATGGAATCAAATTCGAAGTGTTCCACGATGATTTGAGGAGTTGTCTTGCTTTGCTCCTCAGGACAAAGCACAAAAAACCCCTTTCCACTGAAGAAAAGACAACTGGAAATATTTCATTACAAAGACATCATACCTTGCCACAGAAAGGGATATGATCCTGTTTCACTAAACTGCTCTTCACGACTGGATGCACTGGGTTTTTCAGGATTCCCAGGCATGCTGACACAAACACAGGAAGAAGACATCTGCCAGAGCTGGATGTGCTGAGCTGTCTGTATTCACTGAATTGCCTCCCTCCCCAGCAGAAGAACTAGTAACTACAAGCCCCGAGACAAACCTGTCTCAATCTCAACATCAGCTGCTCCTACCCAAAGCTACCACAACAATTTTATCTCCTTATGAACTGGGATGTCATGATGTAATCACACCTCATAGGCAGTTTCCAATTTGCCCTAATCAGAATTGAGTGACTGTCAAAGACCAACAAATCAGGCAACAAACACAGTGAGAGACTGAACAGATACACAGACATACAGAGGGAACCAAGTATTTATGTCAAGAATCAATGGGTGCCCTCAAGAATCTAAGTTTTTCTTTAACTTCTTCCATTTTTTTCCAAAACATGCTGAAAAACAATCAGAAAATATGGATATTTTATTTTATGTTTTGTCACTATGTTATTTGTTGCAGAATTAGAGCACCTCTAGAGAATTGCTGGGTTAACTTCATGAAATTCCATGAAACCTCTTCTGTGTCTATTTCTTTATATAAAACTAACAGCTGACCAAATTTTCTTTCCTCCCACATCTTCTTAAGGGTAAAAAAGAGGCAAGGAAGGAAAGGCAAAAACCACACTGAAGTGATCTTAAAAGCTTGAAGGACAGAGTGGCACTTAAACCTAATACGAAAATATGAAATAGATTCACATAGCTAGAAGAGAAAGGGTGAAATCAGAGACCTTGAACTCAAAGTCTTCTGTTGAACTTGGAAAGGTTTTGCTCATACATACCACCCTGCTGACAAGATCCGTTTGTGGCCATGGCAATGATATTCTTAAATTTCTACAGCAAAAAGGGCTACTTTTGCCATCTGGCAGTGTAGTGACACAAACACAAATGATGGTCTCAAAAATGCTATAAATTACAGGTAACATTACATAAATTCATGATGGCAATCACAGCAAACTTCTCACAGTTAGGATGAACAGACTGCAGAAAGGACCTAGTCTTTAAGAGAGGCTACAGTGCCAGCAATGCAGTCAGTGAGCACACTGGATAATGGGTTTACTCTGCATATGTAATTCCAAGGAGAGGAAAGAGAGAAACTGAGCAAAACTCTCCCTCCAGTCAATGGAAACACAGACTCCTGCTACACTTTCCGATAGAATGAAGAAGAAATCCTAGTGGTAAAACTCCCATGTGTGAAAGGCTGCAGTTCACAGAGCCCCACCTAAGGTATGACAGTAAAGACCCTCTTTCATAACTTTGAAGGTCAACAGCAAGATAACAAACCATTACCTGCTGTGGGACGGAAAGCAGCCACCTACACCCACTGGCCTTAATACACAAGGCATTCAGGTAGCACTTAAACATAATGAAATGGCTGCAAGGTGATTCAGTTTCAGATTCTGATGTGTTTTCCCAAATTCTGAATTTCCTCAAAATAAATCCATGATAACAGCTTTCCTACCATTTGAAACCTTTTCCCAAACTGATCGCCAACATTTATCCTTTCTTTTTTCTATTTGGTATAAAAATTTAGTTTATTGCTTTCGAAGAGGTTTTCCCAGTTTGAAAGACGTATCATCAAACCTGGAAAAAACCCCATCTTTTGACCTGCTGAACTGGAGGTGCATTTGAAAAATAAGTTGTAGCAATACATCCTACAAGATGCTCAACCGCTTTGTCTTTGACAGTCTGTAGGCCCTGTGCCTTCTGCACCATCAGAAGCAAGGGCCAGGAGCTCTGCCTTCAACCCAGGTGTTACAACAACTGTTTTCTTTTTAGCTTTAAATGAATATTGCAAAAGCAAAAGAAGATAAAATTGAGTATTAATTTTATAAGAAACACCAAATTTACACTGTTAATGAAAATCAGTGTGTCAATAATGTTCCTCTTTGGAATCTTATTATTACAGAAACAAATATCTCATTAAAATATATTTCTTTTTTTCCCTGAAAAAGAAAACTAATTCATCACAATCTATTATTTCAAGATACCATCATTTTAATTGTACTCTTATTTTATCCATAAAAATTTTCAGTAAGTGCATCTTCTCCCTCAATATTCTTCTATCCCACTTAGATCTAAAACATTGCTAATAATCACCATCTTCCATCTTAGTACTTACGTGTATCGCACAGGTCAAAATAACCTTCATTTTCATGTAAGTAATTAAACTATTTAAAACTTACAACTATTTTTATTTGAGCTTTTATTTTGGTTTTATATTTCTATCTGATCCACTTGCTAGGATTTTGCAGAGTGTGGAAGCAGATCTGCAGACATTGTTGGCTAGCAGGTGTTCACACAAAAACCTCTGCTGATTTATTGCCATCCCACAGAGGGAGAACTAAGTGCTCTTGAGCCACTGCTAGCCAAAAAGCAACCCACATGGCAGACTAGTTAGGGGAACTCATAAGATGCCTTTTATTCCTTGACCACCTGCTCTCACAACATCTGCATGGGGGCACATCATTACGTAGTGGGAGAAGGGCAAAGTGAAGCACCACCAGCAAACCCACAATTGCTATTACCCTGATCTACAAACAATAAGGAATGTCAGCACTTTAGAAAGGGATAGGGAAGGTCAAAGAAGCAGAATCTGTAATTAGGGCAAAAAAGTACCATGATTTAAAAAAAATAAAACAATCACAAGGAAGTTTTAGATCTGAGGTCAACAACAGAGTAAAACCCTTTGAATATTTTATAAATTTAAAAATTAAATATTAATTACTGACCTTAATGCCAAAGTGTAGGTTCCAGGTTGCCTTTGGCTTTCACGAATGAGATAACTTCCCTCTGCAACACTTAATAATTGGTCAGCTTCCTCCCTTGAGATCATCCCATGGAACCTAAGGAACAAAAATTTTTTTGAAACTTAGGCCTTTTCTCTTTTAAATCACCTTTCACTCTTCTTTTAAAAAGCACCAGCCACAGTAATTAAAAAAGAAACTGATTTGCAGGAATCTACAGCTTAAATTAATCTCCCTTTCTGCTTGTATTTGAAGTCACTTTAAACAGTTTAGAAAGGCTTCTAGGAGACAATATCTATGAAACAACTATATTGGTTTTAAAATCTGCATCTATCAATTTAATATGTAGAAATAAATCCTTTTCCTCCTGCTGGCTTCACATGTTTTGTGCCAGTGGCATGCAATCAAACATTTTGAAGCATTCAAGGATATTATATGCAATCCCCAAGTTCTTAGGAACTTGCCATAATCTCAGTAATTACTGGTGTAATAATCTAGCAACATACACATCTTTTACCAAAATAAACATAAGTAAGATCTGCTTCGTTTCTCCACACTAAATCTAATCATCTTTGCCTTGGCAAACTAAAACAGAAAACACATAGAGACTGTACACATATTGCATTTGTGATCCAAATATCTTTTTTTCCTACACAGAAACACCTTTTTGCAAAGTCAGCTGGAGAGAGAGGTAGAAAAAGACAATCCTTTCAAAGTACAGAAACATATGTATGTTTTTCTCTTTTAAAATAGCACGTAATGATACCTATATCCATCAGAAACTGCAGCTGTAGTTTTAGGCAGAAAAAAAGTGATGGTACTGTAATAATAATCTGATGGTGAACAAAGACACACTGCTCTAAAACACACAGAAGAAACAAAGGTCACAGAGGAAACACCTGCCAGCCTCTGTAACTAGAACCAACCAATGTGTCTGGATAAACCACTTTCAGAGATGTATGCTACTTACTCTCTTCCATAATATTTGGGTCTGTTCTCTACCTAGAAGAAACAACAGAAATTGTAATGTTCATAATAAGAGAACCTATACAGAAGGCATATTGTCTACAACATAGCATTAAAAATAGGAAGGGGTATAACGTGAAAGTACAGACAAAACCCATCAACTATCCAGAATTCCTCCTGTGATAAGAATGCAGGGAAACCAAAGATAGATCTTCAGAAAACATTGCACTTCTGAATGGCTTGAAATGGAGTGAGAAATGATGAGCCACTTGGATCATGTCGTGCTCAGGACTCTGCATATACAAGTGGATGGCATTAAACATTGCTTGTACAAACTGCCTAAAAGGGGCAACAAAAGTTTGAATTTCATGCATGTAAGTGCACTGTATTCTTGAGTGCACTAATACAGTGAAACATTTATAAAATGCTTAAATTTACACGTTACCTTCCATCATAGAGCTGTTGATACCACTGCTCAGAGAAATAAAGCCACTACCATATCCTCTCAGAGTGAGGGCAAATGGTTCATGAAATGATCAAGTGCCTAAGACTTGTACGTCTCGACTTCATTAAACTGTGTGATCTGCAGTATCACCTAAAAGGTCTCAACAATAGGTATGCCTGTGTTATGTTGTGTAACCCCATCTTGTCCATGCTCTAGAGACCACACGTGTAAATGCACATGGCATGCAAAGGTGTCAGAATACAATTTGCCTGATAATTATTTTAAATGAAGTAATGCACCTGCATTTTTCCAGGAAGTTCAGAGCCAACAGAGGAACAGCAGACCTCCCAGAAATCAGCTCAATAATCTAAATGACCAGATTATCCTTCCTTGGTAAATTTAAAGGAGTAAACACTTTGGGGAGTAAAATTCAACAGTTATACAGTCTGAGTTACAGAAGTATAAAACGATCCAGCTATATGGAAAAACAAAACACAGTAAACTGCCACTTCAGTTTCTTTTTTCCATCTTTTCAACAAAACCCCTATTAATATTAGCACTTCTCTCCAGTTATTTCAGTAGAGCATAAAGATTTTCTACATCCTGTTGTACAGTCTAATAGCAATTCTTCCACATTCCCAGAAATGAAAAACTACTGTGATGGTTCATCACTTTTGAAAAAACATTCCATCACTGGAAAGATTTATCTTGTTCTAAATGATTTCCTTTTCCTTTATAACAGCAAACAAGAGCTGACTGGTGTGATAATTGTCTTCAAAGGGCCTGAAGAGACTTAATCATTGCAAAAAAGAAGAAAAGGTCTTAGATATTTTTTTGTTAGAAGTAGGCTATTTCTTCAATAAGCAGATAGCAGCATGAACAGAAGAAAAGTGAAAGCATTTTGTTATTGATATTATAGAAACTTGCAACAATTCCTAACTAAAACCCTTAAGCCAAGACACTAGTTTCAGACAGTTATTAAAAGAAGAAACCTGTCATGAATAAGATTCCGTTGTCTGTCTACTGAGATTTTATATTTATCTCAGTGAATTTATATGACAGAACTGGAAAATTTATATATGCAAAACCTTTCCTTTTCAGAAGTGGATTAGTAATGTGACAGGGCATCTTCACAGTACTTGCAAATCCTAAGATAATTTATAATATACTCTGTGTGCAAACATTTGAAAATGTGAACTGGCAAAAGATTGAAGCAAAGGATGAGAAACAAAGCTCCACCAGACTTCTAGGCAATTGTAGCTGGGCTTGCAGTTCATCTCAGTGGATGATGAGTTAAAGAGGAAAATAACCACTTCTGTTAACACTGAATCTCTACTAATCAGTTTGACCAACTTGCAAAAACTTCAGTACAAATGTTGATGTGCAGCAGTGTTTGCTTATATAAAACAGTGCAGCTGGAACCTCAATTCACTGACTTTTATTGCCTGTTTGTGTTTCGGGTTTTTTTTATAACTTTTAAAATTTATTATAATATTAGAGGGGTTTTGATACCTAGATTGAATACATATATTAAGAGTTTAAGAAAATTCCACCAGAACTCAGCAGGAGTCTTCTAATTCACTCAGAATTAGCTGGACTACACAGACAGTGCAGTTTGTGTGTACTTAAACCACACAGATTCCCTGTGAGCCAAATTTACCATGTAAGACAGTAAACACTGTTCACCAGCTTTCTATAAAGCTTCTGACAAGTTTTGTTACACCAACTATACTCCTAGCAACTTAAACATAGTTTTTGTTCTTACTTTAGGTATCCTTAGCTGCACCAGAAAAGGAAGCAACATGCACCTTTCTTTTGTGTAGTATTCTACAAAATTAATTCTACAAATTACTATCACAGACATCCATGTGTCCTCCAATTGCACATGAGTACTGGAAGCCAAAAGTTTAGTTCAGAAGCTTCATTAATCTCACTTTCATAGTCAGTCACCCTTAATTTAAGAAGACAAAACCATAACATCCATCTGGACTGGAAATAAAACCCATCTAAGAAAGGAAATATATTTTAAAGTAAGATCAAAGCAGCATCAAGAAATCAGTCATTTTAGCTAAAGCTGTTAGCTGAAAATACCATGTAATTATCCTCTGCAGAGTTTCTTTCTGATTTGGCAGTATTTTTGGACTAAAGGATCGTTGAGCATGAGTAAAGGCAACCTTAGGTACTTCAATTTCTCTGTATCCAGCAAAGATCAGCTGAATGCTCTCTTTTGACTTCTCCAAACTTTGGTCAACGAGATATCCACCAAAAATTTTTGATTTTTTCAAACTAAGGTGTGAAGCAGATGAAACCAAATTTATAAACAGATATAGGGGCAGACTGGGTAAATACCTTACAGTAGATATTCCTTTGGAAAAGAGCTTAGTTACCATGAAATTTGGGAAGCCATCCTGGTTGAAAATCCTACAGAAAAAGCCACCTTCACAAACAGTTCTAACAAGGATGTGAATTCTATATGCCCATCTATATGTTTCTTGACTACTAAGGAAGGCCATTTTCATGATACTACACAGAGATGCTCTTTAACAGGCTTGTTAACTACTAGCACTGAATTAGGATGAAGCCTCCCAATATGAGGCCATTAATTTTAATTATCTCCATAATATGTATTTTTTCATATAGTTATTTAAAATTTAGCATGGAATGCTTTCATATAGCAGTCAAGGATGCCCTAAATATGCCTGCACGTGCATATATAAAGGATTATATGCACAACAAATACAAATTTCACGGAGGAAATAAAATATTAAATGGGCAAACAACATTATAATTTGGATGCAAGCCTCATACAGAAGTCAGATATCCTCAGAATGTTATGGAATCAACTTTAAGCTCAGTGAATGTTAAAAGTCTTTGCTCTGCTGCACCTTCACAATAAAAAAAATCATAAATGAATGCAATGCTCTTTTTACTTCTGTGTCCCTCCACTGATCTTGTGTGTAGCTCTGATATGAAACTGCTGTAGCAGAGCAGAAACTTGAATTCTTTGTATTTGAGAAGCATTTCATGTTAAGTAGGTCATTCTGTTGAATACACCTCTCAGTATCAGTGCTTGCACAACATGTGCCTTTGCACATTAAATAAAAGGTTGGGGTTTTTCATGGTGTGATTTCCAATTATTCTTTAACAAGTGCTTTTTCCCTTAAACATCACTTTTGCTTATGTCAACAAGTGGATTACAGTAAGGCAAGAAGAGCAATTTTTGTGCTAATACCTCACCAAATTACATATTGTTCCCTCCCACTGACCTCTTTGATGTTCTCAGGACCAAGATCCTCTTCCTAGTATTTATGAATTTGTTTATACAGCTGAATAATTCAACCACTTAGGAAAAGACTGTGCTCCCAACTGACTCATGCATGGCTGCTAATAGAAACCCAGCTGAGAAGGAACAGATCACAAAGCTCAACACAAGCAGGAGAGGCTGAGAGTAAAGAAAGGTTAAATAAGTTACTGCTCGCTGAATGTATTTTCACTTCAAATCAGCTCAGCTGCATAAATTGTTCAACACTTACAATGAAAAAGTTATCTGCATTATAAAGAATTAATGGAGAAGTTGGAAAATACACACTGATACTATATTCTTTCAATTTTCCCTTTGTTAGGTAAAATAAGCTTAAAAGAATGTTTTTTTAAAATAAACTGATTCTTTAATGATAAAATGTGTATTTAACATGCTCTGTTCTGCAGCTAAATACCTGCAACTGACTGATTCTTTCATAGTTCTGCTTTATTAATTCTCACTAGTTTCTAAATCTGCAGCTTTTATTTCTTAGTGTTCCTGGTGCAGACACAGGTTTACTCTGCAGAGTTCAAGATGCTATTTTAAAACACAGAATGTCTCACTTTCTTGTTTACTCAGACACAGGGATAGTTTTACACTTACTTAAAGTTTGTCAGATGTTATAATCTTGTTTTGGAATAAATACACAGAAATATGACATTATAGACACTAATGTGTTGCATTTCTTTCTTCAGTGATGACAAGACTTAGCAGAGTGTTTTGACTGTTTGTGGTACTTTTGCCAGTCCCACACTTGACTTTAACAGGCTACCAGTTGAAAGAATTATACCAGGAGGACCTCTCTGTGTAGGGATCCAGTAAGCTCAGGCATCCTCAAAAGAGCTGCAGTGCTTAGTTCATGCAGGACACCACTCACCCATGGCAAATTTTCCTTAGTAAGCCAATCCAGCTTCTCAACTTGCTACCTGTAGTATAGCTAATAAAAATTTCTAATTAACAGAATTTAAATTCATTGATAATGAGGATGACAAAGTTGTAGTAGTCTGTGTGATCCGTATTTGACGAGTTTTACACAGATGCTTCTATATTTGGCTGATAAGAGTAAGGCTCTTGTTTGATTCCAAAAAGAAGACAATCTGTATCTGATCAATAGGTGAAAGATTTCCAGCACTCCAGAGGCAGAAGACATTTTTAATTTTCAGATACTGAATACACTTTTATGTCTCTGCTTATTTGATTGGATAGGCTAATAGTATTCTAAGAAATACTATGAAGGGGAACTTAGTATAAAATTTACTTGTGACTTCTTATTGCCTAGGGCATAAAGACCCCAAAGTGCTTCTGTGCAGTCAAACTACCATGGGATATAATGCCAGTAGATCTTACTCAACATACCAGACTCCTTTATCAGTACAAATAACTACAATTGTAATGTTAAATGCTGTAAGATTTCCTTAGTTGTGCTGATATTCTCTATTATGTTTTTATATTTCTTTGAGTGTTGGAGTATTTTGGTTGTTGGGGGTTTTTGTTTGTTTTTTTTTTCTTTTAAAGAAATGAAAAGATATATCAAATTAGAAACTTATTTTTCTGTAAGTCAAAACATTCACAAATGAGGTTCTCAAAGCATCTAAGTGAAGGGAACGAACATCGTCACACATCAGCACAAGAATCGGGCAACTTTATGATCACTTCACTGTAAGTCTGTCACTGTGGGGATAAACAACAGCAGGACTCTAAGGTAAGACTCAAAAAATTAAAAGGCTACATTGATTGTTGAACGCTTGTAAAGTCATCTCAATGAACAGCATCAGGCTACCAAAAACCCCTGAAATGTTTTACAATATGCAGATATACATATACCTACACACATACTATCACTCCTTCCACCACTGAAATACCCTTGAGGAGAGGAGGAAAAAGCAACTGTCCAACAGCACTTTACAACAGCAAACAAAATCCACTGGAGGCAAGGAATAAAATGCTTTATTCTATCCAGGTGCACCCTCTGAACAATCATAAACCTGCATAGAAAGACTAAGGTTTTACAAGACTGTAAATTAGCATAATGAAAAAAACGTATCATAAAAAACCACACAAAATAGATGAGAACCTTTTTAGTAATGTTGCAATGTGAATAAAAAACGGGAAAATCTTCCATTTTTTCCACAGCTTAGACCTTACCTTCTGCAGTTATCTTTCCTTCAAACCTCCACACAAACTTATTTGATGCACATAAGATACCTGCACAACAATTTCAACAAGAATACCTCTGCTTGGAAGTTCATGAACAGCAGAAACCCTTGTCAAAACAATATTTTTTGCTACAATTCTTGTAAAAGTCATGTGTTGTTCTTTCCTATAGCTATATCTATAGTTAATAGTTAGTTACTAATAGTTAATAGCATAATTATTATTATCCATAAATGCAATAAGTTATAGTTATATCCTTTTAAAAAATACAAATCTATCAAATTAACAAAAGAAAACAAGAGTGCTTCCACTAAATGCAGTATTTCACTTCTGTTAAATCTCTGTGTTTTATTTTAAAAATGGACAAACTACTTCACAACTGGGCATTTGAAAAGATTACACAGAAATGCCTATTTAATTCTGTCAAGTAATCCTCCTTGTGATCTAAACTATAAGCTGTTAATGTTCTGGACAGTGCTCGATCTCTCTGTATTTAATACTACATTGAAGCAACTAGCATATCTCCAAGATTAATTTTTTTCTTTTGGCAAATGATAAAATTACTCAATGTAATAACTTCCAGTTATTCAGTAAGTGCTGTGTTTTGTAATACTGCCTAACATTTCAGAGTTTTTGAAACTGAAATGAATGTTTCCCAGGTTCCCAGCTGAAGCTCCAACACAGATGCAGTTACGAGTAAATCTTGCTGGCACCAATGTTTGGTGTCACTTGAACCCTCAGCACCACAGCTCTGGAGAGGTGCTGCTCTGCTGAACAGCAGCTCAGGGCACACCAGCAATTTGGGGTCTGCCTCAACAGCTGACCCCATGAGCAGGTGCTTCTGTATCACTGTCTGTCAACCAGATCCCATTGTTACCAGCTCAATCCTCAGAATCTGTGGCTCTGCATGGCTTAGCTCCTGCTATTAATGAGCCTTAAATACTAGGACTCAAATAGCAGCAACAGGTTCAGCCTTTCCTCTGCTGATTTATTTTACACAACTAGCAGTGATGTCCATACGAACAGGTGTATAGTTCCCCCTCTACAGCTCTGCTCTTGCTTTTGTGAATTTCTGACCCACAAAGGAGGAGAAAAGGTGTGTTTCCATGTATCTAAAAATCAAAAAGTAGTAAATGATTCTCAGGTATACACATCATATTCAAACTGCTTTTAATTCCAAGTTTAGATCAAATGGATTTTCCAGTACCAGTGCCCCCAAGGCTACTCACTCTAATCACAGCACAAAGTGTCCCAAGGAACAACTGTTTGGGTTGGACACAATTAAGTATAGATATGGAATTACTGGACTCTGTAATAAACAATGCCATAATACCTACCTCACGAGTGCATGTTATTCTTCTAGGATGGGGAGCTTCCTGTTGCAACTGATACACTGGGAGGAGGCAGAAGTTAAATTCTAATTAATACAGAATCATTGTATAAGTTAGGCATTTTAACATTAAATATTGCTGTTTTAATAAAGGAGACTTTCTGCAAAGTTTAATGCAAGGATATTAAGGATATCAAATCTCAAAATTTACCAACAAGTGGTCAGAAAATAAGAATGTTGCTAGCCAAAACAGGGTATTCATTTTCTTTACAATTAATGGATCAAGTAATACAGAGTAACTAGGTGAGTCCAGTGAAGTTTCTAACAAGCACATCAGAAAAAGAATCAATAAAAACAAATTAAAGTTTATTATATGTTGAATCAGGCTGCTGTCAGACTTTCTTCAGTAAGCAGATGGAGCCCCATCCTATTATGCTGGGAACACACTCATTCATATGTCAAGACTTTACAAGAATCACACAGAACTGTGCAGTATCAAACCCTCTGCTTCTGCCACTGCTCAGAGATGACCCTTCTGAAGAAAGAGACAGATGGCCTTTGCATTTGCAGATCAAAAGACATTAGTTGAGTAGCAGAGTAGAACACTTAAGACCCAAATTATGATACATTACTTACTTACACTTACATCTTCCCTCCTCCTTTTTCTCTGTTTCTAAAATAAGCCTTATCAAGCCAGAACAGAACTCAGGAACCATATGTAAATTTAGTGGTACTAGTATAATATAAGACCAAAGGAGCAACTTTCAACTTCTATCCCAACTGAGTCTGGTTTGGCAAGTCACCTTCAAAATGAGGCTGTCAATACTAAGTTAGTATTTAAAGAGTACTCTAGAACGGGAAGAATCGACATTTGAACTGGTAATCTTTTAAAATTAAATTATGTTTCAGTCACTAGTACTAATACGAAAGTCTAATAACAAGTGTTATCACCTTCTTCAGGTAATAAGGCTATACATTAATTTAACAAATACAATTTGACTTCATCACTTCTCATTTGATAACAAGTTTTTTCCACTGGCAAATGCTGTATTTATATGTGCTAAGTTACATGGGGATGGAGAAAATGGCAAGATGCCCGATGATCACAGAATCATAAGATAAACTGGAAAAAACTACTCCCTTTGTTCCAAACAAAAAAAGCTAATGTTTTTCCTGTTGTTACTAAAATCTATCTTTACCATTCTGTATTGGTAATACAAAAATGATTTTTGCAAGTGATGAAGAAGAACAGCACAGTGGTATATAAATCTGCAAGTAGCATTTTAAGCATAGCATGACCATTTCTTTTGCCAGCACAGATTCCTCCGAGCTTCTGTTGTAAACGCTGTATTTGATGGCACCAGGCCTTGCCCATACCTAATTCTGAGAACTGCAGAGCCAAGTTAAAAGAAAAAAAATTACAGATCAAGTATGGATTTTTCTGAATTTCACAGAAGAGCAGTGGAAACTCACAATGGGCATACTCTACAGAAACTGGCTGAAAACTAAGAACTGTTTTCCACCTTACTTCAAAATCCAGGCAGAAAAAATGATCTGAAAGGAAATTCTTTTCCACCAATGGCAGTACCTTTCTTCTCTTTCAGTAAGAAGTACAGCACATTGACTAGCTAAGTTGCCTATTCCTCTTTCTCTCATTGATGTATGTAATTCAAACTGCACAATACCACTTTCCTTGCTGTAATTATTGCCAGGGAAGTTGAACAAGACAGTCCTCTTCATCCGTCCGGAGACAGAACTATAATCAAACCCCATGATTCTGAGCTCACTTCTGACCCACATGAAGGGTTCACCATGGCAGGCAAATGACGGTGTTGTAGGAGAGTGGGAGCACACACATTTGCACGTGCCCACACCTGCAGCTCCTGGCAAGCTGCTAATGAAGATTTGGTACCAGAGTTTGAATCTCCCTGTCTTAGAAAGCAGTGTTCCCTGAGTTCACAGCAGGTACAAAGTTGAAAAAAATACTTTAAACTGCTCTCTTACACTTACTCTCTTTCTAACTATGGTTCTCACCAAACCTTTGAGACCACTCCCACATATCTGACTGAAAACAGTCTCCCACAGCAGGATGAAAACCTTTTAAAATAACTACATTTTCTCAGGTGCTAAATCTCCCCTACCTTTAGAAAGCAAACATTTTCAAGGTGTGAAATGCTGCTTGAGCAAATCCCTTTATCCAGCCTGAAGACACCAAGCCAAATATATACCAAGTAATGCAAATGTAAGTCTGACATCCCTAAACTGTTAAGTGTGTTATACACACAAACATTCTGCTTTCAAAATCTGCTTTTCACAGAAGACTATTACTTCTTGCTGTGGTTCCTTGAGTCTCAAAATGTCTTGCATCTTGGCTTTTCTATGTACAAAGAACTAGAATTTACAGGCGAGACACCATGGGAAGCTATGATGCTCTTTTACAGTGCCACTTGTCTCATGTTCTCTTCCATGTCCCTGAACCTCCATTAGCCTGGCCAAACAACAGGTCATTCCTTTACGTGGAATTCTTCTGCATTAAAAAATATAATGTTGGCTGTTTGCTTTGTTATGGGTTTCGGTTTTGGTTTGTGGGGGTGGCTTGGCTTTTGGGGTTTTTTTGTTTGTTTGTTTTGGGTTTTTTTGTTTTGGTTTATGTTTGTTTTTTTGTTTCTGTTTGTTTGTTTGTTTTTTCAATTTGAAATAAAAACCAGCAAGCTGTGAAGTTTCCAAGATAGTGGCACTCTGATCTCACAGCAATGCACCTGTGACTGCCACCCTGCCCACCTGACTGAGGCAGCTGCAAGGCCGGCATCCTCTGGGCTGGGACCTCTCTCTGAACAGCAATGAACCCCCTGATGCTTCTTAAACTCACATTCTGATGAAGAGAAAAATAAGTCTTTTAAAGCATCGAAACATTTTCGGCTCTGACTTGGGAAAAAAACTCCATTGAGATACTTACAGTAAGATTTCCAAACAGGTGGTCTGTATTCATCAGTATCTGAAAGAAAACAAAAAAATCTTAATTTTGTGTTGGAAACATTTTAAACAGAAATAACTCTGCAGAAACACTTGCAGAATTATTAAGATGAATATTGCACTAAAGTTTTGTTTTACTATTAAAGTACAGAACAACCTGTTAAAAGTTTACCCTCTTCACTTAAACTAAAACTGTGAAAACGTATTTTCTTTTTCCAGCTAGAAAAACTATAGAAATACATTTGCAAAATGGCAAACATGCAGATCAGAAGCCAACATACTGTGAGGGGGAAGGGGAATGCATATTATTTTACTATGTATATATCTATAAAATCCATTTTAAACTACACCAGAAAGATTTTTTTAATCTCAATTTATATTCAAATAAATGGGTTTCCATGTAACTTATTCCTGACATTAGCTTTTTCCTCTTCTGGAGAGCAATTAAGAACACCTAAAATAAAATTAGAGTATGAAAGTACTGTGAAATATTTTGATAAAAAAGCAGGGGTTTTTTCATACTGAATACAAGCTCTATTTGGAACTAGTGAGTATGTTTTAAAAGTACCAACATAATTCTGATCCCAAATTTTAATTCTCAAACCATATTAAAAAGAAAAAATCCCAGTATATTCTAAGTTTTTGCCACCCTTATGACTTGCTGACAAGAAGTCTGGTATTTTGAGTTCAGGGCTATGATGCAAACTTTGATCCACTGTTTTACTGCTCTGACGAGCTCCAGTTCTGATGCTACAGGTCATTGAGGCTTTCTGTGCTTCTCTGCCCTGGAGCTGGTGAGAGTTACTCCCCACACATTACACCACAGGGCCACAAGCTGAGCCAACTGTGCAGCCAGTCTTGCTGTCTGAAACCTCTTCTGAATGCAGCATTCATGTCTGTTTGCAATGCTCTGCTCACCAGAACTACCTGCTGCATCCAACAAAGCCCAAATTTCTAGTTTTTATTATAAGGTTATGTAAACATCAAGCAATCTGGGAACCTGTTGCCTGAATTTTAGCCTGAGTGGCATCTACACTTGAGAGTCCTTAAGGCCTGCAAAACTCAGCACGAAGCTGGGAAAGGATTTTGCTTTGCCTCCCCTTAGGATGAGCAATCTGTCTTCTTCAGATACTTGCTGCAGTCCATTTCTCCCCCACATAGTCATGCCAAAAATCTCTAAACTAAGGCTTAGTGGAACAAGATATTTTCCAGTTTAGTTGACAAAGACTTGCTCAAACCCTCTCAGCACACTCTCTGCCTTGCCTGCACAGTAATTTTTCAATCTTTTATCTTGTATTTTAGCTCTACATGAAGAGGATGCAGTCCTTGCAGACTACCTTGGTGGCAGTGGGTTTTATAAACACAATCCATTATGACTTTATTATTAAGGCAGCACTCAGTTAAACTGCCATTCCCCAGAATACGATGGGTTTCCATCTTTGGAAGCTCCTGCACATGCTCTACCATGTCCTGCAGATCGGCCAGAACACCTCGAATCTGCAGAGAGACCTTAAGCAGCTTGCACTGCACTATGGCAGTAAAGGCAAACCGGCAGCAACAGATGCAGCCATGGTTATTCATTCCTATTTTGATACCTTTAATTAAGGCAGTGCAAGTCGATTCATTCCAGAAGCATTGTAATGTGATCCCTCAGCAATGCAATGTCACATGGAAAAGGAACAAAATTTGTAAGTAAAAATAATGGCTTTAGTCCCAGAAGACAACTCTTACCCAGCTAGCTGAATTTGCTTTTGCTGTACTCTGTTTTTTGGCAATATATGCACCCACTGAATTTACAAATAAATAATTTAAGTAAAGGACAACACACACTAGACTTGTAAAATAGGAGCTGACTGTTATGAAAATACAAATATCTTGGCAGTCTAACCTATACTTGCTCACACTCAAGCCATATAATTGTTACAACTATGGGCAGCATGGTTATAAAACTAAAAAGCAACAATATTTGTACCAAACAAAAAAACCCAAACCTTGTTAAAGTCAGGCAAGAACTGCAGTAACTTTAATACAACAAACATTTAACATTCAGAAATGGGAAGCAATGATTTATGTTATGCAGCTGTGCACAAGGATTTTGTTAGACAAGAATCTGACGGTGAGCTTTATTGCCTTTACAGTCTGAGAATACCCTCTGGCCATCCCACACGAGGTAATGAAAAAACAAAAGGTCATTTCTACTGTGATTTAAAAAGTAAAGCTATCTAATATAAAACACTATAGTAGCAAGTACAGCACAGCAACAGCAGTGATGTAAAAGGTTTGTAGTGTCTGTTTCTGTGCAAGAATGTTTCTATTACTAAAACTATCCCACTACACAAAGATGAAACAGGTTATGTGTGAACACCAGCCCTGTCTATAAGTTAGCCCTTTTAAAAGATTAACTGATGTGGTCCCATTTAACATATCATCAGTATTGTGCAATGTGCTATCAGGAACAGAGTTTGATTTTCAGTAGTGCAGGCTTCCCTGTTTAGCCTCTCTAATTAGGCATCCGATAAGGCATGATGAAAAACCCATAGAAAATGTGGAACCTAAAATATATTTTCTCACTGATGCTGCACCACTTTCTAATTAACACAATCAACTCTGTGCTGTCAGTGCTTAGATTTTTTTCACAGTAGCTCAGCTCTGCTAAATATTTCCACGATAAAATAATTTTCTACAAGCTGTGCATCATGTTTTATCTTAACTGCATTTTCTGCCTTAAGTGAGATGCAATTCAGCTTAAAGCTACTCTTCTCCAAAGGCCTAGAGCACTACAGAAAATAAATACATAAACTGATGCTGCCAGCTCTGTCCACATGTGATCCTACCAGCATTAGTGAGATTTCTGCCAGTATGAAGGCACTCCCACAAGCAAGGACATTTTAGATCAGGGATACTGTCCACATAAATAAATTGCAATTTCAGTCTGAGACCAGTTTCAAAGTGACAGATACTTTCACTCAGAATGAGCTGGGCTACATAGACAGTACAGTTTGTGTGTGCTTAAAACCCCACACAGATTCCCTGTAAGCCAAATTTACCACATAAGACAGTAAACACTGTTCTCCAGCTTTCCATAAAGCTTCCGACAAGCATTGTTGCACCAACTTTACTCCCAGAAACTTGGACACAGCATTTGTTCTTATGTTGGCAGCTTGTACAAGCAACATTTAATGCCATCAGTGTGTATATGCAGAGTCCTGAGCATGACAAGTGGCTCATCCTTTCTCACTCCATTTCAAGCCATTCAGCAGTGCAGTGAAGGCCCACCTTTGGTTTTCCCACAGAAGTTCTGGATACTCAGCACTTTCTTGCAATCATTGTCCTGCCTCACAAACACACTCTCCCCCCGTCTTTTCCAGGACTTTGCCTTTCCCCAGCCTTAGGACTCTTTATGTGCACAAAAGACCTCTCCCCTCATCCGTGAGCAGTACTTTGGTTTGCTTCCCCCTGTTGTCCCGTTAGGACTCCCCTGCCCAGCCCACTCCATCTGCTCAACGTCTCATTCTCAAGTCATCTTTTTTCTCATCTCATCTCTACTCAAAGCTTCCTTGAAATTTGCTTAAATGCAGAGAAAATAGAGACTGAAAGACCAGAATAGCACAACAGGCAGCTTCTGGCAAGAGCCAGAAACATCACTCTGGGCAGGAGCATTGCTTTGTAGGCCCAGCATGCCCTTCTTTGAACACATCAATTCATGAAGAAAAAAAGGAAACTGTATCTTGGACATGAACTACCAGCAATTAAGAATTGAAAAGCATAGAGTGACCATCGGAAACACAGACTTCCACAGAACAGGGCTTCTGCCAATACACAATCATACAGCCATTTAGAAGTTCACACACAGACGCAAACACTAGGAGAGCATCTCAGATTTTCCATAAACACAGTGTGACTAATTGTGACATTACAATGTAGCATTTTGCTTCCTTATTTTCCTTCTTTCTTACCCACTCCTATTTTATCCACTATATAAATCTGGACAACTGCAGTACTTTCAGAGTGTACAGTTTAACTGCAGATATGAAAACTGTTAGTATTGCCTCAAACTGTTTAGAGTCCTTCTCTTTGTGTATTCCTTTTATAGAAAGAATAAAAATGTTTACCTCTGCTTGAAATGGTTCTTTCACCCCACTGAAGATCAGCCAACTCTAGAGGAGCAGCAACAGTTTAACTCTGCATGGTAACCCCAGTAAGGCAACGTAGGACTTAGAGAGAGATCTCCTGTAGAGAATTCAGTTTTACTTTTCTTTTACAGGGTGTCATTCCCTGCAGCATGGTCATCTCTAACATCACAGAGTAATGTTGTTTGGGAGAAAACAATCCGCTATCTGCTAACACGGAAGCTCTTGCTCCAAACTTTGATTTTCTTTGATAATATCCTTATTAAACACAGGTCAGGCTTCAAGTGGTGAACCTTGTGCAAGAGGCCAGTTCTCAGCCATGTAGACCAAACACCAGTATGATCAGGAGTGAAAAATGGCTGATTTCATGTTCTGAACTGAACTAGGGCCAAAGAACGGTGCAAGTCACAAATATGAAAAGATATAAGAAAGTAGAAACATTCTTCTGTAAGCTACAGCCTAGGCACTAACCAGAAAGCATTAGCATGTGCTATAAAATGCTAATCTTGCTTTGTTTGGCAGCAGCATCTGTCAAAAATTAACTCCTGGAGAGATGCACGACCAGCAGACATGGCCATTTGCTGACCCATACAACAGACTCCTTTTTGTGCCTGAAAAACAACTTCTAGAAAGTTCCTCCTCCACCCCAAAATCTTCCTTATTAGCACCTTCTCTACACCCAAAGGAAGCACATTAAAAAACCCCCACTTGACCTAGACAAACAAAGCCGTAATTTATTGGCTGCCGAGATTCTCAAGACACAAAAAACAGCACAGTTGAACAGAAAATGTCATTCCATCTCTGTTTTTCAGAGTACAAGTGCCAACAGCATTTTAGAAACTAAGCTAAAGCCATCACAAAATGTTTTCAGCAGCAGCCAAGCAGGCTCTAGCAGTTGGAGGTTTTACACACTCCAACCAAAATAAAACTCAAACGGCATTGAGGTAATTAAAGGATGAATACAGCCACTGCCCTAGGCAGCGGCACTAAAGCAGATGGGCTTCAACTCCGTGGTTTCAGGGTAAATACGAGAAGCTGATCGTTGGCTGCAGCAGCACTGGCAGTGTTCTGACCAAGTCCCTGTGCAGCCAGCAGCAGGAGGAGGGGAGGGTGATGGCAGGAGCTTCTGGGAGGGGGCAGCAGGGTCCACGGAGGATGCAGAGAATGGCCAAAATATCCCTGTCTATTGCATGTGTACTGAAGGGGCACACATGAAACGCCCTCTGTCACTCCTAGACGAGACCTTAGGATGTGCACCTCTTTCCACAAAGCCTCTTCCCACCCCTCTGCTACCAGGGCCAGCCAGTTAAAGGACAGTCTGTAATGGGGTGGTGGCAGGAGCAGCGTCCTGGTGCAACTGCCACGTGTGGCTACACACACATCAATGAGGTCCTACAGAAACCAACCTATCCCTGGACTGGCTTCAGGATGCCACACGCACAGCTCCCAAAGGCTGCAGAGAAGTTCATTTCAATCAGTGCTCAATAAACAAGAGAGAAAGCTGTGATCAGGCTTTCTTGCCTGGCATGAAATGTTTTCTTACAAACAAGTACTTCTGCAGCATTCAAGTCCATCACATAAATACAAAAAGGGAAATGATCCTCTGGCTCACTCTCATCTTGTCTTCACCTTTCCATTGCACAGGGATAACAAACCATTTCCGACCAAAAATACATTGCAGAGGCTTCCAGCATGCTTTTTGAGAGATGTCAGTCAATTTTTTGGTATATTCCCTTTCTCTTAAACAAAAGCTATTATATTGTTATTTTCCAAAAATACTTGAGGTTTAAAAGCCACTGAATAAATAAAGTCAATCCAGAGGTAATGCTGCTCTATTACTCCCTTAAAACAAAGACATTAATGACAAGAACCTGATGGCAAACAGGGCCTGGAGCCATGTGGAAAGCACTTAGGGTTTCACAACTAGGATATCACAGAATTTCCTTTGTTTCTGGGAAGATCCCTACAGGGCTGAGAACACCCCAGGCAGTAAGAGCCACATTTTCTATCAATTTCCAAATATACAATACACTGTGTAATCCTCAGCAACAATGATTGATACTTCTAGACTCTTACTGAGCCCTCGATGCTACTTTAATGTCATCCTTGGCACACAATTTCCTTTGAATTAAGAAAAAAGCTTTGAAAACTTTTAGACACATCAAGGCTCTTCCTAAGGCAGTCAGACACCAGGAGCTTCAGTGCAAAAGCTGCCAAATAAACCACTATCTATTTTCTCCACCTTCTCCAGGCAGAGAAGAAACATCAGACAGGTATCCACTTTAACACGTGGGCAGATGTGAGAGCCTGGCACGCACCCTGGCAATGTGCAGACAGGTAACCCTCCCAGCGGAGGATCCCCTGCTCTAATCCCACCGTGCTGCCGACACAGCCCACTCTGGTGGGGAGCTGCAGTGGGGTAGCTGTTAAGTGGTAAACTAAACCCCAGTCTGATCACAAACTGCCTCTGGGTCCAAAAAGGAGCTATGACAAGCCTACATGGTTCACCTTTTGTCAGGAGACGGCAACTTGCAGGCAGACATCACAGGTAGCAGGTTCAAACACCTCTTTCCTGGGAAAGCTGGCACACGAAAAAAGGCCACTAAAGCCATCCACTCAAAGGGATGTGTCCAACCCTGTGGGTAGCGGGGACAGTCACCAGGAACAACTCTCCTTACACAAAGTTGTACTCCTTTGCCCTGTCCTTTGGCACAGGCAGCTACACTCCTTAATGCCCATAAATTCCCATGCATGCATTCAGCTTTGGGCTTTTAAAATTAAATGATGTTTGAGTTATCTAAGCAAGAAAATAGTTTGAATGTATTTTGTTCTCTTTTTCAAAGGCATTCCCATCTGGGAGGAGAACAAGAGTACAATACAATCAAAGGGAAAGATATAAACCAGTGAAAACAGGCAGAGATAACAAAAGATTCCCATCAGCTACAAGATGATGGCACTACATAACACACACTGTGCCCCAGGAATTTCTAACAGGACAAAACTGATTTTTATTTGCTCTTTCATCCTCATATGTTTTTGCTTTTACCACTCCAAGCAAGTACAATTAGGTTTCTAATTATTACTGGAGTAAAAATGATTAAGTGAAAGCCATTGTGAACAATGCCCCAGAAAGCTACAAGGGCTAATGCCATTTCTCTGATGAGACCAAGTGGGAGACAAGAAAGCATGCTCAGCAAAAGTGAAGGGGCTTAAAGGGCATGCTCTGAATATATTTGCATCAGTCTTGAGGGGGAAAGAGAAAACAGATCACATTGCCATCATGGTTTTTACAAACGTCTGATCTGGCAACAATAAATTCTGTGGGAATGCTTCTAATGGGTTTGAATGAGAGGCCCACTGAAAACAGACAAAGTTCAATGCATTTTATTAGCAGATCTACTATTATTGCCTCTTTATGAATTATGGGAAATTTAATAAGTAGTATTCTGCCCATCAGAAGCACTGCTGCTGTTAAACGAACTCATCTTCTAAGTGATTAGACCAGGCTTCAAATTATCTGTTTCTAGATTCTCATTCCCTAAGCAAGGGAAGCGAGTATTCATTTTTCCTCCTCTTTGTCAGACAAATATTGGCGTATGGCCGTATGAATGATGAAAAATAAAAATTTTTTAAATCCTTTACAATAAAAAAATTTTAAATTTTAAGCTGGAATTTTCATATATGCAATAATAGGAAGCAAAACACGGCTGTTGTTCTCTTTGTCTTGATTGTAGTTTAATGGATGGACAGAGAAATATCCCTCCCATGAAAGCGCAGGTAGCTTACTGTTTAAGGTAAGTTTCAAAACCTCAAGTATGATTTCTTAGTGTTGCTGAAAGTATAAAAATTTAGATCTGAGAGGTAAAAAGATGACAAGTGCCACCTTGTGGGCATATAACAACGACAGCATTTAATGTTGCTTTCTGTTTTCAAGAGGGTATCTCAGATTCCAGACAACAGGCTGCAGCTGATTTTCAGTATTACTGGGAACACCACCTTTGCTCCCTAAGAAAGGACAGACACGATGGGAACTGCCACCTGACATGGCTCAGCAGCAGGTGCAACACGGAGTGAGTCCACCAGCCACCTGTAACCCTCTGCTTTACAGCACCACAAGAGTTAAAATAGCTCTACAGACTCACAGGTATCCTGAAATCTCTAGTTTACACAGTAAACAACTTCCAGCTGAGGATGTCAAAATCAAACACGCCTCTCTAATATATCTATTTCAAAGAAAAACAACCTGTCAATTTATTTCCTTTTAAACTCGTTGTGACAAAACTGACTCTGTCTGGCTGCAGCTCTGAAGCGCAGGATCAATGCAGGCAGTTTCCTGTCCTCCCTAAGGGATATTTGAAAGGTCTGTTGCAAACTAATTTTGCAAGTTCAAGATTGACAGAAATATGCCTTTACTGGACAAGTCACATCTTTTAGATTTAACGAGAAGTTTGTCCAAATATCTTTTAGATCAGTACATCAAACTCTTGTTTACTGTAAATACAGAGTAATGTCAGATAACACAAGCTTGAACACTGTAATCAAAATTTCTGTTTTAAATCCAGACTACTTTTCTTCAGAGATACTGTTTTGACCATGGCCCATGAAGTTTGCTTGGAAGGCTGGAGAAATACCTGCTGAGGCTGTTGCTCTTACACTCCCTCATTCCAGCCATGGCAATGGATAATGCAGGAGAAAACATTTAACCTTCGACATTTCCTTTTCTCTTTTTTTTTCTTCCATAAATCCTTCTTTGTCTCCTATTTTAAAAGCCTGCCTGCACAGAGACTGAGCTCATTTCCCATCACTTGCTTCACTTCTTCCAAACATTAGTAATACTAACAGGGGCACATCAATTTTACTGTAACTTCAAACCAGTGACAACTGTTATAGCCACAGCCTCAAGGCATTCACCAAAATATTTCTGTCTTCAATTCTCTAACACATCTAACAGGGAATATTGATTGGAGCTTGATTACAAAAATATTCTGAATAGTTGCCCTAACAGTGAAAAAGAACAATATGATATGGTATAAAAGTGTCTTCTAGCTCTAAATTAATCCTAAATTAATCCAACCCCTCCATCCACTGCATAATGCCCTAATTTTCTGAATGGGGAGATATGCTTTATCACTATTTGCTTGGTTCCTTTGAATTTTTTTTCTAAACACAACATAGAGATAATCAACATAAGTTCACTTTCCTGCTCTAAAATACACTTTTAGGTAGAGTGTTGTGGCTTTACCAAAAGCTGAACCACAACAAGAGCACAACACTGACTCTGCCTCCCTATCCACTGTTAAGTATCTGCTGAGAACTTGTCCGCCCTTGCACTTTAGGCCAAGAGAGCTGCTGTGCATTCATTGGCCTCCTGGGGGGAAAAATAACCCCAACCTAAATCAAACCATCCATTAACAGCCCAGGCAAAAATCAGCATCATCCAGAGAAAATTAAGAGCAGATCTGATTTCTGACTGCTGTTATAACTGGCTCAAGACAGACTCATGTGTTCCAAAGCACATCTCTCTGTGTCAGATTGTCTAACAGATTCTGTTGCCTCTCCTTTCCCAAACTTTACCTATTTCAACTCCTGGACCATCAGTTTATACCAAACCTATTCTGATTCTTATTACAAACAGATTTTTCATTTTCTAAAACAGTCATCAATAACACACATCATTGCTCAGGCCAAAATATGGCTTGTATTTATGTCCCTATTACCAGAGCAGATGCAACTACCAAGTACCCTTGCCTGCGACCATGATTGTTTTTTTAATGTAATGAAGGAAAGTCCTAAAACACATTATTGGCAGGGTCTGAGAAAGCGAAATGGACACAGTGTGGTGGGATACCTTTACCTGAATTGGAATTTAAGTTTTTATTCCAAAAGGCATTCTCCAGTTGCTGTGAGCTTCTCTCCAGTCTGAAAGCTGTGCCACCCCTCACCTCCTTCTGTTCTCATATAAAACATCCAAGAGGCTTCCAATGGCACAAAGCAGGATGTTCCAGGTAGAAAAGCTGAAAACTTCACACTCCTTTTTGGCAATTCCATAGTTCACTGTTACAACTGCAGTCAAAGAACTACAGCAAAAGATATTTACCCAACATTTATAGCACTACATTCATCTTTTTCATAACTATTCTGCCCCCCAGCAGGCTCATCTACTGTACCAGGCAGGAAACAGACAAAGGAGAAAGAGCAGGTGTGAGGGCCAGTTCACAAAGCAGCTGCGCTCTGGGTCCACTCCTGCACCTCCCAGCACATTGTGGGGCTGGGGCAACAGCCAAACAACCATCTTGGAGGTGCTTTAGCAATTCTGCAAGCACTGAGAGGTTTTCTGCATGGGCTCCCCATTTGTCCTCAGTTCCTTCGGTGTTTAGGAGAAAAAAAGTAGATGAGGGGACCTGGGAACAGGCTGCTGGAAGGAGAGCTGAACACAAAAGTTTGTCATTGCCCTGGGGGAATGGGAGAACTGGCAAGAAAGCTTGATATGATCAATGCTCGAAAATAACCTCCAAGTCCTTTTCCAGGTAACTCCATATATTTCTTTCCATCTACAGGAAATTAATTCAGATGGTTTTCTTGTCTCTGTTTTGATGTTCTTTCGCCTTTTTTCTGCTAATTAGAAGAAAGACAATTTGGTCCACAAATAACGGGCACTTGGGCTATTAGGTTCTCATGTTATCATGGCACTGTGTTAAACAGGTTTTCAACAATTATTAGCTGCATTTCTGGGATATTGATGTATCCTTATTGGAACTGAGATCCCATGGAAAAGTCCACAAGTGAAAAGCATACTTTGTCCTACAGAACAAGACATCTAAACAGAAAATAGGAACAGCAGCTGGTGAGAGAAGCAGAGGCCCTTGTAGATGAGATCATCCTATAGATCAAAGAAAGATCAGTATCTCTATTCCCAAGTCTTGCTAAGCCAATATTCCCCCAGCCAGCATTGTCTCTCTGGATAACAGCTATTTTGGTGTCTGCAGCTCCACTTTGACTTTACAAAAAGAAGCTTATCCTGGCAATTGACAGCACAGGAAAACACATACAGACAAACACAGGGATAGCGATAGGATGTGACAGATCAAAAATCCACTTTATAGTTTAAAATTGGTCCTGGCATGACTACATGGCTTGGTGGGAACTGCTGGAGGCAGAATGTTGCAAGCAATTGTCAGACTGTGATATATAGGATTTTCTTACAGAAATAAGGGCAGACGCAGCACTGAGACACAGCAAGCCCTGCCTGTGTCTTACACAGCTGCTCTTGCACAGCAATGAGAGAAGGAAGATGCCAGTATTTTACATTAAGAGTCATGACTAATGGCAGCATCAACACCACCCCACCAACAAAGCAGAAATAAAAAGTTCCTTCTGCTTCTCCCAGATCTTTCTAGCAAGCAGCCAAAAAAGCCAACAAGCTCAGTAGGGCAGCAGAGCTTTCCCTCTGACAGAGCAGTCTGCAACTCCCCCATCTCAGAGGCTGCTTTTGAGGAATCCCCCAGGTTACCGTCCCAGGAGTGTGTCCTGCTCTGTCCCGCCCTGGAGCTCACCCTGCTTTGGGACAGCGGTGACAGGGGCTACATTTCAGCTCCTGCTAATTCTGAGCCTGCAAAAGAGCAAGCCAGGACAAAATGATCACCTTTGGTCTGATGCAGATGGAGTTGGATTGGAGTTTCAATAAAAGCTCAGGAATAAAAGATGCTCCATCCAGTTACTGATGAGCTCGCAGCTCTGCCACCAAGGAGGGGCACACAAGGGTGCTGGGAGGGGGCTGTGACCACAGCTTGCTTTGACATGATGTGGAATTGGGCAGATACACAGGTAAGCCAGGGGTTCCCCGAGAACCACACTAAAGCAACACCACAGCTTTATTCACAAGAGCTCACCATGGGAAATGAATGCTGGAATTAGGTCTCCTCTCCTCTTGTGCTTTTTTCAGGTTGGTAATTTTCTCTCACATACTTGTAAATATTTACCTTGCTATATTAAAAATGTTATTTCTCAACAATGAAGTAACTGACATAAATCCTTTACCATGTAAATTTTGGCATTGAAACAATATTCAACAAAAGTTTCTGAATGTTTTCTCACCAGGAAGAAGAATCACTATTTTATTTTTAAATAGTTCTCTGCTTCTATTAAACCAGTGAAGATTGTTTTCAACACTTGCAAGTTCCATTTATAAATACACACCTAAGAAAAAAATAATGAAAAGGAAACCGGTAACATTAATTACTGAGTCAAAATCATGCTTCCTTTATTGGAACGATATAGCAATTTGTGCACATTCAGCCTGTAAGGCGGAGGGGAGGAAGAAGTACATCCTGTTTGGGGCTTTTTCTGTCGGCTGTTTGGGGTTTTTTGTTTTTGTTGTTTTTGAATGAAAAGTGACCCAGGGTTGCACTGAAACATCGAGTCTCCATTCATATGGAAACTGCAAAGTGCAGCTGAAAAACTCTGGAAGACTGGCACTATCAAATAATTATTGGATTGTATATGTATCAGATACTAATTCGGCACTGAGGAGCCTGACTTGTATCTTGCCAGTGTCAGAGCAAGGAATGGTCAGGTACTGCACTAATGCACTGGGTTTGCTTTCCAGAACTGTACTATTACTCCCTTTTTCACGGTCCCCTATTTACACTGCACAAGAAATAATTTCAATTTTTAAGTAATTACCTTTTTTTAATATGCTGTTAAAAAAACAAACAAATCACCCCACTCAAACATTGTACTGATGTCCCTAAATTGTTTTGTCTAATTAGACTATTTGTAGTTCCCATTGTGATTAGATGTTGAACTGTTTAAATCTCCTCTAAAATTAGCCTGTCAGTTGGTATTGAATAAAGCACAGATATTTTAAGCAAGGGCTAAACACTTCAAAAGTATCTACTGCAACCAGGTTATAAAGATCAGTTTGAATTCACTGTTTGTCTGGTGAAAAAGATCTAGCATAGGCAGTGCCACATGTGGTATGTATTCACTTTGTTGCTTATCTTATGCTCTTGAAACAGTTTTCAAAGTTCTTTACACATTTTTTTAGCCTAGAAGTGTCCCTGATAGGTACCATTCCTACAGCATCCCACATGTACGCTCTCTGCAGTGACAAAAGCCCTACTATAAATGCCCCAATTCCACGAACAAGCTTCCATCACCTACTTTAGTTAAGGAATATATTCAAAGAACACTTTTCTGGTACAACCTGACTCTTTATTAAGGGGCTCTGTCAGTAAATTTTGCCATCACAAGTAGCCAAAAGTTTTAAGCATAGTTCAGAGCCACATGTACAAATACAGGGAACTTGAATTGTAGGTGATCTGTTTATTTCCTGTTCTTAGAAGGCTCTGCACATGAGACAAGAAACAAGCAGATTAATTTTTTAGTATTTCTTATCCTATAGAGAATCTACAGACATTACCTGTTGTGAGCCATTTTTAGAGGAACATTTAGTGTCTGTGTACCTTTGCTAACCAAGCACTCTAACATCCTTTCCCAAGCAAGCAAAACATTTATTTAGAGAGCAATTTCTCTCTTTAAGACTGACACATTAGAAAATATGTGCTTGTACCAACATAAGCACACCCTACCTTTTGAAGCAGCCATGAGTCAGTAAGCACAGTTTGCATGGAGAACAGTAATCACAGATGCATAGAACTTAAAATGGTAATTTGTTAATTAGTATTTCAAGTATGGAAGAAATTACTTCAAAAGGTTCACTTCATACCTATAGTAGTAAATAGATTCATGAAAATTAATTCTGTGCAGTATCAAACCAGAACTCACAGCTGTGGAAGCAATTCTGTTAGTGAGCAAATTAATATTTACGTGCTCTTTCAGAAATGTATGGACACCTGAAATGGAGGTATAATTGGCTTTTTTGTCCCTGCCTTTCCTGCCTGTAGAAGTGTATTGCTTGTTCCTTTTAATCTGGTATTTTCCCTATAGATTTTTCTAAAAACTGCCCTTGTTCATCATCTCCTTATATAACCATAGCTGTCATGCTGACTACAGCTCTGTCTCTAATCCCATTCATCTGTAGCCACTCATCAGAGTACAAGTACTTCAAAGATTAAAAGAGAATTGCTTCACTTTTCATTTCTTAACCACCAATATTCAGGGATGAGTTTGCATCCATTGGCAGGCTCTGAGCAAGAAGGCAGAGCATGAATAACTAATGACAAATATGTCCATGAAGAGCTCTCCTGGTTGTTTTGAAATGTCTTCCTTTGTTCACACAATAGAGTTGATGAGCAAACAAATGAACAGGAAGGAAACTCATAAAACACAAGGGCAACTTGTAGGCACTAAAACATAACAAAACGGTTTTTCTTGCAAAGTACAATGTTGACTTTCGTTAAACACTTCTCAGGACACTCAAAGACAAGCAAACACCAGTAGCAATGGGATAACTTAATACTTGCCTCCTTTCCCCTCTAGATTGTTTATCTTTCACATACATGAGTCATCCAAGTAGAGTGACAGCACACACCTCAGCCCCATCACTGTGTGATCTCACAGCTTAGGGTATTAACAGATGGGCTTTAGGAAGTCTAGCCATAGAAACGTGACTGATTGCTCTTCTTGTCTTTAGGGAGCTGCTACTCCTTGCAGGGATTCAGCAGAGCAGAACCCGCAGGTATCCCTCAGCCACTTCCCTGCTACACCAGGAAAAGTGCCTCAGCCCAGCTCCAGGAAAGCTGGGCATGGACTTCGTGCTGAAACAGCAGAGGACACCAACATATATGCCATTCCAGCTGCTGCAGCAGGCAGGAAGAAATGGTCAGTGACAAAAAGGCTGTTACCACAACAGCCTTCTATAAGGGAACATGAATCTGATTTAGGGTGAAAAACAGCACTAGAACTGGACATCTGCTCCGGTTCCAGACATTTATACACACTGTGTGTGAGACTGTGCGCTGTTCTGTGGACTAGGATGCTTTTAAAATCCCCCCCAACTCTTAACAACCAATGCACATGGATATGAAATCCATTATGTCTACTATTTAAAACAAACAAAAGGATCAGACAGCATTTTTTCCCCCACTTCTCCAGGAAATTGACTTTCTCCCAGTCTTTTGCTGATGTGGTCCTTGTACAGGACCTGCTTTCCCCTGTCAAACCTGCATACCAAGTGCTTGGCCACTAGAACACAAACTGAATGTAGTGCTGAAACCCTACCTCTGCTAGTACCACACAAACCCATGGCACATATGGATGACCACTTACGGTGACAACAGGCCATTTCTACCACCATAACTTTATCAGAGAATATCCTGAGCTGGAAGGAGGGACCTTAAAGAATCATTGAGTCCAGCTCATGGCCCCGCATTGGACAATACCCAGAATTACACCATATACCTTTGAGCATTAACTTCATGTAACTAGAAGCCCTGCTGGGGTGACACTTTTGCCTGAAGTAGCCAGCATCATTGATAGGTAACTGAGGTATGTTTTCAGCTAGCAACTTCCATGGTCTCCCATCAATGATTGCTTCCAACAGGGAAGCAGGGATTGCTCTTCCTCTCCACGTCTGTGGAATAGCTGAACTCCTCATCCCCATAACCCACACTCAAACAGATTCATCATCTGTGCCACTGCACCATGGGAACATGGGCAACTCCCTACTGATCTTCCATACAGCCAACTGTCAGCACAGGGTATCTTGAAAGGTCATGACTGAGAGAACATGACAAAATGAAGAAAATAATTTTAAAATAACTAAAACTGATAAACTGAAGAGTCTTAACGTTTTCCTCCTTAGTACTTTAATGTTGCATCATAATCTTGCCAATAAGCAGTAAACAAAAAGGTATAAGTCAGGAGACACATATAGCCCAAGGGTAACAGCCCTTTTTTGCCACAGAAAAATGCTGTTGATGCACTAGAAGCTTTTTTCTCCAAACAGCTTTCCAAAGAGTTTCAAGGTGCCACCTCAAAGGTTTGAGCCACAGTTAATGCTCCTGTGGCTACACAGGTACAGTAAGGTACAAAATAAGGTACACCTGACCTTTCAACTGCCTGATAATCACATGTCCTTTTTAATCCAGAATCTGCAATGTCACCCTGATCTCTAGACCTATCCCCTTTTAGCACAGTCTTTGGACTATGCACTGAAATAGTCATGAAAGAGTGTCAAGAACATGAAGAAAGCACATTATGACATTTCCCATTCCTTTCCTCTCTTCTCCCTTGCTGTGCTCAGGATTGACACACTAATTGAAAGGGACCCAGAAAACTTGGTGAGTTTTCTCCCCCACCCAAGCTGACATGGCAATTTATCTCAAATTTTATACGCTTTTGGAGCACAACTTACTAGAAGCAACCCAAGAACAATGTGATATATCATTATGGGCTAGGGGAAATAAAAATGCAATATTGAGCCTAGAATTTATGTGAACGAGCAGAACCAAAGAAACAACTCCTTTGGGACCTGTTTGCTCAGGACAATTTTACTGGTATAAGACAGGTGTGAATTTGAAATCGTACAATTAGAGATGCTTAGTCCCTCAAAATACATACATTAATCCAGACACATTATTTTGCTTATCCTCAGATTTGCTGATGTTGCTTTGGTAAGGGTGTATTTTGAAATGAACTATCCCCCACCCTTTTGTGTGTTACATTTTTAATTAGTTGCTGTGGGTCAGCTGTAATGCAGTAACTGAAAATGCAACTATCCATAGGCAGCCAAAATTTGAAATAAAGGCTGAATGCTGTTCCTGAAGCTCAAAGCAAGCATGTTGTGGTCCATCTTTGTTATATGCTAAGAGATAAAGTGTGGCAAACCACCTCAGCTCAGAGAACACATGGCAACTCAGTAAACTGTACCAGCTCAATCAGAAGTTAATCCCAACTGCATCTGCAAACACACTGCACTTACATACATTTCTGCATTCACACAGCTCACACTCTTTAAGACATACTCTAAAGCTTTTACATTTGTGAAAGACAACACATTCATTTGTTGACACACATTAACCATATTTGTTGCATTGTTTTATTGTCACTTTGTGTTTTCCTACTCCTGAGGGTTTACCCTTGGCTAGGTAACGTGTAAAACCGAGACACAGCAGAGTACCCCACTCTATCTTCTCTTGACTCATTATCTTTTACGTGTATCAATGTCATTTACTGTAACAACAGATGTGTTAACGTACAAAAACATCAATTTACTTTGTAATGCAAATTTATATTAATAGAAAATGTCATTCAGTAGACCAAACACATGAGAATCAGAAACTAATCACATGAGTTTAAAAAAAAAAGTTACCTGATGTAGGAATGCCATGTTCTTTAAAAGCTAAAATTAAAATATGCTTAATTTTTCTTGGAAAAGATTGTAATGGCACTCAGTATGGAAAACGTGTGTATTTTCAAGAGCTTCATTTTTTTTTCTGCTAGGGACAACTACAATATTTACTTCTGGTGCCTAAAAAACTAGGTATTTTCTTAGCGATATAATTTACAATGTTGCAATGTAACATGTGCAGTGGTTGTTTACAGTAGCCAAGCTGCCATTTGATCCCTGTGTTCACTTTCACTCCTAAGCTGAAGAGCTCGATACTCACCCTGCACCTGACAAAGCGCAGGGCCCCCGTACCTGCATCTCCTGAAATGTGGGGCTCACCTGAACTCAAGTGACAAGATCAGGCCTATAATGACAATTTTACTCTACTGTGACCTATGATCTATGACCTTTTGCATCCTGAAAAACTCAAGCAGGAAATAAAAACGTAAGCACTGTACCTAAATCCAACACTTGCATAGATTTTATCCACAGAGAGCTATAGTGCAACATGTGCTAAACTTCTTTTTAGATGGGGCTTAACACGCCACAATAGCATAAGAGGTGTCAAATTTTAAGAAAACCCATGAAACCGTTTTTATTCTTTTAAGAAATTGTACCAGGCCAAGAATCAGCAGATGAATGAAAGCAATCCTTTTGTTTACACATGAAAAAACCCCACAGTTTAAACGCTACAAATAGACTTCATTTCCTCACTTAAATCTGTTCACTGGAAATCACTTCTGGTGCACGAGCTTCTTAGGAGAAAGCATCCCGATTATCCCTTTAACTCTCTACTGGCGTTAATGATGCTCACTTCTGCTTTCCTTCGCATTGCTGCATTTACCTAATGTTGCTAGACACAGTCTGTAGCCTTATTTTCCTCTCTCTATAAAATTAGGCACGTTAACCATAAGCAAGCTTAATTTAATAACCTTACTTAGGAGCACCCACATGTTCAACAGTTTACACTACAGTTCTCACACGCCGGTTCCCACCACGCCGTCCTGGGCTGTGAAGCACATCCACAGCAGCACTCGCAGCCTCCCGAAACCTCTTTTCCCGGACCTCTGCTCCTGAACCCCTCGGCAGGAGCACTCCCGGGGGTCCCTCCCGAGCCCGCAGCCTCCCTCGCTTTTGAGGCACCGTAACTTT
>VWZD01010919.1:657716-720568 GCA_013396695.1 Sakesphorus luctuosus
GACAGCCCGCGCCCGCCCCCCGCCCGCTGCTCACGCTGCGTCCCGCCGCCTCGGGGAGCCATCTTGCGCCGCACGGCCCGCCCCGCCCGCCGGCGCCGTTCCCATGGCAACCCCCGCCGCCGGGGCACAAAGGGAGGCGCGTCCCGGCCCGCACCCGCACACCGATGGGGCCGCCCCGCACACCGCCGGGGCCCGGCTCCTGCCCTAGGCACTGCGGGGGCTGCCCCGCACACCGCCGGGGCCTCGGCTCGTTCCCCGACCATCGCCGGGGCCGCCCCGCACGCCTCTGCTCCGATGAGGAGATGCCCTGTGGAAGGGGCGCTGCCCGCGGCCGGTGCCTCCCCAGTACTGGGAGGGGTTTGCCAGCCTCGTCCGGCAGCGGAAAAACATGACTCTTGTACACTCTTGTGCAAGGTGAAAATTTCCACCGAAATACCATCTCGCATGGAGCCAAACCATAGATTTCGTCTCAAAATACTTGGTGCGAGAAATTTCAGCCTGCCCAGGTGTGCCATCATTTTTCTCTGTCTGGGACTGTAAATTTTACAGCTTAAAGCATTTAATTGAAAAGACAGCATCGTGCCTGGCTGACTGACTTGTCCAGTTTGCGTTTCTAACCTGCACACAGCTACTTACAGCGGAGTTGGCGAGCGCTCGGCAGACCCTCCCGGCACTCGCGGGGTGACCCGGCGCGCCCCGCTCGGCTGCGCAGCAGCTCCGCACCCGCTGGGGTTCCGCTCCTCTCAGTGCCTCCTGCGTGCGCTGAGAATTCAAATCCAGCCTGAGCACAACACACACAAGTTTAATGTACCACAGCCGTGCAAATTCATAACCTTCAGCCAGAGGTTTCGGAGACCTCAGCCAGGGCAAAGGGGCTTTGCAGGTGCTCTTACGAACCTCATAGAGCCGGTCCTGCCTCCGCTCGGGGCACTGGGGGTACTGCGGCGGCTGTGCACGGGAAACCTGCCTTCGAGACAAGGATTTTGGCAGAGGACAGCCTGAAGGAAGAAGAGTGAGTACACAGGCTGCATCCACAGCCGCCGCAATTACTGGTTCCAGTTCTGTAAACGCAGCTCAGAGTGAGCAAGTACATAAAATACATGGTCTTTCAGCAAGACAACTAAAACATCAAGGTCTGTATGAAAAATAGGTGGTTTATGCAGTTAGCTGCACACAGGTTTTCATGCTCAGAGTTCTACCTAATCTTTTTTTGTAGAGAGCAAAAGGAAAAGATCATGAGGGAGTTTTCAGTATCTTTAAATCTTGTTTAAGATAACGAGAAAAACATAGGGTTTCGTTATGTCTGTCAAATATTTCAAAACATAGGTTTTTACACTGATGTGCTTTGCTTAGCATGCAAAGTTTAAAAAAAATAAACATTTTATCCCAAAGTGATAATTTCCTTCATTTTATTCCTTGCCAAATGAACTCTAGCATGATGGACCTGATTTCACAGAACATTTTCATTTTGCATGTATAAAGTGCAAAAGTTTATTGAGCAGCTGGACTACCAAGAAATAATATTTTAGTTGCAGGGCTAAAAGGTTAAAAATAAATGAAAACTGGTTTAGAAAAAAGCAAACCAAAAAATCTTTCCCATCCTGCCTACATGATTTGACCTTTGTGTGCACGAAGTGTTTTGCTTGGCTTTTTGGAAAGAAGTTGGATCTTCAGACATAATTTTTTTCCTCTTGCACTTCCTGGAATTAAATCCTAAGCTTTCACTACAACTTCCTTCAATTAAACGGCCAGCTTTTACTATTCTGCTACTCCCAAATCCTTATTGCTGACTACTGAACTGCATATTTACTTTAAAAATGCTTTTCTGTGCAGTGTGTGTAACACTGTTTTTCATAATGAGCATTATCAAGATTGTTAAGATCAGTCTGAGGGATCTGATTAGTCATTTCAATTGTCTAATAACGTCTTTGCTATTAGTGCAGTTATGGGTGAAACCCAGGGAAGTCTGTTGGCCATCCCACAGTTAGTTACTGGAGCTGTATTTTACTGTGCCTGGAGAGTTCTGCAGCTGATCTGAGTTTTCAAAACAAATTGAGCTCAATTGTTAGTTCTTATTAGATTCTTTTCTTGTTTTAGGAGGATGTTTTGACCCAGGCTCCAGCAGCCTGCAGAGAACAACAGCAGCAGCTTTTGGAAGGATTTCACCATCAAGCTCACACCCTGAGCTTTCAACCAGCCACCACAGGTGTTGGCACAAGGAAGGTGACCGGGGTGTCCTACACGGTGTGGCAGCTCTGGCTTTTACAGGGGCTGATGGCCTTAACACAGCAGGAAGAAATCCAAGGTGCAAAGCAGAAAAAAAGAAAAAAGTCTGAAGTTCCCCAGGCAAAGGTCCCTTCCGCCACACCCCACTTTTCAATGGACCTGAAATCCTAATGGAGATTTCTGTTTAACAACATTGTCTTAAAATTACATAATGCCTTATCAAGCCAGTGCATCTTAGTGCACCAGCACTAACAATGACTTTACTGCAACTGTGGGAATGTCGTTCGAAAGAGACCTGGAGCTTACTGAGCACTAACCCCTGTCTTCTTGCACATGCTATTTTCTGACATGCTCACTGTCCTTCAGTAGGTTTCTTCCCTTGTCTCTCAAACCTCAAGGCTCTTTAAAAACTGCAGTCAGTTACTACTGCTTCATTGTCCATGTAATGTTTCCTCACTGGAATTTGGGGTTGGTTTCTACTTGTTTTTTTTTTTTATTTTATTTTATTTTATTTTGGCCCCTCTACCTTTGCTGCCTTGCTCTGGGTGGTGAGCACTACAGGACAAGTATCCCATTTTCTAGTGGCCTTTCTTTGATCCATCACTGTCTAAGAGTCTGATACAAAATTGCTTTCAGTTACCTGACATTTATTCTTCAGACCTTAACTAATGTACTAATCATATAGTGACAAAGGAGATTTTAAAATTAATCACTGACATTTGTAATGATTTATACACAATTGTAAAAAAAAGTTTCCAGCTAGTAAATAGAATGTTGTATGAAGGGGGACACCACACACACACCCCCACACCCCCACACACACACCCTGCATAAATTAAAGCTATCCTGTATTAATGGGAAACAGTAAATAAAGACATGGTGAGATATTACCTGATGAATAGGGGTAGCATCTTAGCACAGCTAGTGTCTTCCAGTTACAAACCTCTGTGACAGCAGGAAAACAGCACTTGCAGAAGCCTTGTCTTGTGCAGAATTTAATTAGGCTTCTAATGTGTAACTGCTGGGAGTTTGTGGGGCAGGTAGGGAGGCAGCCAAGGGCTGCCTTACCGAGTGGATTTGGAGTTCACAGTATTTGCAATGGAACATTTGCTCCTTGGAAAACAGCAAGGCAGATTTCTGCCACTTATTCAGTAAGATAAATTCAATTATTTTAGATAATTTAAAACTCATCAATAAAAAGTTTGAAGACTGACTACCAAGCTCACTAGTTACAATTAATTTTTATGTAATGACAGCTATTTGAATGTAACAACAAGCCTTATCACCAAACCCAGAATTGTCATTGCACATTACCAGCATTTTGGATAATCTTCCTCCCTTTGATGGGAGAACTGGCATTTGAGCTTATGTTTTGGATGTTGCTGTTGTTCAGTGTTAATAGCAAAGTTATTTAAACACTGCACAGGCATAGAGGGAGAGGGAGTTCCTGCATCAAGTACAGCAGCTATGCAAACACATTCGCAAACCAGACATAATCAGTATTTTACTGGGATCTATGCTAGTCTGTAGATTTTGGGGGTAATTTTTCAAAAATTTTATTTACAGGGTTCAGAATAGCAAAATAACAGTTACTAGAAGGAATTTTCATGTTGAACTTTATGATCATTGCCAAAGAAAGTGAGATATGTGCACATTATCCACCATAGCTCCTGTTTTAAATCTCATTTACCACATTAGAAACTCACATTTGGTATCTTATCCTGATAGACAGGACTTGCACTATGTCTCATAACAACAGTTTAGTACACAGTAGGTGATGTACATCAGTGAAGTGAAAAATAGGCTTAACAACACCAAAAATGGGCTTTTGTTGCTCTGGGTCATGAAAAAAATGTTTGACAGGAATAGCTGACAATGACAACCTCTAGAGTTGTGGTTCTTCTGGTTACAGTAGAAGTGAATGCCACAAGATCTAAGGGGAAGCAGCACATGAGGACAGTCTTAGTTTTAAAAGTGAACTAAAGCTGTTTACTTGAAGCCTAAAGAACGTGCTGTATTTAGACTGATGTTATGAGACATTAAGCCATTTTTGGGGAGAATTGCATCAAAGGAAAAAAGCTCCCCCTCACCACCCATGTTTCCTGGACAAAGTCCTTTCTAAAAGAATTTTTGATGAATTTTATATCATGATTCCTATTAAATTGGATTTCCAAGATGTGCATAAACGTGGTGAGAATTATATTGTGACAGGTACTATGGATAGGATACAGATTATGCTACCTATGTATCTTGGCAAAATCACATGATTTTAAACTTTGATTCTGACACTTAGGACGTTTCTCTTGCAGCAGGTTCCTGGTGATGTTTAGAGCTAGCAACATCAAAATAGGCCAGTAACGAAACTATTTATAACTGCAAAAAGGCTTTTTTTTAATTATTATTTGCAGCTGGTCTGCATGTACTTTAATGTCAGACTTTTTATGAGCTGCTCATGTGCCCACTTACGAGCATATGCCATTGGCATAGACCTCTAGTGTGAGATCAGCTGGTAATAAAATTATTAAAATGTTAGGAAATTTCAAAATTGCTTGCACTTTTACTCAGATGTAAGAGCCACATAATCTGAGTTACATTCTTAAGAGTCCTGTGTAAGAAACACAGTATGTTTTTGATTGCTTGTTTTATTAAGTGAAATGAACAGGCTAATTAAAGAAATTCCAGGAAGTTTCTGTTTTTTGTCTCCTAGGGACAAGCCTCAAGTGTCAAAGGAGATAATACTGATGGCTGTAAAACACCCAAGTGTGTTTATACCGGCTGTAAATGGCAGCTTATAGCTTCTATTTAACTTTCATAATATTTCCTTTTTATACCATGCTTAGAAATTCCTACTAAGGCATTAGTTGAAGTAGTGCTTGTATATATTGGGAAAAAACCCTGATAATTGCAAGTTAAAAAACAGAAGGCAAGCCATTGGCAAAACAGTCTTAGGAATAAACTGTTATGACTATAATTTGATCCATAAACACTAAAAACTAAGAACAAGCTAGCCATCAAAAAATATAAAAATCTGCAAGATACTTCTAGTCCCGTGTTTCAAAATGTCTTTAACCCTGAGTGATGATCTCCTACTTGAATCCATAAGCTGTGCCACGGAACTGGCAGTGGTTCTGCAATTGGCTGAGAATTCTAGAACCACGAGATCCGATGGATGGATTTAAAGAAGTGTTAAAAAAATTGGACTTTCTCATAAGCAACCCAAACCAGCAATTCTGAGGTGCTATATAGAATTGACACAATCTTAGTGTAATTACTCTATTTTTCAATACCAGTCCCTCAAAGTAATTTCTGCATTCTTAGAGAAGCCTATGTGTGTGTTAATGAAGCCAGTAAAAAATAATGTTTTTAATGAGAATATTAGTTATTCCATGTGAATTGCTTCTCAGACAGTTGCTTCTTCTAGAATACTTAGGATTCTTTGAGACAATGTCCATGTTTTAGAGCAAATGAAACTTTTAGGGGTATTTTAAGGCTCAGTAATGCACTTTGCATGAACAAAGGTGTATGAGCCCTGGTAAGACAAACTGGTTCAGATTTGAAATTGAATTTTATGTGTTAGTTTAGAAAATGGACTATATGAATAGGAAATGAAGTTTGGAAATGTTCTGAGAATTTCCTGCTGTATAGACATGCAATCTAGTTATCAAGTGCCTTTGTAAAATGAACTTTAATGACTTGAAGATGCTTTTAAGTCCAAGTCTCACAGTGTTGAGATAGCAAAAGAACTGCATAACTAACCTACAATTCAACAAGTCTCTGAGATAATGCATTTACTTCCACCAGGAAGACTTTTGAAGGAGAATATAAAACCTTCCAAAGAGCAAGCACAGCACTAGTGGTCCCTTTCTGCTTTACTGCTCAGCTAACTGTGAGCAGGCAGGTAACGGCAATAGGGTGCAATAATGTTGGAAATATCTTTCAAGACCAGCATTAGCTCTTTAGGTTTGCAGAGAGATGACATTAACCAAAGCAACTTCAAAGAGCTGAAGGAGCTTAAAGTTTTTCCTCTTAATGATTCTAAA
The DNA here is from genome assembly GCA_013396695.1 of Sakesphorus luctuosus. Taxonomy (NCBI): domain Eukaryota; kingdom Metazoa; phylum Chordata; class Aves; order Passeriformes; family Thamnophilidae; genus Sakesphorus; species Sakesphorus luctuosus. The sequence goes on from VWZD01010919.1 coordinate 663,983, forward strand.
GTGTTATTGAAGGGATCAATAGCTCTTCCTGTTAAACAAGCTGTTCAAATCAAGTATTCCTGGAGAGGAAATAAACCAGTCCTGGAAGTAATAGTGAGATTTAATTAGGATTTGAGTTTTTCCCCATTCGTTAATTTATCTGCCAGTATCACAATAGCTTTAGTGAACTGTAAGTTTACATCAGTAAGATTCCTCATGAAAGGAGAAAATTATCTGATTCTTTCTAAGCCCTTTTAACTGTGCCTCAATTATTTATTATGTGGCCCACACAGAGAGAAATTTCTCTTTTCTGTGCCTGATGTCACTCGTATTTTTTCTGGGGGAGGAGGAGAGAAGGAAGAAAGAAAAAAGCATTACATCCCATTGTTGTGCACATTTTTGTTAACCAACACATAGGGAAAGTCACTCAAGAAAGCAAAACTAAATTAGCAGATATCCAGGTCCTAAACGGGAGATGCCAGAGACTATTACTAAGACTTGCTCACTTTTCAGCTGTGCATGCAGCAGTTTGTTTTTTTTTTTTTTAATTTCAGAGATCAGGTAACTGACCTTGCAATCTGACTTGCACATCACCACACCAAGCTCAGATCTGGGATTCAACCTCATGTATTCAACTGTAAGTGTAATTCATGCAATCCTCAATTAAACAGATATACAGGAAACCAGTTCCTGGTTTAGTCCTTCCAACATCCAGTTCCTAGTGGTTTTCTACACAGATGTGATCCAAATGCCTTCAGCCTATGCAAACAATGACTTCAGAATTCAGAGTTTATCTGCACCAACCAGTCACTGATAAGGGAAGCAGTTTCCAAAGTCGATTGCTTGTTTTTTTCTTAAACCCCAGTATGTCAAGAAAATATGTCCTGAAAATACACAACCAAACAAAGCTCTGTGGGAAACTCTGTATGATACTGCAGGGGCAGGGGAACCCAGGCCCTCACCATTTCAGTTTGGGTTGCAGCAACGTTTCAACTGCTGATTTGCTGCTTGTTGACAGAGAACAGCTTCTTTGGTCCATTGAGGGAAAATTTCTCTCCTTTCTGTTCCCAGATGGATGTATTTGCATGAAGAATGTGACTTAAACTGTTTTAGGGGAACAAGGGGTAAAGAAATCTAGTTGACCCTCAGAGTACTCAAATCAAAAGCAATAATCCAGATTATGTTATACAGCATTAAAATAATTTCCTCTTTATAGCATATAATCATTAGCCAGATACAGACAAACCCCTGCCAAAAGCACTGAAAGTAACATTGTCTATATTCTGTCAAGTTCCTTGAAGGAATGAAAAACATTGTGTATTGTTTCACTTGCTTTTGTATTTATCTAGATGTCTTCAAAAACATAGATCCAAAGGTCAGGTAGATCATTACCTATCAGTTATTTTCCCATTTACTTCTCCTTTACTTCAAGATTTGATCGCTTGACCACTTGCTCTTAAGATTTCTTTTCTTCCCTTTGTGCACAACAAAACACCTTCTGTATGACTGTAGAGAATCATAATCTCTTTAAAGCATCCTGCTGCTCTGAAAACTTGAGAGTGAAGGGCAGATGCAGCCACAATAGCTGCAAGGCTGCAGTTGTTACTCAGAGAAAGCCACTATTCTAGCTTTAAGAAATTGTAGGGATTTCCTCATGTATTGTTAGTGAGGATAAACAAGACAGATTTCTTGGTGCTTTTCAGGCTGCATTTCCCAGTGCTCCCCAAGCCCTTCCTGTTCCACCTACCTGAACGTGCTTCCATGACAATTCACTGCCACTGAAACCAGTGCTGCTCTAGCCCTGTTTCTGCTCCCTCCTCTTTCTTTGCAGCTGCACTGGCAGTTGGCCAATTCCAGGGCCTAGGAAAATAACTGGCAGTATCCTAGAGGGACAGATGAGTGTGTGAGTGCCAGTGCTGGCATCACAGCAAGGGCAGTGACCCCAGAGCAGCCCAAACTCTCAGATGACCCTGTTGGGTGAGCTGTGCTGCGAGTGCCGTTGTTAATCAGACTCTTAGTCTGCTGCAGTTTACCCCAAATACCATACAAAACAAGAATCAAAATGAAGGATTTCTTTTTCCATCCACAAACTCCTTCCCAGCCCATCAAACCGATGTCATGCCATCCTCACAGACTTTACAATGATGTCAGCAGGACAGATGAGATTTCTGCACCAGCCTGCAGAACACACCCTCAGTCTGAGTACAGCCCTGGCGGCTGCTGCTGCAAACATCTCACAGTGGAACAGGGCAACACAGACTTCTAGAGGGAGAAATTCAAGTGGTGCATGGACAAAGCAGACCCATGAACAACAACACCACCACCCCTACCACAACGGAGTACAAATGCAGACAGGTGAAACATTGCAGAGCTCTCTCCAGTCAGCTCCATATATAAAGCTGGACTGCCTCCATCAGTGGGCTCACATCACCTGCAGGCTCCTATCCCCAGTTTACACTGATGAATGTATTTAAATAGAATAATGTTTTTTATTTATTCTTGCTGTACAAGTAAAGTCTGTTACTCAATTCTACAAGCCAGTTCATGGAAGCTACTTTTCAGTAGTCTATTCTATTTTAGTTTCTTTAATTTTTTTTAGAGTTTATATTCTCTTCTAAGGAGTCAAGTAGGCAAACTGTGCCATGGAGAAACTTTTACCATTCACTGGTAGTTCATTAGAAAAGCAAAAGCAATGGCTTCCCCTTGGCTCCTTGGAGAATGTCAAACCAGAGGGTAAAGGCTCCTACCAGGAGAGAGACAGATGAAGAGTCAGTGAGGCAGAGGTGGCTTTCAGCTCTTTCCACACAGTGCTGGCCAAATTATATTTTATTATCAAGCAACAGTAAGGTGCAGACTACCAACTAGGTATGAAATTTTATTCATCCCTTAGCGGGGGAAATGACATGCCTGGGCCCAGCTGCAGGGGCAGGCAGGGAGCTCCCAGGCAGCTGGGCAGTGTGGCATCCCTGCCACAGCTGGGGGGACTGTACCTTCCCTCTCCCTCTTTATCTTCCCTCAAAAGCTTAATGTGCTGTAAAATGTAGACTATGAGGAAAATATATGAAAACTTAATGTCAATCTAAAGTATTTGCTCAAAATGTTCCACAGTTACCACTAGATGGCATTTTGTTCCTGAGAAATTAGAAACTCCCAGGTTTTGAATTAGATGTTACAGGCAGCAGGAAAACAGTAGGAAATGGAATTACTTAGCTCATTCAGTTAATAATTTATTATCCATTGTCTTGTATAAGCAAGACATCAGTAACAGAAATAATTTTATTTGCAAATTTATAAATTGCTATTTAACTATAGCTTGTGACTCTTCAAACCTTGGCTCACTCAGTAGGTAGGGGTTTGAGCTGTACTCTGCTGTAGTCTCTTCCACACTTTTAAATGAAAGACAAATGTAGGTCAGTTCACAGACTTTGAGTATGCCATGGAAATCTGCCAGACCTTTGTAACAAGGAAAAGTACAGAATTTATGTAAGAAACTGGTACTTACCATTTAAGGGAAGCATCCAAGTCAATACAAAGTGTTTCCATCCCAAGAAGCCAATGCTGTGCCATCTGGGACAATTACAGCTGTCAACTCAGAAACAGCATTGCAGTTGTCTGGTGACTGGGAAGAGAGCTCAAAGCTCTCTGGCCACTAACCTTCCTACACAGCATTCAGGAGAGTGCTGCATAATTTACAGAAATAAAGTGCAATTAGAATCAGAGCTCTAAAAAGTTTGGGTAAACAGTTAGATGCAAAGGAATATTTTACACATATGTGCAAGTCATAAATTGTAAACTTAATAGCTTAAGAGTCATTAAATAGTCAACAAAATGAGCAAGTGTTCAAAATGTTCTTATCATCCAGTGAAATATGCAGCATCTGCTTGACATTTACAAGGATTATCTATTTTTGTGACACAAATCTTTAGTCCTTTACAGCAATTCTGCTGAAAGGACAGAAAGCAAGAAAACTGAAATATTAGCCTTTTGCTTGTTTTCAAATCACAGCCAGGCTGATTGTAAAGTCTGTTGGCATTTTAGAGGCAATCAGAATGACTGTAATATACATTATATCACCTTTAAGAGTATTTTTCTCAGCACAGCATTATGGAAAACAGGATGTTTATACTACTTACCTCAAGTGAGATCAAAACATTCCTAACATCACTGTAAACACTTGGAAGAAATAGATCTTCACAGAATGCATCTCTGTGTTGGAGGAAAGCGCTGTTATAGCTGAGCAGTGAAACACAGCACCTTCTTGCTCAGAGGAAATAGTGGGAAATGGTGCAGACCTTTTCGTCCTCAGTTTCATTTTCTCAATTTATTCAGAAAGTCAATTTGTTTGCTGCTAAGGCAGAGGGCTTATCCTCTCCTTGCTCATCTCCCATTTCCCCTGATTAGAATCCCAGATGCAGGACATGGATATGATTTCCTATTTTATTTTTAAACATGAGCAAATTAGTAGGCTTTTTGAAATCATCCACTTAATAAAATACATCAGCCCAGTCATTTCTCCAAGGTGTTATTTTTGCCTTCTGTAATGGTTTAAAACAAGTGATTCAGCTAAAGGGAGGGAAATACTATTTATATACCACAGCAATACTAGTTTGTAATGAAACAAGAGCAGGAACATTTGAGACACTAAAAAAAAAAATAGTTGTCTGTCAGGTAGCTGAACATAAACATCAGACAGGCATTCAGTGCCTTCCATCCACCTGGGCAGGATGGTGTTAAATGGAGGTATAATAGCACATTTGTGCTTTGATGTACTGAAATAGCCACAGGCAAGAGTGAGGCAAGGAAAATCTGGTTACCTGCAATCCCCTTCCTCTGGAGGTATCCCTGTGCCAGGACTCTCATTCCTGGAGCTCATCGCAGGCTGGCACTGACAGACCTCCCTAAGCTGGAGAGGACTATCCTTTAAGCTCATTAATTGTAACCTGGAGTATCACCAGGCCCTGTGGCCCAAGGTGGTTACAAATACTGCCCACTCCCTTCCTTACCTTGTTTCTGCTATTGATACTAAAACCAAAGTTCCTAGAAGCATGACTCCTTTTCTTTGCTTCAAGATGTTTTGCAACTTCTACGCCTGCTACTATTTCCAGTTTGTCTATGCAGCTTAAGCTACTGTTTCTTTACTCATGGACTAAAAATAGTAAATATCCTTGCATTATGATTTTGCAACACTTTTCTGATTAGCTATTCATTAATAAACAGATTAAATTCTGTTACAGGTAGTTTATTTGGAAACTTAAAAATCTTCTCTCCTGCCCCTTCCTCTTCCCCAAAAAACGAATAGCATGAAGTGCTTGGAACAACATACATTATATGAATGGTAATACAAAGACTGAGCAAGGCTTAAAATAAAATTACACAAATTGGATCAAATTTATGTGTCCTGTTCTTCTATTGACATGTGATTAGATGAAAACTAACCCCACACTTAGGAAGTTAAAAACTCTTTTTGAAGAGGGTTGCACTTAGCAGAACTATGCAGCAATCAGCTTACAACCTGCACCCATTAATTGTGCAGAGCATCTGGATGAAATCTTTTCTAACACTTAAAAGTCTTCACATACCTAAATATACATTATGTAATATACTTTTATTTAGAAAGATGTAAATATCAAGATGTCATAAGCTTCTCATACCTATTTTAGCTGAAGATAGTGTGCAGAAATTCCTTTTCTGACTACTAACTCCTTGAAATGGAAATCTGCTATAGAGTTAACACAACCAAGGAGGAAGCAGTATGAAAAAAGATGGAATTACACACTAAATATATAAGCACTTTCTGGGGCTCATCACACAAAGAAAAATATTTTGAAGAGGAAGAAAGTGAAATGAAATAAAGGTTATGATTTTGAATGCCATAAAGATTAATTTAAAAAAGTCATATTAACACCTACAAGGACAGGAGACTTACTGTTACAGAATATGAAACTGAAAATTTCCTGATACTACTGTCCAAACCCTACATAGTGTTACACAACACACAGGTTAAATAAATGATACCTGTATTACCATCAATACCATGGTTAAAAATACATGTAAAGACTACTGCGGGCCAATCTTAGACTCACTGTTCTGCAATGTAAATGAGCACTGTTCAAATTATGTCTCTGCTGGGGGGAGCAACAGGCAGCATATAAATGCAAACAGCCTTCATTAGACACATTGTCATGAGTATATTAATCATGTCAAGAAGCATTGCTGAAGTTTCCTTCAGTGCAATTTAACATACCTTACTTTATTAGGATGCACTTAATTTCACTATGTTTTCTCATCATTATCATTTATGATGACCAATTAAAATGTTTGTGTCTGTCTCCAAGCAAATTACTTCTGTAATTCAGGTAGTTGAAATCACTGCTCATCCTACACTTCTGTCATCTCCTTCCCTGAGTGTAGTATCTTTCTTTGTGTAGCCTCTATTAGCATTTTAAAGAGAAAAAGCTTACTTGAATAGTTAAGATATAAACATGAGTCTTTTTACAGCACAGACATTAAAAAGTGGGTTGGTTCTCCACCCCAGCCCTCCATCCCCTGCCTTGAGTATCCCTGTTATACAGACTTGGGTTTTTTTCCTTGGAGTGACAAGCATAGCTTACACAGTCAGAAAAAGAACATAATGAAGCAATAGAAGCCTTGGGCATAATTCATAGTGGGCTCAAAGCTGAGTGCAGCTTAACTTAATTTCCTTTGGTCCATACAAGGGCAATAAAGGCAACAACTGCAAGCACACAGCAACTTCACTCTTTTGTTTCCTCCAAAGCTTCCATATCAGGGTTCTGTCAAGAGCTTTTCAAAGGATAACAAAATGTGCCACTCCATGTATATTTCCAACATCCATAAATAAGCCCAAACCATTTTTACTATTCTAAAAGTCAGGCAAAAGGGCATGATTTTTTATGAACCTTTAACAACACAACTGTTGTCAGCTGTTCTTCCGCCTTACAGCTGTTATTTCTGGCTTCACATATATTGAAATAAGATTAAAAATAGCTGGAAGTTAGCTGGAAATTCTGATTACACACAGTACTTTTGCTGTGGAACTCAGGGCAACCAGAAATGGCTGAGCAACATCTGGGATCACCAAGCTATGTTTATGAACTCTGTGGATTACCTTGGGCTCCTGGAACTAACAATATGAGGTTTATTCCTCAGAAGCTGCTGGAGCTCAACTGCAGAGCCATGGAATTTGCCTTATTTTCTATAGAAATGTACGTGTTCTTGTTTACATAACATTACTTTGACATTATAGATGACTTCCAGAAAAACACTGATAATTGCAAGGGTGAAGAAATAAGTCTGAAGACAGTGCTGCCTTTTAGAACAATTATAATTTCATTAAAATAGGAACATAACTTAAAGATAGATTTTATTCTCTTTGATGATTTACTCATGCAAACTGCACATAAAAGAAAACAGTACAGTTTGTGAAACATGTCAAATGTAAAGACCCAAAATGCTAAGTACAGAAGTAGTGTGACAAACGTCTCAAAACGGAACCCATGGTAGTACGGCTAATACCTTTTCTCTATTTGCTGAACACAGATTTTAATGGTTCTTTTTCCAGCCCCACCGTTAAAACTCATTAACTGTTTACACATCTCCTATACACTTATGTAGACTTATTTTACAAGCGCAACAGTTTTGTTATAAAAAAACTCCACTTCTATGGTTTAAAAGCCTTTGTGTTTAGGAGAGCAAACTATAGTATGATCAACGAGGCCTTATCTAGTCCACCAAAACTACAATGAAAAGTGACTGTAGAGCTTTCTTGCAGAATTCACACTTTGTGCCTTTGCAATTCATTTCCCTCTCACAAGAGTTCCATTGTATTTCCCCATCCTGGAAATGTTCAGTAACTGTTACAGCTTTTTATATTGAAATTGGGAAAGTAAGACTCTCAAACACATGAGGTTATCAACACAACTTTCTTAGTTTTAAAATACAAAATATTTAGAATCCCTATTATTTTCATGCTTAAAGCCCTGCAATGATACATATACGACTTAGATACTTCTTTGTCCAGCTTTCATTATAGTATGGTTGTATATATATTGCAGAAATTATGATTTTCCGGTGGATCAATTACATTTTTAGACTTAAAACTGAACCAAATAGAAACTTGATGGCACCGACAGTTAAAAACACATGGTATAGTGTGGAGAAGGAAGAGCAAATGAACTACACAACCCATTATAAATGCATTAAATCTTTGTTATATACATAATGGAATCCTGCTTTACTGCCAGTTGCTACTATGCATCTGTTTTTGCTATTATACAAAGTTTTCCGACCTGAAAGCACACATCTACTTTTTTTAAAACAACTTAATCTATTGTAAAATATTGTACTGTATTTTGAACATGAGTACAGAATCAAAATAGATAATGGCACATTTAAAAAACTCAATATCCTACAGATGATTGGATAATGAGAAAAAGTGTACCTACAATCATCTCATCAGAAACAAACTACATCATGGAATGTTAGTTATCCAAGTTCGCACAGTAAATAACATTTTAAAACTGCAATCACCTATCAGCCAGCATCACATTGAAGGCATCTTTAAACATTCAAGCAAAAGACTGCTGGCATTAACTACTGAACCATTCTCACGCACACACCACACACACCACGTTATAATTACATTGTTTCCAAGATACGGTAGATACTGATTTTTTTTCCACAAGAAAGGTATCAAAATTTTTGCTACTAAAAGATGACAGTGCTTACACAAGAATTAAGTACAAGTTAGCTTGCAAATACAAGACAATGACAAAAAAAAGTCGAGTTGTCTGAAGAAGGATTTTAGGCTTTTCTGGAATCCAAAACCATGAGTAAACTCCCTAGTCTGCGACTCAAAAATCCACAAAATATCAACCTACTCTGGAATACTATGTATTCCGTATTTGATAACCCTGTATTTTACAATATGCTTACTGGTTTCAGCCTAGCAACAAGGGGTGGTTATAGATACCTATTCTGACTAGAGAAATAAAGCTCTTCTCCCACCAGAACAGAAGTGTTGGAGTGGAAAAAAACCCACCTGACATCAATTTAAAATAAAAAAAAAAAATCCAATCTATGTGGTAATGATCCTCATCTAGGATTGGTATGTGCATAAGAGTACTGTATCTTATACTGTACTGGCCCTATTAAACAAATTGAAAACCCCAACAGTTAAAAGTCAACCAAAATGCTATACATAAAACAACCCAAATGTTTTTCTCCCAATGTTCTTCCTCTCACAATGTGCAAAACAACAAAAAAGGCAAAAAGACTAAAAGCAAATTTACTGTTACTGTCTTTCTCTTGCCTAGTGCTTTATGACCTTGCTAACATTACAAAGTCAATAGGGACTATGCAGAACTTTGGTATAAAAATGTCACATAATATTACTATCACAGTCTTGGGGATGACCTTCAGTAATTCACCCCAATGTTTGTTGCAATAATACCAAATTAAAAATGAAATAAACCACATTGTACTGTACACACACTTTACACATTAAGCACAAAAAATAACTAGTAAAACTAATACTTAAAAAAAAAAAGTCTTTTGCCAAGAGACTAGAACTGCTGTTCTGTCTCATCTCCACCTGCCAATCTTTAAAGCCAAATTTAAGTTGGATTTTCCAAAATGAATAATTTTAAGCTACAATTTCTCCTAGATGGAGACTGGTCTTCTGTTGGTTTCCCTTTAAAGTCACAGATGTGTATCTAAGAAACTGATGCAATGCAGGTTTTTAATCAACTTCCTGAAGGCTGCGACTGGGAGGGAGGCGCCATGACGATCTGGGGCAGCACAGGCTCCGTGCTCTGGTCTGCCATCTGCGTGAGAACAGAGGTGGCCACCGCTTCGGCCTTGGAAGTGGAGCTGACGCCGTTGGAAGTGCTGACAGAACTGTGCTGAATTGCTTCTGTGTGTGGACTGCTTGGCACTGATATGTCTTCTGAACTGTCATCTTTATCTGCAGCTGAAGAAGAAAAATTAATTCATTTTGTCCCCTGGAATGCACACCACCCCATTGCAGGAACAGCAATCAGTCCCTAAATAATTAGAATTCATGGTGTAACAGCACAAATGGCAAAACAATCTTGTTTTCATTCTTTTAAAAAAGAAAATACTACTTTGTAAGCAAAAAAAATAGACTGCAATATGGACTATTCAGGAAACCAGAACTGATTTTCACATCTTCAAAGCCATGATTAAAACTGGCTAATTTCTTCCTAGTAAATTAGCTGGTGGGTACCACGCCTAATTCTAATGAGGCATGTTCACACCAATAAGCATATTCAGACTAAAAATGCTACCAGACATCTTGGTTCTACATGAATTTGCTTTAAATTTTTTTATATATGCCATTGACTGCATCTCCTTAGTAATCAAACAAGAGTAATTCTATATTCAGTAACGATTACTTCTGATCATGAATAAGTTATCTGAAAAAATAATATTTACAGTGCTATATTAATTGGACAATGCTTCCACAAGTTTTCAACTCACATTCTTTCAACAGAGTGAAGTTCCGTAACTTCTTTTGCACACAAATGCCTCCCAACAGGGTTTTAAATTGTTAAAAGTAGTTTTAAAAATATTTCCAGAATATTTCATGTGTTTTCCACAAAACTGAAGTAGATTAGCCACAAAGTTACATTATGTTTTCCCATGACAGAGGGTAAGCAGGTTAAAAAACAATTTTGACTGTCCACAATGAGCATGATTAAAAATGTCTTTCTTGCACAGACACCCTAATTATGCTGAGTGGCAAAGGTTTGCCTAGGGATTATACAAACACTGACAAGCACAACGCTGAGTTAAAGAACTCAAAAATCAGAAATATGAATGCTGATTTTCACTGTAACTTTTTGTATCACTTTGTGATACTTAATATTTTCAAATGTTTTCCCCAACAGTTTTACTCACCAACTAAAACCAGCACCCAGATGAAATACTTGAAGTCCCTTTGCAACCACTACTGACTGTCGTGATACACACATAGCCAGAAGCAGGTGGGAACTACTGCTTGCAACAAAGCAACAGGACAAAGTTGCGTTTTCTCTAGTCTTGTCTTTGTAATCCCTTTCAGATTTGCTTGAGATTGGCCTACAAATTTAGAAGTGTCCCAGAGGAAGAGAAAGGATAGGAAAGGATGACACCAACATGAGAATACGAGCTAATGCTGTGGTATCATATCCTCATTTCCACAGAAAGTCAGGCTAATATTAGCAACAGAACACTAAGGTATCAGTGAACAACAGTGAAATGAAGTTCATGTTGGACTCAGGTTTATACAACGTACTAGCTATGGGTAAGAGAATTTACTAAGTTAGCAAGTCAAGACCCCACTATAAAGATCTTTGAGCAACCCCATACATACTAAGAACACACTTGCTTCAAAGCTTGAAAGCAACAGTTCTGTTACTGCCTGCTTCTGGAAAGAACAGTAAGGTCAAAAAGGATGGGTAAGCAAGAAAACTGCTGTATTTCTTTCTAAGAAATACTGCCTACATGAACAAGGTGGCAATTTCTCTTACAACTCTACTACAAGAACATGGACATAATTGTTTAAAAGTTTTAATGTTCTTATCCACAAGGCCAACTATTTTAAAGACACTGCAGTTCTTCAAAAACAGATCTTTCAAGCATTAAAGGAGAGAGAGACACATGACACTGAGCTAGATCTACAGTTACCACATATCCAAAGGTTTCATGGTAACTGTATACAGCAAGAGGAAGAAAATTAAGATCCTTCAAAAAGATGTTTGTGATCCTTAATAGAGTTTGCCCATTCAAGAACAGAAAGAACATGAACGAATGTCAATTCAATTAACAGTATTCAACAGGATTTCATCTTTGCTATACCTCTATTAAGACCTCAGGTGAAAACAAGAAGGAACACATGTAAACATTGTTAAGAATAGAAACTTTAGGGCCACTTCCTGAAAAATACTGCATTACTAATTACAAGAGTAGTATATTCTTCTCCTCAGACAGAACAAAACAGCAGCAAATAGGATGACGTGTCAAATACAGCGTCCCTGCTGTAACACCTGCTCCTCCTCTCCACAGGTGCTGTCATTCTCCTATGAATCTCCACCTTCCTATCAAGCTTCTTATGCTGATCCCTAATTTCCTTGTTCAAATCCTCCTTATACTCAAGAAAAAAGTTTAGTTTTAAATGCTATGAGCCAGAGATAAAGTTAAAAGAGATCACTGTCTTTCAGCCAGAAAAGGAAGGTCTTCCATTATTTTGTCTCCCTTAACATGTATGTTGTTAACACGAAAGAAATGTCTGTAATAATATCACAGTGGTAAAGAACATGAGGAGAAAGGCTTATCTTCTGACTTCGATGGGCTCAGGAAGACCATATATGCAATGGAAGAAACAGTTATGAGTACACTTATGATTGTCAGTGGAAGTGTTCACGTCATTGAGCAGATAAACACACTCTCTGGGAATTGACACCACATGGGCTAGATGACCTATAGAAAGGAATTAAAAAACACCAAAAAAAGCACAGACTTTTGAGGATGCACTAAAAAGTATCCTTTAAGAGTAGCCAAATGTTGTCGTTATTTGCTTCTTAGCATTGCTTACCAACATCTTTTTGTAAGGTAAGCAAAGAGGGATTTTGGTCTTCAGAAGAAAAAACCCCACCAAAACCAAAATGAGTACACAAGCAGTGACATGTGATTGTGAACTCCCTTCAGTCCCCTGCTAATCACTGGAAAGGAAACCTCATGGTAATTCTCATTTGGCCTTTCAAGGACTATAGAGGGACTTAAGCTTAGAAAGACTCATTTCCAGTGAGTTGGCCTTTGTGAATACCCCCCCTGCAGCCACTGAGGAACTGCTGCTTGTCCAGAACAGGCTGCAGGAATGTAAGTGGTTTGAGAGGTTCAAATCATTCAAGGTCTGAAACTGGCTATTTACCTTCTACCATTTCTTCAAAACTAACTTGAGAAAGAACACAAACCCCCTCATTTAACTCACCTACACTGCAGCCTCTATTTTCCTTCTTTTATATTCAGTTTTGAACAAATGCTCTCATGTCCTGATGTCCTTGTGAAAAAAATTAAAAAATACCTAAAAACCCCTTTATTTTTTTTTTACATCTTTGATTTTCACAGTACATTTTCTTCTTGCTAGTTTTCACCTTTCTCCTACTGCAAGTCCAAAAAAATCCTGAGAAAATATACGGCGTATTGCAGAAGACTTTTAAAAATTATTTAGTATGGAAAAGATAACATGAAAAATAAATGAACAGCATCTAGATTTCTTCTATACACAGCACCTTCCCTGCCAGAGCTAAAGATACATTTGGAAGCATAGTATCTTTCATTGGAAAATAAAAAAAATTAAGCTGGCCAAAAACTAAAACACTGCAACACAAATTCATCCATACTGACTCGAAGTGCAATAATCAGTTTTTCTGGTTTCTCTGTCCTGATGACACCTCTTTTGAAGCAGGAACAAGAATTTAAATAAGGACAATATGATCCCAAGAACAATCTTAGAAGAACTGTTGTGCTTTTCACTTGGCTTCAGAGAAAACTGCCAGGAAAATTGAAAAGATCTTAAAAAATATGTAAAATTAAGTGCCAAAAATACCCTGCAAAGTGACAGGTTATTTGTGCCTATTTAAATGCATAAAAATAACAGGGAAAACCATCAAATTGTGGACTTAGCTGTGGTCTACATGGTCTAAACTGTCATTTTTTAAGCAGTGCACAATTGTCGGCACTGCAGGAGTTCTGCAAGCTGAGGTCTTCACTTCTTCTGTAGACGCAGAACTGTTAAACCACTCGCTACATTTTTGCAGCAATTCAACTCTGATTACTTGATGAATATAATATGTTTATTTAAATACAGTGCATAGGAACACCATTTTCATGAACATATTGATTGAAACCATTTTTCCTCTCATAAATTGTACTGTGGGTATTTCCCTTAGCCAACATGCTTTCCTAACAATATTCACACAGAGATAACGTGACAAAATCCTTTCAGAGGATTGGCATTAGTATTATCATTCATGTTAAGTTTTTACTTTCAAGAAACTTAGTGAGCTGTGCTTGCAGTGAGCTGGACTTCCAATCTCCTTGCACACTATTATTTTTTTCTAATGTCTGCTTTTGCCACTGATTGGTATTTTAGGTCTGATTCATTTTGCATTCCTTAGTAAACCAGAAGCATTATAGTCCTTTTCTCAGGGCAGAAAACAAGCATTAGTAAACAAGCCATTTGCTAATTCTTCAATGAAGAAATTCTTAGCATGTAACCAGTTTGCCAATTTATGACTTACGATTAAGTATTTTTCATGCCAATAATTCAGGAACATGCATCATAAACCCCAACAAAATTTAGGAAACCTACAGGGCTTTGCTGTTTTTCTGTTTGATTTTTTTTAAACCTTGCATGCATAATGCCATCCCCCCTTGTAGCTTCCCTATGAAATTATGTTGTTCTGTCAGATGGGAGCCATAATGGCCTCATCCCTGCAGCAATTATTGTTAATATAAATCCCAAACATATTTCTATACTGTTCCAATTTACTCCAAGATGCTATTTTCTGTCCTGTCAAAATGACTGGAGATCAAAGGACCAAGATTTATAAGCTCAAAACTGACAAAATCAGTATTCTAAATATATATGGCAATACAGAGTTGCTAAATCTCCAGAATCTTTTAAATTAAAAAATATTGCCCATTCTGATGAAATTGCTTACAATGACTACAAGTAAAGATGGTGGCCATTAAGTTTTATCGCAAGCACCTGAGGATCTGTTTGCATGCAATACAAAATGTTCCTTTATTCTCCTGAATTACTGACACTGGCAAATTAAAATGAAGTGGCTACATATGGCAGAAACAATCTTCACATTTACAAATATCTTGAAATATCACTAAATCATAAAAACGAAAGCTGTGGGTTATATATTATGAATGTTGCCTAATGCATTCCCAGCTCTGTTATTTGTAACAAATTTGTGTACAATGGACAAAATTGGCCATTTATTCTCCAGCAGCAGCAGCTGGTTCTGGCACTGTGTATCACAGCCAAAAAGGAAGTTACAAGTCAGAAAAGCACAATTAACCTTTAAAATGCTGGAAGGATAAAAAATCAAATGAACAACTTAAAAGTAAAAATATGGATTAGAAAAAATTGATACTGAAAGTCTCAGTATTCCCTTCAAAATCAGAAGTGCTTTTAAAAACACGGTTTTTGTTTATTGAAAAGCAGTTGTTTCAATATGAAAATCAAAACAATCTAAAAGATATTGTACAGTAGAAGCCACAAACCTGCATCTGATTATTTTAATGGCTTGACTGATCCTGGATGTTGTGGTAAATGAGGACAGCTGTTACAGGACCTCTGCTGAAATCTCATTATGATGAAGAAAAAAACCCACAAGGACCTTTTTACTGTACTAGGCTAAGATAAAGTATAAAAAATGGTTTATCATGTGCTCTTAATACTTCAATTATATTTTCCAGAGCAGGTGTAGTAACGGACAGTCCTTGAATGCTAATTATCATATACATTTATTAAACCAACATAAAACCTTCAATATTATGCAACAATTCAATTTCAACTTAAAAATGTATTTCTAAATATCACATATTAATTCCTGTCTTCCAATAACCTTCGAGATTAAAAAAAATCTTTAATGTAATATATGTAATATTAGAACTGCACTTCTCAATTTTAATGCTCATTCAGTTCACTTTGGCAGTATTTCATTGATGCAGCCTCAGGCTACAGGTAATGGAACATTACTCACTATGATAGCCAGATTTCTTCTGCATGGCAGTTACAGGGCAATCTTTATGAGCCAGAAGAAGCTGTTTCAGCTGTGCCACTTCATTTCTCAGCAGGGTGACTTCATTCTAAAGGAGAAGAAAGTTATGTACTTTACCAGGCTCAAACTACACACGTTTTGAAGGTAAGCATTAAGTTTTATAGGATTTTCAGTTGTTCATTTAGGGGTAGCTAAAATACAAGAAGTTTCCATTTGGCATGTATTGCAAAAATGTATACATTTCTTTTATCTCAGAAAATGTAAACATTAGCTGAAACTTGGCTAACTTTTATTACTTTAACTAGGAAATGGTTTTTTTAAAAAAAAACTCCAACAACGTATGTTTTCCAGTTTGCAGATACAGAGTCTACATCATTCACATGATCCAGCTACTGAGACTCTTCTGGAAGGTTTTGTGATGAATTCTAATCAGAGTAAACCTACATTTAGCTACACACATTTTAACAGATGCCACATCTAACACTGAGAGAAAAAAAATCCCCCAAAGCTAATGCAGAATAATGTTTTAGTGACTATATTTATACTTGGACTTCAAAAAAGAAAATCTCATGTAATGGAAAACAATTTAGCAAATATTTGTTCATCTCCAGACTGATTTTTTCTTTGTCAGCCACACATAAATGTGTTGATAATAATGACAAAATCCTGAGATGTCAGCTTATGTCACTAAAGAACAGTGAAAGCCAGGAGACAGCCACTGCAGAACCTAGTGACTGGGTTCATTTCCAGACTGTGCCTTTCCACTACTGGGTGATCTTGAGCAAGGTCATTTTACTGCTTTGTGCTTCACTTTGTCCATTTGTGAAATGGAGGACAGCAATACTTACCTTCCCTGTAAAGCAGTTTGGGGTCTATAGATGAGAAATGCTACGTAACTGCATTACATGTGACAACCTAAATTCAGAATGGTATGGCATTTTTCACTTTAAACAGTAGAAAAATATTTATGATTCAAGTTATCTGTAATGCTTTGTGATCCTCATATCTTGACACAATGCATATTTTTCATGGGTTACTTGATTTTAAATATAAATCCTTTCCACTGACACTTAAAGTTACTTTAAGTATAAAACCTCTGCACATTAGCACAGTATACCACACACGTGACATAATTGTTTGGTAAATGCCTGTGTTTATGCATTTAGGAGCAAGTTAAAGAAAAAACAAACACACAAAAATTGTATTGCAACTAAAATTACCTGGAAAAATAAACCACAAGAAAGTCAACCTATTTACTTGCAAGCCAGAAATAAGGCAATGTAGTCAGAGATGAGATGAATTACCAGTAAAAGGATTCCAAAGGAAAACATTTTTTTTTGGAACAGAACTTAGTAGATTTAATTACACTCAGTAACTAAAATACCAGATTGTTAAAAGAAAAGCTCTTCTTTGTGTTCTCTCTCTCCATTTAGTAGACAAAAAATTTCAAGCCTTTATACTTGCAAAATCCTCTTAAACTATTCAGCCATTTTATTGTGTAAAATATCTCTTTTAGAAACTACATATTAAAAGCAACAGCTGAAAGATGCCAAAAATCTGACTTCACAAACATTTTTAATATAAGAAAAACGTGACTACAAACAAAAAGGTTGCAATGAAAGAAAACCAATCAAAAGCCCCATAAATTCCCGAGCAGCTGGCATGACATGTCCTAAGCCTTAGGCTCTTAGGAATGCACCCTGCTATTGCCTCCAGCTCTCAGTCTCCCCTGAGTTCACCATGTTACTTTACCGAGGAGCCACAAATCTGAATGCCAAGCAGGCAGCTGCACAGAACTGACACAGTTGGGCAATAAAAAAACCTGCACTGATACAGTTTTGAGACACTTCTTGACAATCTACAGAAGTAACAACATCCAAGACTACGAAATATACTTCTGTTTAATTCAAAGGAACGTTGGCAAAATAAGTGATCAAATCAGGAAAAGGTTTTCAGAAATTTTCCATCTTGTCTCCTACATTTTAAGGAGGAATTTTACACATAAACAGCACATTTAAGTATGAAGTTGCTGTTTATCTGTGTAAGTAAAGTAATGTTTATTATTATTATTTAATTTTTACAAGTTTATGCATTAATGTAAGCTATATTGAAAATATTAAGAATGTTGCTGGCATATATACAAAAAGCAAATACATTATCTTACATTAAAGCAGACTCAAAGAAAATGGAACAGCATTCCTATGTAAAAAAAGGTTGAGGTAATCTCACTAACAGTGCTTGTCGTGTATTCCATAACACAAACACTTGTGCCAAGAGAGCTACATGCAATGCACACATCACTCCTGAAACTAGAACAGAGCTGTATCTGCTAGACACAGACATGGGATGTGGAATGTCACAGAAAGGCAATCTGTGGTTGCCCTTCACATATTACCACTTCTGTCTGGTAAAGGGGGGGCTGTTAGAACCAATGCTCACACACATTGTGGTTCCTTATCTTGTATGTGACCACAGCAAGTCTTTTAATCTTGTTCAAAACACATTAATGTGTGGTGGTCATTTAACATGTAGTTAACCTGTTGAAAACAGGCTAACAGGCCACACGTGGAATAAACACTTTAGCAGCTGGCATGAAGAAAGATTATTTAGAATTTTCACACAGGAAAGGTACTCTTCATTAATGAGATTTTGAGTCAAATGTAGGCATCAACATTTCTTAAATAAGCATGAAATATACCTCACATACTGTCTAGAAGAATTTATATGTGCCCACATTTCAAAATGTGCTAACGTGAGAAAGCAGGTTGCTGGAGGAAAGCATATTGACTTTACCTGCACTCCATCTTTCAGAAGATGCTTTCCTTTCTGTATTCTTACAAAGATACAACACACACTGTATGACATGTTCTTCTGTATCTGCCTCTTTCTCCCTGCATCCAAAATGTGTATGTAATAGTGGGACCAGATTAACCCTTACTCAGCAAGGTGTGTGACAGTATTTGTGATATATATTTACCAGAATTATCATCAGAGACAGGCAGATGTGACTTCTGGGGATAGAATAAAACAGTGCTCTTCCTGCTTCTTTTTGGACAATTTCCTTGGCTAAGGATCTTTACTTATGGGCATACTTTCATAATTTAGCCTTCCTAAAGCAGCTTCTGCAGCATCAGTACAAACCATCACTGGACTGCTGTTCACTGAAAACCCAACAGTGACCCTGTGAGGAAGACAGGCCATTCTTCTTCTAATACTTTGCCCTCTAACATTATTAAAGCAACAGGGACCAAATACTGTCCATATAATGCACTTTGGCATCTCATCCTGCAGTACAGCTGAGTGGCCACTGTGGACACACTGACAATACCTTCTTAATACGTTACACAGCACCCCATATCCTGCAGGACTGCACAAGGCACACAGGCCAAACAAGGTGAGGAACAGAATTTAAGATCAATAAACAAGTCAATACATTAGTAGAACACACAGTCAACAAAAATCAAACAGTAAATAAACTTTAAAAGGTTGAAACCATGAAAAAAACTTCTATAGCAGAGCCTATAATAAATACAGCCTGCCTAACCTATGTATGTTACTAGTGTGATGTAATACATGGAAATCTTCCCTTAAGCAAAAATTTGAAAAATACTGCTTAAAAAGGAAATTACCTTCAAACATTTAAAAGAAGAACTTGGCAGAAGTTAATATACAGAACAAAATTAACCAAGTAAACCTCTTCAAAATCCCTATGTACTGTTGGCAAGCTTCCAACCTTAAAAACTTTCCTATTGACACAGCTTTGACACAGACATTACAAGAAAGCTACTGTGTTGAAAGGAGTCAGAATTGTTACATGAAGCAATGCAATGCAGTTATTTTGCTATGAACCTGCTTTTGGAAATGTGACATTCCATTAAATTCAGCTGAGCAGGTCACTTAGATATTAAACAAAATACGAACTACTAACCCAAACACTCAGTCTATAAAACTCCACTAAGGCAAAATTCCAAACTTAGATTTTCTATTAAAGTAAGTAATCATGGGTCATTACTGCCCACTATGCTGATCAGCTGTGTTAGCCTGTCAAGTGAAGAATTATTATAGAAATACAGGATTGATTTATGTTTCAACATAAAGTACAGCTTAATTATTTCTCTGACATTCAATTTTCTTTACAAGTCATTCTGTTCTTTACAGTTAAGTTCTGCTTTTGCTAGATCTTAAGAAAATCCTTCTTGAATTCACTATTACTGAGTTAACTCTTGGAAATCTTTCAGTTATGGTACTTACGTGATTTTTGTTATACAAATTGGTAAATGTTAGTCAAAGGCAGTTCAAGTGATAAAAGTATTACTTCCACTAAATAACTGAACTATGGCTAATTGTTTTTCATTCTCCTTCACTCATTTCTTAGATTATTTAAGCTACATTGCTGTGTATAACTTTGTAATTATTGGACTTCACTGAGGACTGTGACTGCATAAAGGAACACGACTAAAGACTGAAGAGGTATGAGAAGAATATATATTTGCAAGCAATTTAACCAGTGCTGGTGCACTGTGTCATGATACTTGGAACATGGGAAATCATTTCACGTTCTGTGTTTAGGTAGGAATTTTCTAAATTTTAGGGTCTGGGATGCTGAGTATTTTTAAAGACATGAAGATGGCTGATACACTGTAATTTTGATTACATGATAAAAAGTAATCTCAGCATGCCCTACTTTCCTGTTAGTCAGACTGATATTTTCTTTACCAAACAGCATGACAGAGGAGTTTTCATAGGAAGAAGATCTGTGAATCTGTCTCAGAGAACAGCTCTGATGAAGAAAAAGAAGTGGAACTTTAACAAGTCAAAGTACGTTTCACTGCATTTTCTAAATGAACGTTTCATTTAGGAAATTACACAATTTTTCCTTTCAGGAATTTTCAAAACAAAGCTTGTAGACATTTTATTTTGAAAACAATACTTTGTGCCAATTCTTATGTGCTGCTGGAATACATTAGGAAAGAATGCTTTAACATTTAATACTAGTTTAAGAAAAAGCATCATGGATTGTTTTACAGGGGCAAAGGTGTGTCCACATGGCAACTTCCCAAGACTGACAACCTCAGATGAGGTGGAAAAAGGAGTGGCAACATATACTAGCCTACCCTCTTACAGCATACTTCCATCTCTATAGGATTTATGCACACTGGGAAGGCAGTGTGGTGAAATTTACACTGCCACTACCTGTGCTGTACCTACTCTGTGGACAAAAGGGGCCTTCAGTTTCCAGTGATGTCAATCTGGTACCTTTCACAAGCATTACTTTCACTCTTCAGGAAAAAAAGTGAAATTTAAAAGAACCAAAGGAAATAAACCCAAAACTTATTTAAATAACTCAGGCTGTGAAACAAATTATTACTATTTAATATTAAACTATTACTATTATTTATTTACTATAAATAAGCCTTTATTACAACACTTTGTGTCATCTTTGTTTAGTACCATCGTCTGAAAGTTAGTTAAAATGGAACAAAGATCCTATAGTTCACACATCTTGAAATATAAGTATGCCCTTATCCTCTAATTTTACTGCTATATGCAACTAGTGCTGAATTTTCAAGTCTCATCTGAGCAACCAGTTACAAAACCATTTCTATTTCAGACTTAATGCAAAGTTTTAAGTTCCAATGATCAAGGATCACTATTTAGGAGTGGAAAAACCTTACTCATTTTGACTTGAAATAAAAAGTATACCTGTAACTGGCCATTTAGTGAGCTCAAGTCCTCGGCTTTCTTCTCCAATGACTGCACCCAGACTTTCCGTTTCTGTCGGCACCTGGAAGCAGCAGCCCGGTTTCGCTCCAGAAACTTTCTTCTTTTCTCATCAGGGTCTTCATTGGCAGCTCTTCTTCGCCGACCACCTGTATTTGGTGTTTGTGGCGTAGGCTGAGCTGGTGAGGCCTGAAAACAGTAAGAAGTATTAAGCAAACCATCAGTATGGTACTACTCACAACTGACACCAGTGCTGTAGTTCAAACAGCAGGTTAGACAGTCATCACATCCTGAGAAAAGCATTCAGCACATTTCTAAATACACACAGGTTACACACATTTCTTTTGCAGAATGCCATGTCCATTTAACTCTACAGCAATGTTTTCAAAACTTTTACCATATTTACACTCCTGAACACGTTACATTAACATATTACACCCAAAATAGCTTTCAAGTTACATTTAGGAGGAAATACATTTTCTATTTCTGACTCCTCCCAAATACTCTTCCCACAAACTGAGTCACAACTGAAACATGACACAAATGCTTATGCCCACTACACAG
Organism: Sakesphorus luctuosus; assembly: GCA_013396695.1. Taxonomy (NCBI): domain Eukaryota; kingdom Metazoa; phylum Chordata; class Aves; order Passeriformes; family Thamnophilidae; genus Sakesphorus; species Sakesphorus luctuosus. The sequence continues at coordinate 686,065 of VWZD01010919.1, forward strand.
AAGTTCTTTGACAAATGCTGCCAGTGCTGAGACTCACTGATTCCTGGATCTCCAGATAGCAATTTCCTACTTGTTGATATGTTCCCCACCACTGAATAACTATTTCCCTTAATCCACCCACATATTATGACAAGATCAAAATATTTCCATACTTTAAATTATACATTACACCCATTCCGCAGCCACATACAGAACCCAAACCAAGATTTAATGAAATATGATAACAACATAATGGTTCTTCAAATCCTTTAAAGCGATAGGATAGACAGAATATAACTGTCTACATGACATATTCAAGGGTGCAGTTGCACGTTCAGCCTAGCACAGTAAGATTTTTTATTTTTAAATTAAAACCCCCAAAAACATATCAGCTGGCATATTGATTTGGCATAAATTCTAAATAGCTAATAATAAAAAAAGGGAACTCCAATCAGCCTTTTAAGAATTAAACACTTGCAATTTTTGGTTAATACTAATTGAAAAAGAATCATAAAATAATCAAACAGCAAGTTTTTCATCTTGAAAATTCTTCTATGTGATATTATGAAAATATTCTTCTAAAAATTGAAGGCAGTATGGGGAACAGCAGCCATAAAAAGGAGATTCGTTTATGAAGGGTCGCTTTTTTCTTTTTTCTGCTCCAAATATTTTTGTTTTGATAGCCTATTTGATTTCACTGTCCAGTCCAAGAATCTGAGGCTTTCACTGCAGATGCAGATCCTTCTGGTTCTGGCCAAGTGTGTGGCTTTTATAAAATTGGTATTATACTATGAATTCTGAAAAATAACTCTTTGAGATTTTTTAAAGTGTGTTGAAAATACATTCCAACACGGTTTTTAGAAACAGAACACCTGCAATCCTCCAGGATTCACCCAGGAAGTCTATCTTTCCTCCAGCAGCACTCCCACTTCCAGTCTGACTCAGAGGTCTTGCCTTTTACTCCCCTGTAATCATCTTTTATCCCAAAAGCACAGCATACCTAAAATCAGAGCCTCCCTCTGAGAACCTGAGATGACACAGTACACTTTATCATAGAGCTGAAACTCTTCATGGGGCAGCCCAGACAAGATCTGTCAAATAAGCCTGATACCTGATGCAATTAAAAATTTCTAAGAGCACTTATGATATCAAATATTAAATATACAACAGATGCAACAGAAATACAAAATAAGAGCAGTTATTTTTTCCCATATATATATATATATATATATATATGTACTGACCAGCTTGTACAAATTTCAGATACCAGAGAATCTCCTGTTAATGAACTCCAGAAATCAGGACTTAGTTCTAAATTTGAGCACACAGATAATACCTATTTTGAAATTATCATCTTGAAAAACAGATTTTTAGAAGCATTTAAGAACATGTAAGACATATAAACATTTTACTCCTACAGAGCTATTGACTCCAAGAGAAGCCTATTAACCTCTATTTTATAAATCAAGAGTAAAGAATGTCTGCAAAATAAAGAGAGAGGGTAGGAAGTACATGAACACTCTCTTGTCATACCGGTGTTTCAGTGGTTGAAGTTGCAGGCTGCTGTAGTGACTGTGGTCGTGGTTCCTCTGACTGAGTCCTAACCAACCCACTTGGATGTCCCTTGGCAGTATCTCCATTTGTTACCTGAGGGTGCTGCTGGGTCAAGGCTGCTTTCAATCTCTGAAAGCAGAAAATAAAGAAGAAAAAAAAAGGAAATAGTCTATCATGGCAACTTGAACGATTAATTATTTATATTAGTAGTTACTTCCATTTTGGAAACAGGACCTCCAAACCCTTAAATAGTTGTTTCTTTTTATAGGCTTTCAATAGTGATCTAGGCACATACCTACTAACAGATGACAACTTTTGGCAAGTGTAACAATAGCAATGAGGCTTACACAGGATTCCAGAAAGAGAGGGATGGTAAGTTGTAGGTAAAAGTAAACAGAAAGTCTCCTTTGTGATGAAATGTGTCTGCAAAGAGATTTCTGGAAGGCCATGAACAAACACTTCCTGAGACTGGTAGTACACAAGGGTACTACCACAACGGTAACTACCACACATGAAGGAAAACAGTTAACCAGAATATAAACATTTTCCCTTTTAAAAAATCTGGTGTACCCTATCCATTTTTAAATAGCTTGTTATGCCTCCACTTTACAAACATTCACCTCTGCAACCCTTCCTACGTGTAATTAGATAAAAGCCAAGATCTTTCCTGAAACATCATAATAATGCACAAAGTACTAAGAAGCCTCACATGATATACAAAGATCATTTATGTAGAAATATGCAAGGTAACTGTTACAGCATGTTATTTTACAGTAAAAAACTGCTAAAAGGTCTCATGTTCTTCCTTTATTGTACATATCACTTCCCACTCAGTTTTTAAAAAATATTTTTAATGAAAATATTTAACATTTAATATGACAATATCCTTTCTGTAAACTATTAACGTATGTTTTTTCCCAATGTATTTTCATTTATGGCCTGAATTTGGAAGTATTTCTTGTATCATAACTTACTGTAAAGACGTGACAAACTTTCATTAGTCATCACCAAGAGAGTATTGACAGCAGGAATCAGCTTTACCAAATTACTTGCAATGTGCTTATGTTAACTTCAGCTGAGGTTCTAAAGGGTATGCCCTTTTTTATTTCAAGCCCTCATATTGGGATTTCTTTAAAAGTTACTATTTCAAAAATTACTTGCATTGGGTTTACATGGCAAAGTTTTCATGGGGTTGGGCTGCACGGGTGGCTTTTTTGAGAAGCTGCTGGAACCTTCCCCCACATCCCACAGAGCCAAGGCCAGCCAGCTCCAGGTTGGACCTGCCACTGGCCATGGCTGAGCCCGTTGAGTGGTGGTAGTATCTCTGGGACCATACATTTCAGGAGAAAAAGAGCCGCAAACTGCACAAGAGCAATGGCAGCCAGAGACAGAAGTGAGAATATTTCTGAGGAACAGCCCTGCAGACACCAAGGCCAGTGAAGGAGGGCAGGAGGTGCTCCAGGCACCTGAGCTGAGGCTCCCCTGCAGCCATGGAGGACCATGGGGCAGCTGATTCACATACAGCTTGTGAAGGACCCCAAGCCAGAGCAGGTGGATGCTTGAAAGAGGCTGTGACCCTGTGAGAAACCCAGGATGAGGTAGGCTCCTGGTGGGACTTGTGGGCCCATGGAAAGTGAAGCCCACACAGGAGTAGGTTTGATGGCAGCACTTGTGACCCCATGGAGGACTGCACCCAGTGGAAGAACTCCACACTGGGGCAGTTTGTGAAGAACTGGTCTGTGTGAAGGATTCACACAGGAGAAACTCATGGAGAACTGTCTCCCACGGGAGGCACCGCACACTGGAATATGGGAAGTGCAGACTGGATGAGTACACAGTGAGGTCAATTGAGAACTGGCTGAACGGCAGATCCCAGAAGGTCATAATCAGTGGCACAGGACTTAGTTGGAGGCCTGTCACTAGTGGTGTTCACCAAGGTTCTGTACTGGGCCAGTTTAACTTATTTGTCAGTGGCTTGGAAGAAGGGGCAGGATGATGCCTCCTCAGCCAGTGACACAGACGTGGAAGGCAGCGGCTGATTCCCCACAGGGCTGTGCAGCCCTTCAGAAGGGCCTTGACAGGCTGGAGATATGGGTAGATAAGAATGTCCTGAAAGACAAATGCAGGGCCCTACACCAGAGGTAGAATAACCCCACTCACCAGTACAGGCTGGGGACTGACCTGCTGGTAAGAAGCTCTGCAGAGAAGAACCTGTGGATCCTGGTGGACAACAAGCTGTCCATGAGCCAGCAGTGTGCTCTTGTGCCAGGCGTGCCATGGTGGCCAATGGTGTCCTGGGCTGCACTGGGAAGATCATGCCCAGCAGGTCGAGGGAGGTGATCTTGCCCCTCCACTCAGCCCTACTAGTGAGGCTGCATCTGGAGTGTCCATTCTGGCTCTCCAGTACAAGAGAGACAAAGAGGTCCTGGAGCAGGTCCAGCAAAGGCCAATAAAGATGATTAAGGGATTGGACTATCTCTCTTAGAAGGAAAGGCTAAGACAGGGCTAGGCCTGTTCAGCCTTGAGAAGAGATGACTGAGAGGGGACTTCATCAAGGTCTCCAAGTACCTGAAGGGAGGGTGTCAAGAGGATGGAGCCAGGCTCTTCTCAGTGGTACCAAGCAATAGGACAAGAGGCAATGGGCACAGGAAGTTCCACCTGAACATGCAGAAGAATTTCTCTACTGTGCATGTGACCGTGCACTGGAACAGATTGCCAAGAGAGGCTGTGGAGTCTCCCTGGAGATACTCAAGAACTGTTGATACAATCCTGTGCTATGTGCTCTGGGATGACCCTGACTGAGCAGAGGGGTTGAACCAGATGATCCACAGTGGTCCCTTCCAAACCGACCCATTCCTCCAGCAGAGGAAGGAGTGGCAGAGAGATGCGATGAACTGACCACAACCCCTCTTCCCCTTCCCCCTGTGACACTGCGGGGAAGGAGGTAGAGAGAAGTTAAACCCAGAAAGAAGGGAGGGGAAGGTGTTTTTAAGTTTTCAGTTTATTTCTCTTTATCCTATTCTAATTTAACTGGTAATAAATAAAACTAATTTTCCTCAAGTTGAGTCTGTTTTGCCTGTGGTGGTAATTGCTGAGTTTGCACATAGATGTGCAAACAGTCAGAGTAGGACTTAACTTTCCCTACTGTTAACATTTAAACATTTTAATTCAGTAAATTCCTAAGTAAATAAAGTACTTTAGAGAATTACATTGTTAAACGTAATGTACTAAGGAATCAGAAAATAATTGGGTTTAGTTTTATATTGCAATGTTGAAAAGTTGAGAGTCAAGTAGTTAGGATTAAAATTATCCACAAATGCAGACATATTGTGAAAATCTGAGCAATATTTACAGATTTTCACAAGGAGATATCCAGCTCATGTGTTTAAAATATTTCATATTTTAAGAGGTAATGCTGGAGTAAAATACCATATGGATGTTGTGCTTCCTTGTGAGCAGGACTCCAAATACAATGAGAATTCCAGTTTCAACAATCAAGTATACTGAAAGAAGTATTAGAATAAATGTATATAAGCATTACCATGGGTGGAAACTTGATGACAACCAAGGTTTTTTGATACTATGTTGCTATAGCAAACTAAAACTTGTATTTTCAGATAGCTTAATAGCTTTTAAAGTCTTGATTAGCAAGGTTTTATTGTTCATGTATATCCATGAAAACAAATCCTCACCACATCTGTCAAAATTTGGTAGGACTAGATCATTCCATCAAGAGCTCACAGAAACAAGATAATATACTCCAGAAACAATTTGTGAAAAACTCAGATCCATATTTCATATCTGCCACAAAAGCTCATCAGAGTAATAACCCTCCTTCTCCTGGGTGTTATCCCACCATCTGCTGCTCTATTACTTATCTTTATTTTGCAACTAATTAACAGCATAATCTTCTAAATTCAGCAAGTTAATTATCATTATTGTGGTCTTTGCAGCATCATCAGTCCTTACGAAGTCTTGTCTCTCCACCCCCAGAGAATGTATGAAAATGAAGTAGGTTGTGAGAGGGTCTGTTTCTTTAGAGTAGGCTCATTAGGTGTTTGCTGATTAGCTCGGCATGCAGAGAGACAGGTCAGAAGAATTCTGCTGAACACAAGGTCCCATGCCGGGCTCCAGCAAGTTAATGTTGGTTTCTGAACATTTGCCAAGCTGCCCTCTGTCACTTCTCAGTAGAAACCTCCTGCGGAAAGTCTACTGGTTGCCCACTGAGTGCAAGGTATTTCTCAGGTTGTGACAAAAGGGTTCATACGGGAAGGAGGAGACCGAGGGCAACATTCAGTGTTATTTAAGTTCTTCAGAAACTCCTGCAACCCATGCAGAAAGGTCTGAACATTAAGTTTGCAGCCACTAGCTGTCCATTCAAAAAAGGATGTTGTACAGCTGCAACTCAAGGCTCATGTTTCATACACAGAAAGCACACAATTACAGATATGCTCACAAACAGATCAGAAGAAATTCTGCAACATTTTGAATTTTGTGTCCTTGACAGTTTTTATGTTTTGTTGGTTTTTTAAATGCAGCTATTGCATCTAATCCTCTCTAAAATACCACAGAGCTGACTTATACATTTGATTTTAAGTATGTGAAAGTTTCTTTAGCATAACAAACATGGAGTCATGTCAGAAAAACTGACCATTTATATTGTTTGCCACAGAAATCTGAAGCTCATTTTCACTCCTACTGAATGTCATTCTCAGTGCAAGATGGAAAGACATTTTCAAAAGAACAGCAGCAAAAGACAGCTTTGTGCCTGAATAAAATCTCTAGTCATTTTTCAGTTCTACAAGTAGTAGGAAAAAAAGGATACAAGAATGTTCAAAACTACAGTAACAGTCCCTTTCACAGGTGTGAATGGACCAGCTATGCTCACCACAGTAACTTCAATATTGGGTGCATAAAATTAAAATGCAATCTAATTTCATGTAATTCTTCCACAGCATTGAAACACACATAGCACAATACATGTTTCTATGGTGAAGCAAACACTAAAATTGTGCTTAATGCACTCTTCCACTAAATGTCAGCTGTTTCAGTCAAGAGCCTCTTGCAATAACATCATCAATCATAAGGATTTGTCCCACTGCATAGCCAATTTTTAAATTTTTGTCTGTCATTGCTTTTATGTATTTTTCTTAACAACTTTTTTTCCTCCTAGTCATGAGTCCCTGCAGTTGTTACATTTTTCTATCTGCTATTTCACTCAGTGAACCCATTTCCAAATGCAACTGTTCCTCTATGGAATTCACATGATCATTTAGTGTCGAGCAACTTTGACAGTAACCAGAGAAATGAGCATTTCAGCAAAGAAAGAATGAAGTTCTAGAGGTGACATTTAGTAACTCACTTCACATGAGTCACCAAAACTGCCATGTTGAAGGAGTTTGACACTTCAGATTGAAAATTTTATCAAACATAGAAAAAAATACACAGTTTTGATTATTATGCATTAAGCTTGGACACTCTAATCTAAAACCACTTTCAAATGTTGTAACAGAGGCCATTTACAAAGGGAAGAAGTCTCCAAAAGCTGCCCATAGTGGGAAAAAATAGTCAGCAAGCATCTCAGTTTCCTTATCTTTAAAGGGTTTTAAGACTTCTATGACAGCAGAAGAAAAATTTTAACTATGCTACAGGAAGTCATCCTATGCCCATTACCAAAGTTGTCTTTTGCCAATTATTTTAAGACTTAGCTTATAGAAATGAAAATATCAATTTGTTTTACTGAAGTTCATTCATGAATTTATAAAGAAGAAACACAGGATGCTCTTTGTACAATTTGGTATATGCAGCTCATAAGGAAACAAGAAGTATTCTTCAAAATAAAGAAAAATGTGTTCTTTTCATGTTAATAAAAATGTAGAAATTAAGCTATCAAAATTCATATTTAAATAATTAAATTTCATAGCATTAGGAAACAATGGCACTACAATCTCTAGTTTGAAGTTTATCTAATCAGTTTTCACCTTCACTTAAAAAAAAAGAAGTTACACAACAGTAGCCTTTTGTAAGCAGGTAAGACAGAAATGAATGATTGTGACAAGGAATGAAATCAGAGCACAAAGTGCTTTTCTTACTACAAAACTCTGAATTACATTTGCTTCTTGAAACGCCATGCAAGACCTGAACTGTGGAAATAGCCTCTGCAAAGAAGGGCACAAAGCACTAAAGGAAGTGCCTGGTTTCTGCCTTGGTTTGTGCCAGGTATTTAATCCAAAACATAGAATTGTGCCTTTTACACAAGACAGCTCTAGATCTGTTAACAATTCATCAACTTGATGTTACTCCACATTAAAGCGACAAAGTTATGCCAACCAATTCTTCAGGAACTTTACTCAACCTCTGAAATTGTCAAATGTGTGTCAATTTAGGATACTTTGAAATAGTATTGTCATAGGATAGTGGAAAATGCACAACAGCATAATACAGGTATGGTCTTTAAATAAAAGAAAGGTTCAAACAACAAAAAGCATATATGATAAAACCCTTCGGATATACAAAAAACCCCGTTAACTTTCCAAACTTTACATCTCATACAGTAAGTACCAAACTTACTGTAATACCTGAGGAAGTTAGGGAAGTTAGTTAGGAAACTATTCAAGCATGGTTTCTGTATTTGCTACATATTCTATTCTTACATTTTATAATGAAATATGAAAAAAAATCCATCAGATTGCATGGTCCATCTATAGAGAACAACAAAAAATTTCCCAAGTAATAAATAACAAATAAACAAAACAACAGCCAAGAAAATTCAAAATATCTATACAAAACCTGACTCCTGGGATTTTTGTGAAGGGAACATCACAGCTTTATCCTCTCATCCAGCTTTTCATCGAAAAGACATTGAGAATACTAGGCTGCCAGACTTCATAGATTCATTAATGGAGTCTAACCATTAACCCAGAACTTCCAAGTCCACCACTAAACCATGTCCCTGAGTGCAACATCTACATGTCTTTTAAATACCTCCATAGCTGGTGACTTCACCACTTCCCTGGGCCATCTGTTCCAATGCTTGACAACCCTTTCTATGAAGAAATTTTTCCTAATGTCCAATGTAAACCTGCCGTGCCACAACTTGAGGCAATTTTCTCTCATGAGAGAGCAGTAACATCTCCCCTGAGCCTCCTTTTCTCCAGGTTAAATGGCCCCAACTCCCTCAGTAGCATCTTGTATGACTTTCTCCCCAGACCCTTCACCTCTGTTGCCCTTCTCTGGACTCGCTCCAGGGCCTCAATATCCATGTGACTTGAGGGGCCCAGAACTGACCATGGTACTCGAGGTGCAGCCTCACCAGNCGTGCCACAACTTGAGGCAATTTTCTCTCATGAGAGAGCAGTAACATCTCCCCTGAGCCTCCTTTTCTCCAGGTTAAATGGCCCCAACTCCCTCAGTAGCATCTTGTATGACTTTCTCCCCAGACCCTTCACCTCTGTTGCCCTTCTCTGGACTCGCTCCAGGGCCTCAATATCCATGTGACTTGAGGGGCCCAGAACTGACCATGGTACTCGAGGTGCAGCCTCACCAGTGCCAAGTACAAGGGGCAAACCACTGCCCTGATTCTGCTGCCATACTATTGCTGATTCTCATACAAGCCAGGATCCACCTGGGCTCACTGCTGGGTCATGTTCACTCAGCTGCCGACCAGCAACCCCAGATTCTTCTCAACAAGGAGCTTTCCAGCCGCTCTTCTGCCAGACTGGGGTGGTTGTGACACTGCACCTGGCTGAACCTCATAACTGTCCTTGGCTCATGCATCCAGCCTGTCCAGATCCCTCTGCAGAGCCTTCCTACCCTCCTGCAGATCAACACTCTTGCCCAATTTGGTATCCTCTGCAAACTGACCATGGTGTAATCAATCCCCTTGTTCTGATTGTCAATAAAGATACTAAACAGAACTGTCCCCAACACTTAGCCCTGGGGAACCCACTTGTAACTGGCCACCAGCTGGAGTTCACTTCATTCAGCACCACTTTCTGGGCTCAGCCCATCCAGCCTTTTTTTTAACCCAGCATAGAGTATGCCTGCCTAAGAGATGAGCAGTCAATTTCCCTAGGAGAATGCTGTGACAGTGTCAAAGGCTTTAGTAAAGCCCAGGCAGACAACACTGACAGCCTTTTCTTCCTCCACTACGTAAGCCACCCTTGTCACAGAAGCCAAGCAGGCCAGTGAAGCAGGACCTGCCTTCCACAGATCCATGCTGGCTGGGTCTGATACCTGGCTGTCCTGTATATGCCCACATGATAGAGCTCAAGATCATCTGCTCCATGATCTTTGCCAACACTGATGTCAAGATGAAAGGCCTGTAGTTCCCTGGATCCTCCTTCTGGCCCTTCTTGAGGATGAGCATCACATTTACATTATATTACTCCAATTACCTGGGACTTCCCCAGTTAGCCAGGACTGCTGGTAAAAGACTGAAAGTGGCTGGGCAAGCTTTTTCACCAGTTTCCTCAGTACCCTCAGGATCCCACCCAGTCTCATAACCTTGAGTGTGTCCAAGTGCTGTATCAGGTTGCTGTCCATTTCCCCTTGGATTACAGAGGCTTTGTTCTGCTCCCCATCCCTGTTTCCAGCTCCAGGGGCTGGTATCCTTCAGGACTGCCCCCCAACACGAGGGGGAAATACAGCTATGGTACACAACGGGACACAGGACGTGTTTCCAGTGTTCTGCTAACTTAACCATACTAACAAATCCACAAATTGCAGTATACCATAAATACATGAAACACACACTGTTCATTTATTAAATTTCAGTGTAATAGCTTGTATTTCAAAACTAAATGTGAACTATTAATGAAATAAAAGGGAAGCTGTAAAATTGAACATTAAGTCTTCTGTTAGTTTAACCAGGAACACAACTGAAAAATAAACCTGGTTACCATACATTCACAGAACTTAGTATGTAGGAAGCAAAGTTATTTTCAAGAGATACACGAAAAAGAAGAAGGTTGGTATCACAAAGACTTACATTTTAAAAATTAAACATTTAATAAACCATCACATATCTGCCAACAATGCAGCCCATGGCACAGAGAGTTAATCTTCCTGTTGGAAGCTTTTCTACATAAACTTTAAGTTTCTCATTAAATTGCTTTTACTTTCAAAGTGGTAAGAAATTAAGATTTTTATTTTTGTGAACAGGCACTATATAAAAGTAAATGAGCATAAGAAATATGCGTAATTTTGATATTCTTGAATTCTGCTTATGCTTTATATTAAGCGACAAGAAAGAAATACTACAAATACCCTTTTTACAGTCTCACTTAACAAAAAGAGAAGCAATCACTGAAGTGCATATATTAGCTATTGCAATGAGAAGGCTAATGAGACTGTTAAATTTTAAGTCCAGTGATCTTTGTTTTTCTTTGCATTTGAGTGATTGCTTCTTCCAACATGAGATCGAAGTCTTTGCCACACACATGTATTTACCTTCTGCATTTAAAGCTTTCTAAAATCAAGTCACTCAGTAATACACTTAAAAATCTAATTTCTTGCCTATCTGAAAAATAATTTGGAACCAATTCCTCATGGATTTCTCAAAGCAGAATGCAGAGCATAAGTCTCCTGTAAGTGCAGTTTCTGAGAAAACAGTTCTTGTTTTCACTTTCTTATATTCTCTTCTGGATACAAGGTAAACTCATTTCATCAGAGCTGGTTATATTTAACTATTTCCTCAAGTATTAAAAGATTCCTTCTCCCATTCCTAGGAGGACAAGGATGCACAGAAACAGACCTTCTTCCTTTCTGTCCCTCTCTATACTATTTCGAAAGTCATTGTGTTCAACAGAGAAGGAAACTGGCGGAGGACTTGACCCCATCAGACAGCGCCAGTGAGTGCAGTGGTACTGATTTCTCCCCAGTAGTTTCCGTATTTGGTGAATGTGGTCCAGCATGCCCACCCTGCTGGAACCCCATTACTCCAGACAGCAGAATAACCAGTACTCCCAGACTCTGTTTTTCATATTGTGGAGTGCAAAGAGAAAACGGGTAAGGAAAGAGAGCCCACAGGCTTAGGTCAAAAGAAATGAGATATCAAAGAATGCTAAGGGCATCCTCACACCTATCAATATTAATGTAGAAAAATATATTTTATCTAGCAGGTGTTCTTGATTATTTTAGCATAAAGTAAGAGCTGAAGGAAGACAAACACTATTTCAGAGGACACACACTGTTTATGGAGGAATCTTTTAAATACATAAATGGTTAATTATTGTTTAATAACAGATTTTCTATTGCTTTAGAACAGTTGGAATAAAAACACAAGAAAGCAAAAAAGAGAAGCAACTATCTAATGCTGCAGAAAATTTTTCAAGAAATTAATTCAAACTACCACTATAAATGGATCACTAATATTAAGAAACAAAACAAAAAACAACCAAAAACCAAATCAACCCAAAATTTGTTTTGCTTGTTTTACTAATGATTTTTCCAAATAATCCTCAAACCCCCAAAATGCCCAACAGAACAGAAACAACCTCCACACATAACAATTTGTTAACTATGTCAGTAATACATATCTAATTACAAAACTCTTGTCAAGTGGACTATATTCAGTTGAGATTCTGAAAACATTTTTGAAAAAAACCTTCTTTTCCTAGTTTTTTAAGAAATATCATGTCCTTTGGGAAGAAACATAATTCTGCTTCTCTGAAGGAAATGTTCACTGTTAAGATCCCACTAATCTTGTCTTTCTTCCAACTAGTATTTCCAATCTTCCAACACAAGGAGTAAGAAGGAGTTTAGCTAATAATCTAATGAATTTAAAAGAATGTTTAAAAATAAAATCAAAATGGCCATAACAACAGAACTAACAGACGCTTGAACTGGAAAGAGCTGTAAAATAAATGCAGCCGTTATTATTCTGTTCTTATTAAATCTGTACTTGCAGAATTTAGACTAACAAAAGAAAACTAAAGCTGTTTTAAAAAGCAATAGAATTTAAATAATTTCTGAAGTTATTCTTCTTGAGGAATAATGGAGTTTTTCACTTACCAATTTAGCCTCAGACTGCACTGGCTGTGGGGAGGAAGGCCCTGGGATTCCTGGGATACTAGGCACCATGGTGACAGGTCTAACAAGCTGACCAGATAAAGTATAAAAATGAAGAAAACCTGAGTATGTTATCATAATAGAGAGCATATGACAACACTACCCTCTGAAGCCAAAACAGCTATCAAGGTGCTTATAACTAAGTTCTATGCTGCACTTATGCAAATCTGCTCCACTTTCAAATTAATATAGCATCATGCTTACTTACTGGAACTGCAGCAGGGACATGCACATTAGAATTTGTGATAGATGCAGGAATAGCAACAGGCATGGTTTGTCCATTAGGAAGATGTAACAGCAGAGGAAAAGGACCTGGAACTGGACTGAAAAAGGAATGAACTATATAAAAGAAAACTTATCCAGAGAAGAGAACAAGTTTACACATTACTTTAAATTGGTTTGTTTTTTTACAGGTGTAATGTAATATTCATTTGGAGATCAAAAATATGAACTTAGTGATGTGGAGAACATGGCATTATATCTCACATGTAGTGAAAGTTACATGTTTTATGTGTAGTAAAGCACCACATTACACCAAAGCATCTCAAATTCATACATTAACTGCAGAAACAGTAACTGAAAGTAAACTAAGACTTTTAAATTCAGCAAGAAAATATTTTACTAGGATTTATGTAACTTACACTATTGGTCTGTTAGATGAGGGAGCCTGGGTAATAACAGTACTAGAAGTTGGTGATGGTATTGCCTGTTGAATAATAACACTTGAGTCAGAACTCGTAAGTAGTACGTTAGGAACTTGCAGCGATGCTGGACGCACTATTGTTGATGTGGGCTGTGCAGGCTGCTGCAGTGACACCTCCTGAGGAAAAACAGAGGTCAAGAAGTTTGTAAAATACAACTACAGACCACTAATTCTGACTGTTAAATGGACAGAGTTTGACAGAACAAATCAGAATTTCAGTAACATTACGCAAGTAGAATCAGTTATAAAATTAAGAACACTCAAAAATCCCCTCTGGATGAATCATTCAAACCATCATAGTAAAATTTGTTCCAACAACAGTGATTTTGGCTTTATGACAAACCTGGCTCAATTTATGCTAAGGCTACTATTACTTATAATTCAGTTTTCATCAGATTTTAAATTTTTGTGAAGAAACCCATGGTCCTATCATCACTATTATGTTTATCCGCACGCCAAATAAGGAAAACATTTTATGGTGTCCTTATGTACATTTCAGTGTCAGTCCATTGCTCTGGATTTAAGTAAGAGAAACAAGAGTTTTATGGTTCAGTAAAAATGAGAAAAAAAAGCTAGTTTTTTCTGCTTTTATCCCTTACCTATGTAGCTCTCTTTACCTGAGTGATAAAAATACTTAGACTGTTACATTCAGAACTCTGAAAAATACATGTGTATCCCAATGCAGAAAAAATGATTTGAGCACAGGACTTAAACTTTTTTGGATGCAAATAAAAGAGTAGACAGAAATCACCAGAGTTCTTAGCTTAGCAATCAGGTAAAGTACATTATCAATTGAATGTCATATCTGCATTTGCTGTTTCTGAAAACCTAGAAAGGCCTTACTGTAACCAATGCCTTTATTCTCAGGAAACCCTTGATACTGTCAGACTTCAAATTTACCCTCAGACAGGCTTTTTCCAAGTTTTATTTTTTTGACAGTAGCTACTGAAATCAGTGACATATAAAATTACATTCTTAAGACCAGCAGACTTTTCTCTGCTGTTAAACCATAACTCAAAGAGAACACCTCATACCTGTGCCATACAGGCTGCACTGGTTATTATTTCCTCTGAATTAAGCTTAAGTTCTGAAAATACATCCACAAAGTTTTAAACAGTAAGGCCTTAGCTCTCTTAAGAGATTGCTTCTCCTATTACATATGTTAATGCAAAATGTGTGTGCTCCTCCAAGCAAGTCACAGAACTGTGTGCTAGCTGGCAGACTACGAGCTCCACAGAAGGAAGGACTTTAGATGATAAAACTTTGTCGCTTCAAAATCTGGATTGGTCATCGGGGTTCATTAGTTCATTCAGGCTTTTCCTCAAGGGACCTAAAAGACTATGCACAGTGAATGAAGACTTTTTGGAGAATAGTGAACATTGAGGAAAGCCAGAATGTTTTTCTTTAGTACCAATCTGGGGCATAATATCTGAACACAGTACCTAGAATTACAGATAAGCATTCAGTAAAAAGAAGAAAACATCCAGTATAGAATTTCAGAAACAGAAAAAAATAAAAAGCCCAATGCTATTCTTAGAACAAGATTAAATACCCCTTTGCAAATAAGGAATTTGATACAGCAGCTACACAGATCTTGTTCAGTGAGAAGAGTCACAGGGGAAAACATAAAGGAGACTGAACTGGTTGACTGTGGGAAATTACAGGAAGGTATAAGAGAATACTTGCCCTGATAATCTTGTGGCAATGCTCAATTCCGAAATTTGCATTGTGTCATTCTTCACTGGTTTCAACTTCACCCCTTCCTGCCTGCTGTTTGCCACTATTACCTGTCTCATTACTGTGAGCAAAGAGCCACTAAAAAGTCCGTTCCCACTGTAGGATTTTGACAGAAACATCCATATTTGCCTCTAACAGCCAGCTGAGGTCTTTTCCTTGTTCCTCCTTTCACCTGAAACATCTTCATACATGACAACCACATATATAGAGAAGCGTATGTATCGTTACAAGCACACGTACACGAACACCCCGGAATAAACAGCTATCGCAAAGTAATTCCAAATTCCATCAAAGAGGAGAAAAGGACAGTCAGGGACCAGCAGCCATGGACCCAGGTACATAGCTTTAATACAAAAGCACAAATTAACCAGATATTTACACATTCCCAACAACAGCAATGCCATAACCGCCCCTTCTGTTTGGGTTTTGCCAGTGGCTTCTCTAAGTACCAGACGGCCAAGAAAAGAAGTGCAGTGTGTGCAATTCTCTCAAGAACAGGTAAGCTTCAGAGAAAACCATCCTTGCTGAATTTGCAACAATTCATGAACTCAGAACACCAGCCCAACCTGCATGCTGGCATGAACATGCTGCACAACTCGGACAACATTCAAAGTCATGAGGGCACTTACATGCAAAAAAGGACTACAGCATTCCATATGCACTTGATAAAGAATGGACCCTCTGAAGAACTTCACCAGAATCACAGAATGGTTGAAGCTGGAAGTGACCTCTGAAGGTCACTCCAGTCCAATCCTTCTGCCACGGCCATGAACACCTTTGACTAGATCAGGCTGCTCAGCCCCCAACCAGCCTGACATGGTACACTTTCTGAACACCTCCTGAGAAGTCACTGACATGTCAGTACAACCTTCCACCTCTCAACAAACAGATGGGATTGATCTTCCAACTGTTGCTGCAACCAGGTAACTACGTACAGGCAAGTAAGTCATGGCAATTCTGTGAACACTTGTTTGCTATTCATAGCAGCAGATTAATTAATGGGTGTTCTAATAAATACCGACTCTAAAATTGGGTCTCTCCCTGCCTTGAAGCCCCGCTAAGAAAAGGGCAATTTGAAACTTTTAGACAGAGTGCTCTAAGGAAACTGGATTAATGTATAAAATTCTGAAAAAAAAATCTCTAAGATTCTGAAAATGGAAACCTCACATACACACAATCAGTTCCTTGTGTTATTAAAAACAGCATTTATGCTTTAAAAGATCAAAAATGGTCTTCAACTATCAAATAACTACCACATTTAACGATGAGTGTGTTTATGTAGCTCAAAACCTATTTTCAACTTCCACTTTACACTAACTTGCTCTACGCTACACTGAACAGTGCATGCAGGTGCCAGTTACTGCAACAACGTGGCAATAACATCGGCTGCAGATTTAGAAGTATGGCCCTACAGGAAGCTGACATTTTTTGAGCATATAAAAACAAAACCATAGTTCCACCAGATAATAATTGGTCACCAAAGCATTGCACTAATTAAGTCTGAATTTTGCCTGGAATAAAATACTTTGTAAATATATTCTGCTAAAGAACAAGAAAAATAGAGATGAATTTGCAATAGTGAGACTTAGTCAAATTGATGTTACCTTTAGCCACCCATGCAACGTTTAACCCTATTTAAAGGAATCAGAAACTTACTAAAGGGACTTCTCCAACTCCTTTATTCTTGAAACTAAAACCCAATGAATTGGAAAAGACATTACAGAACAGGATAGTTACTTTACTTAAGTGTTTTCAGATGTGCATATTTTCAAGAATTTTCTATTTAAAAGCTAATATCACACAATAACTTTCTAATATTATCAATAAATACACAGAATTCTTTATACAGAAATGTGGAGGGCCAGAACTAATAGTGTAATTAATTATTACTGTAAGAAAACAACTGGTTTTTAAATAAATAAGTTAGGCCAGTAGCTACCTGAAAATAACTAAGCAACTTATAAAACTGTTGAGGGCCAGCTTTTAATGCACTGTTAATATACAACATAATGTTTGAAAGCTTTCATTGTTATTTTAAGGCTTAAAGATTTTATCTACTTCTAATGATATTTTGGTCTATTCAAAGCAGAATTTCAACTTGTGGAACTCTTGGAAAACTAGGAAAAGAACTATGCACAGTTTTTTAAGATTCTCCAAGGAATTCTTTTCACAACTACAAGGAAAACTAGAAGTGCCTTTCACATACATTAACAGGCTGTAATCATTTAAGGCTATTAAAATATACTCAGTCAATGAAATAGTTACAGTGGTGTAGATATTTTAAAAACAGCTATGCTCTGAAAAAACAGCAAACCAACTTCCTTCCTTCAATAAATCTATAGAATTCAAAAATCTAACTGAGAAAACAGCAACGCTCTGGTTACATTTCTCAACTTCTGCAGGCCACATTCAGCAGCACCATCCTCAGCCTTGCTCAGCTTGTCCCCACAGTCAGACACCAGAACAGCCTGAGCAGCAGCACTTACACTGACACACCGAAATTACATCCCGAATGAGACAAGCTCATAAACACTGCCATGCACTAAGATATAATTTTCACTTGTAATGATGCTAATGAGATACTGAACCATTACAGTACAAAGACATTAATATTATCTTCTTGCCAAAATCAGACTACTTCAACTAAGTATTTGCAGCAAAAAACCCCACACTAACCTCTGAAATAAAGACTAAATGAAATAAAAGAGAACTGTGATTCACTTAATATAAGCAGCTCTTTACATATATTTCTATAAACTACTTTTACTATTTTTGAGACACGATAGCCTTGATTAGCCAGGATCACTCATCATTGCTAACTAATGAAACTGAGCAAAGCTTTTTAAGTACAAATCTGAATGGAAACTCCCTTCAGTTTCTGTCACACACTCAAGGCTGTTTTCACATTGGTTCCTGTTGGCAGTGTATGAGAAAGAGTTGAAACCAGAGAGCTTCAGACTAGATCCAAAGAAAAACACTTTCCCCACAGGAACAGCCTGGTACTGGAGCAGGTTGCACTGAGAGGCTTTACAAAAGCCTCTCGCCCACAGAGGTTTCAAGATGAGAGCGTGTAAAGTGCTGAGGAACTTGGTCTGATGTCAGAGCTAACCCTGCTTTCAGGAGGAAGCTGGACCAGAAAATCCTGCAGTCCCTTCCAACCTGAATTACGCTGGGATCCTAAAAAATCCTGCTGGTTTTTGGGAGTAAGGCAGCCAAGTCCCTCAAACACAGACTACCCAGTGAAGATGCACATGAAGACTGACTAGGGCAACCTTAATGCTTTATCATATTCCGCTCCTAATATTTTTATTTACGGAAGTAAGACTACAAATACTTAATTTCATTCCTTTTTCTTCATTTGGTGTTCTTCAAGAGAAGTCCACAAGATGAAAACACTACAAGTCACATACTGAAGTGAACATTACTATTAAACTGTTCATTCATTAAAGCAACAGTTCTAAAACTGATTTGGCTACACCATCCTCTAGTAACAGACAATACCTCTGTCTGCTAGGAGCATTCAGGTAAACGAAACAAGCAAATGCCTGAGATCACTTTTAAACTCAATGCTACACCTTAAAGAGTGTAACACTTGAATCAAAATTATCTGGTGCTTAAGTTTTGTATGTTTTTGTAGAACACCCCCTGCTTTCTACAAAACAATTTTTGGTAAAACATAGGCCAAACAAAAACGTACACATGGAGAGTTCCAAACTGTTGATGCTATTTAAAAGAAAACCCAATAAAACTAAAGAAACTGAACTTCTATTTTTTTTAATTAATGATGATGCATAAACAAGAATAAAAAGCCCCTTTAGCATTTTCTAACATAGCATGAATCTTAAATTTGACTTCCTTCTGGCTTCACTGGAGGCAAAGAAATAATTGCAGTGAACCAACTAAGTAAAGAATTTTACAACTGACCTATAAATCCACAGGAATACAGCAAATGAAAACTCTTTTCCTTTCAACCAGCCAAGTGGTGCAGCTATCACCATGTACAACAAACTTACAGAAGACTTCAAAACTAAGTTCCAAAAAGAGAAAAATAAAGGTTCTGACCTTTTCATCACTGGTAGTAGACTCTGGATGAGGTAAAGGACTATCCTGATGAGTTGTCTCTACAACTGAAGGTTCTTCAATCTTATTTCTTATAATGGGTGTTGCAAGAGGAGACAAATCTAGAGGCATCTATGAGAAACAATGTAAAACAAAATTACTCAATCTCAAAAAAATCAAACTAAGCAAGAAAATGTAAGTAACTAAAGACAAATATCAGCCCATAACAACACAGAGATGCTGATGTTTGAAAGATGTTGATGCAGACGCATTACCAGTCAAGGTTATTTTACCACCACCTGCACGAACACCAATCTTCAGTAACACCAGTGTCAGACTAAGTACTTCTTTCTAGAGAATTAAAAAAATTCTTAAAGTTTTCCTTTTCCAAAAGTCACAAGAAAACTACAACTAAGGAAAGAGTGTTACACTTAAAAAATTACAGCTAAATTAAGGTATTATCCTTCTATGAATTATTATACCTCATGCCACAAACCAGAAAATCTTAACTACATTTCCAAATCAAGAAAGCAACCATGGACAATTAATTTCAAGCTTATTGTAGCAAATAAATATTGAAAAATCAAATCTTGTATTACTACACAGGTAAAATCCAGTGGGACATCTGAAATGCCTTAAAGAAACAAACTTACAACAGTACTGAAAGCAATACGATATATTTGATAGCCTATACTCCTGTCTAGTCTGCTATCCAAATACTTTTGGAAGAAACTTCACCCAAAGCTCATGTTTTTAACTTCTTTTTTCAATTCAATTCCTAGTTTTCCTATACAATATATTACTAACAGACAGGGGGGACTGTTAGAAGCAGAATCTGCTTTCACACCACATGTAAATATGAAATATTACAGAAAAAACTGAACTATCAATCCCCTAGGAAGTGTGCTATTACAGTACATTTTTCCACACTTTGCCATGATCGTATTGTGTACATAAATCATTAAGACATATGGCAGGACTGTGTTTCAGAGGGAAGCTTGGAAAATTAGTATCAATTAAAGAAATAGACAAAATGTTTAAAACACTTGGCAATACTCATAATCTCCTCCAAGACAGTGGTGAACTATACACAAAGTACAGTCTTAGCAAATTTAGAATCGGTTTTACCATAAATCATGTTATAAAAACAGCATACACTAATTAGAAAATAAACTTAAAAATCCATGATTTGATATAGTCGTGGCAACAAAACAAGGGTGAGGCCTAACAGGAATGGATAATAATCCATCCTATTCAGAGGTACCACTAAAAATCTTTACTGAAATGAAGCAAATGAAGCTACAGATTCTGCAAAATCTGTATAAATGAGTATAAAATTATTTTTTTTATTTCCTCCTGTGAAAGTTAACCAGGTAGTCAACTAAAGGTAAAATTATTCAAAGGGTACATTGAAGAAAATTTTTTATTTGCAGAAGTATTTATACTACATGCTTTAGGAGCTAAGACAAAGTCCCATTGCCCATGCTAACTATGCAGAATTAATCAGGTAAACTAACTTTCAGAAGAGTAATTACAGATTTGTAATCTCTCCATAAAACATATATAGGCAGCTAACAGGTGATTATTGGTATAGTTTAGAAGACAATACATAAATGCAAAGTTTGCTTTTTTAATGGAATTTCTGATATAAAATGTAGAAGCTCTGAGAAGAAAAAGTTTTTGAACATACTTTCTTAATGTCATCTTCAGAAGCCTTTTTAAACTCATTTTCAAAAGGACTTGCTAATTCATTGAATAAGCCCACTTCTTCACAGTTCTTCAAGAATCGAGTTGGTGTTGGTGTCTGATCTGAAATGAAGTGTATAAAACCCCCACAATTTTATTTTTAAAATACCATTTATGAACCTACTCAACGTAAATACTTCCCAGGATACAAACAAACAAAGAGACGAGGTGGGTGGGAACTCTCCTGCCTTGCAGGCGGGCTCTGCTCTCCCTCCAGGGAGGAGCCAGCACAGCCCACCTGCTGCAGACCAGCAAGTGGAGCTGCAAATCAGTGAGCCCCTGACAAGTCTGGGAGGGTATCAAAGCATTTCGTCTGTGTCCACAAACTACAGGGAGCTATTCTCAAGTGCACAGCAGATCAATTCACTGAGCAAGCAGCCTCTACTTTCCAATAAAGGTAAGGCCCACATGAAGGCTTTTAATTAAAAAAAAAGTGCACAGCTCACAGACAGTTTACTTCTTTCTTTTCATAATTGGACCACAGGGCATGGAACTTCTAAAGGGAAGTAAAGTGAAATACTGTACACAAGATAATACAGACTCCTATGATGCCTGTGTATCAAGCTGGAATCACAGGACTTCTGCCATCTGGGTGACTACTCCATGAAGCAGTTTCAGAAACATCTTACTACAAAATTTCTGATACTATGTAAATTTGCCTTATTTCACTGTAATTACCAGGTCAAAATGAACCACATTTGCCACAAAGTTACCTGCATTTAAAACACTGTACTGTGGTATTATTATGTGTACTTACTAACGTAACCTGCTGTTTATGACAGTTCCTACACTGGAATGCGGCCGCACAGAGACAGACACTGCCACGATTTTGTTCTCAAACACCTGATTATTTGACATGTTCCCTTTCTTATGGCATAATTGCCAAGGAGCACATTTAGAATTTTAAAATTTTAACTGCTAGTTTAAGAGCAATATCTTTCTTTTGTCTGTTTGCCCATACAAATTAGCCACCTTTAAGGAAAAAACCCCAGAAGATGTCTGAAAGCCTTTGTGATGTCCATTTAGGCTGCTCCACCACTGAAAAAACCTCCATCCTGACTGTAACTTTAGAGTACTTAGCACATGCTACCTTCATTCAAAACATTTAAAACTTATAATGCAATCAATCATCTATTGGCCATTACTTCTGATCCCAGACAAACAAGAAAAGTTAGTTACAACTGACCAAGGGTATACCATGAGTTCAAAGGCGGAAATATAGTCAAAGTACTTTGAATTTAAGCTAAAATGAAAACAAAATATTTGATCTTTCTTCTATTATCCCATCTGAATAATAATTACTGATTCCTTCTTCTAATTTCACCATGATATGTAAAAGATGGGTAATATCAATCAATAATTAAAACTGAAATAGAGTTTGACCTAATTATAGATCCTCTTAGGCATAGCCTTTATTAGCATGTTCTTACTGAATGCTTTTTACATAATTTAATCAATTACTTGAGTATTGATATTTAAAAATATTTACTTTATATATCAGAGCCAAATAAAAGTAACTTATGCAGAATAGTACCTGCGTCAAATTCTGAGATGAATGAATTATGTAAGAAAATATTGCCTAAGCACACACTGTACTGAAGAAAATGTTTCATATTCTCTTAACATGTTATGTACAGAAAATGTATAAAATGTATGCCCATTCCAGCAAAAAAGTGAACAAACTTGTTATAAAAGTATATACTAACCAGCCACAATGACACTGTCATTACGAGCCGGACCAAATTTCAGTGTCATCTCATGTTTATGTTTATGGACAGCCAAATGATCCTCATTGGTAAAACGCTGCAGCAAAAAGTTTTAAGAAACAGTTTAAATTCTGAGTGAACAGAGTAAACGCCATTGCACAGAAAGCAATTTTTACAAGATGTAAAACTATCATTACTACATTATAAGTCAAGCCTCTTAGGCAGATATATCTTGCTCCTTGGTCAACAGTACCAAGCAGAAACGTAAAACTCAAATGATGTTCGCAGTAACTAAATATGACATCAGGAAATCACACTGTAAGTACCTGCAAGTCCAAGGTAGAATTTCAGAGTGCTGCAGAGTCCATCAACCACCAGTCATTTGCTATATTAATGAATCTTGACAATGTCTAGTAATTGATTACTACTATTTGATTACTGCATTGTATTACCACAATAATGAAAATTGATCAGTAATCACAAACTTCACTGTACTTATCAGCATAAAGATAAAATAAACCATAGCTCCTGCCCCTGACCATTCACAACATAAAATAACAGGCAGATAGAATGGAAAACGCTGAAGGAATGTCAGACAACTGAAATGCTGTGAACAAATTAGACTTACCAGCGCTTTAAAAATCTATCAGGTTTTCAAAAGTATGCTAGTTTTGTGCATACTTTCCACAAAATTCAGGGTATATGTTATAAAAAAGCAGTAAGCAGACAAAGTTGGTGCTGTAAACAAATATTCTTACTTTCACTAACTTGAAATTTTCTATGCATCTGTAATTTTGGGTAGAGTTAGTGTTTCCATTGACATAATCTAAGAAAGTGTTTTCCAAGATGCAGGTTTCATAAAAAGAACACATTTTACACAGAACACTGAAATTCTTATTTTTCTTTGTAAATATTGGAGCCTTAAATTATGTTTCTAGTTATGCCTAACTTAAGCCACTCTACATACACCAGGTACACACCAATCAGGAACAAATACTGAAGTTTATCTGACCTCTGAGTCATTCAGAATGCTTCCATGAGAAAGGACATTTACATGTGGAACTGTGAGGGGAATTAAAAAAGCAGGATCACTGTAAGGGTGAAACAGGCCAGGGACTTTTTTTTGGTTAGAACTCTGTTGCCCAGGGTTCCTAATGCTCAGCTTTCCATAACTCCTGTGCCCTATCTCTACATACAGCGTAAGACAAACGTTTGTGTTGTATCATGCTAAGAGACTTAAAAACATCCTTCTGTTCCCACTATGTGATGGGCCAGCTCTTTCAGAGGAAGAGGATCTCCTGACCCTGACTCCCCCTATCTATTCTACGGTATGAATTCTGGAGCATTCTATCTATTCTAGAGGAGCCTTGCCGATTTTCAGGGACATGAACTTTGCTGTTCACCTTCACTGGAATCCCAACTGCTCCAGCCCTGTAATGTTTTCTATGAGACTTAATGACCAAAACACTTCTGAAAGAGCTTGTATCACAATGAGATTCAAACAGGATGGGGACAAACACAGTGTTTAGGAGAAAGCAGATCTCTTCTCTTACTTTTGATGTCTCTGAACATACTAGACATACATAATAAGAAATCTTAGTCCTTTCCCACTTTAAATACAGAATGTTCCATTAATATAGCATTAATGCTGTCATTCATCATAAGAACTAAGTTTTCAGAATAAAAACAAGAGTATCTTGAACTCAAAATCCAGACACATCAAAGTGCGCTAATAAAACAAAAACCATCTTGTTTAAAAAACCCAGTTCTATATAAAGGCAGCAGCTTAATGAACAGATTCAGCTTATGAAATGAACTCTGAATAAAGGATGCAGGGATGTCCACCTCATGCAGCAGATAATGCAAACTCACTTATTTTCAGGTTACTAAATTAAAGTGTTAAGAGGGCTTCCTTTTAGGCAACCATCTGCTAAAACATGTCATAATATTTTTACTTTTCTGCTCACATTCACCTCCTCTCTATATACACTAATGCGATTTACTAGAACGCCTTAAAACTACAGTAGGAATTGAAATACATTTTGTGGCATGCAGTGTTAGCATCTTTCTATACACAGAAATATACATAAAACAAAGTAATGCTATTAAATATTTGCTGTGAAGATTAGTGACAAGCAAGCTTCACAATCAGCTCCCCAACACCAAAACATTCTGAAAAACACAGGTTACCTGATACAAATTAGGTTGTTTCTTGATTTTTTTAATGAAAACAAATGGATAAACAAACAAAATACTACAAATTCTTGCTGTCACCTGTTTTTCAGCAAAACACAGACACTTTATAGCAATGATCATCATCCTCTTTTCTGTGATCCCTCAAAACACATTTCATTGTTTTCATTTTATTTGATTAACGTTAATAATTTCAATTCAGACGATTACCTGGCCACATCCAGGGGCAGTGCATAAAAAGGGTTTGTCATCACTCATATTCCACAGGTCGTTGTGCTACCTGAATTAAAATTAGAATGGAACAAATTTTACAAATATTGCAACAAACCATGAACACATCAACACCCACAGGATATTTTAATATTCCATGGGCAACAATTTCTGCCTTCTGGCTATACTAATATTCTAGATACCCAGAATTCAAACACTGTATGGATTTCCAGCTATGCCACAAAAGGTACACAAAAAGGTACACGAAACACAGCAGAGACATAGCAGGTTTTGAACATACACTCAATTGGAAATGAGAGTTCACATGTTACATGACTAACTGCAAACCGTATCTGAAAATACAGTAGGACAAGTTGTCACTGAAATCAAACACACTGTAATAATGATCCAATTTCCACAATTAAAAAAATATCAAAGCAGCAGACAATTCCAAGTAGTCAAGGTTATGGTCCCAACAGATGAGGAAGAAGTGCTGACTCCTTAGTCTTTTCACAATCTTTATTTAAAGCTCATCTTTAAAGACAAGTTGATACTTAGTCCTTTGCATAAACTGTTACAAATTTAATTACAAAAACATGCACTTCAGTACTGTTTCAGGTACTAAATTACTGACAGGCTAAAAATATTGAAGAAAAAAGTAAGAGGTATCAGTTATATTTAGTGCTATTCTGCATACTCACCCCACACACCAATACACATACCTGCCAGATTTCACATATAAACCTGTTTCATAGGGCAAACTATCATATCCTCCTTTTCATGGCAATGAGCTGTAAGTAAAAGAAGATACTAATTACTGTGCATGCTAAAAATGTGATAATGCACGATTTTGTAAAGATAAATGATAAAGTGCCCACTTTTCACTCATGAAACAAGAGCTTTTCAAAGAAATGGTTTACTTCAACACATCCTCTAATTAGTTGTGGCATCTGTGGCTTTACCCTGGAGGAAATAAATTCATCTTTAAATGTGAGTACTTGTATGGAGAACAATGTTCTGAACACTATTTCGCTTGGTGAAGCAAATAAAGATGAACGAAGATGTCTTTATGATTAAAGATCATAAGCAGAATAATCCTATCTCTCCCCCAGCACACTGGTCATGTAGAGCTGCAAGGCTTCTGAAACTGTCTAACCCTCCTAAGAATGTACAGCTCTGGTTCACCACTAGGCACTAGACACAAAAGAAATCAAGCAAGCCCAAGGAAATAATTTCAGACTTACTACCTCAGAGACCTGTAGGGAACACATTACCCGATCCTTCTGCCTGTACCTGTACAGTAAAAAACTGTACAGACTTTTTGGATATTGTTTTAAGAAGGAGGAGATCCCATTGTCATTGGTCATGTACACCAAACAGCAAAGAAACAAAACATGGAGTGCAGGAGATTCCAAACTGTCACTTCTAAATATATATATATTTAACAGAATGAGCATACTGAGCTGAGATCACAAGTCAGTGATAAATGGCTGCCAGAAACTTTAGACTCTGGCACTGACAGCTCAGGGAAACATTTAACATCTCAAAGGAAGGATGCCAAACCAAATCAGGGATGGAGACTGTTCTGTAGTTCTTTGCAAATAGTTCATTACCTGCCTCAAGTTTCTGAGGGAATGAAATATTTCTTGAACTTTTCAAACTAAGAACTTGGTACTTTCACTAATAAAGAGTATTAACAAGGTCATGGGCAAGTCTGAATACTCACTGGCTTCAGGGTAAAAAGTGAAAGTCCGTATCAATGAAGCTTTAGGATTATAACCTTACATTATGTGGAACCTCAACAGACACTTAAAAACTATTCTACAAGCTTATTATCCTTCTTCAGCTATCTTGTTTTTTAAATGCAGGTTTAAACTAACAGAGTCAGTCTTGTTGAGATCTCAAAAGGAATTTGCTTTTTCTATCTGTGATCATGGGACACCATAAAGTTATATATAGCTACATATGCCACCATATGCCAACGTGCACATATGGATATGTATGATGAGCAGAAGAGGCATATCCATATCAGAAATGTCTGATGGTGTAAGAAACAATTCTGGTTTGGGTTTTTTTCAATCCAAAGGATGAAGATTTTGATTAACCAAAGTGCATGCAGGACATTTTTTCCACCGTCACTGTACCTTGTTGTCACACCTCTGAGAAATGCAGAGGATCAGCCAAAAAATCTATTCCATACTGGTAGTGTTTTTCTTAGGTGGTAAGATGTAAAGAACAATTTTTTAAGTCTCCTCATTTTCCCTTTTAAAGGAATATTACCAAAGCATGTATTTGCATATGAAGTTGTTGACTGGTTCCATGTGCTGGCTTGTGAAGCCTGTGAATTTTGAATGCCTGATGTATAAATTAAATATATGTGGAAAAAAAAGCAGCACTGTCCTCCTGGCAAACTTACTGGAAAAAAGTTGGAGATAAACTCATGTCCTCATCTTTGTAACATTATTTGACTACAGGCCACATGGAATTTTGTGTGGTAATCCCTTGTAAAGAGATTCTAGCTAAGATCTGAGGAAAAAAATTATCCTGAAGCACTGAAATTCTTGCACCTAAAAGAGAAAAGAAGTTTACTCACATTCCAAGCAAGACCTTGGATATTATAAATCTAAATAGAAACTGGATGTGACAGGGTAAGAAAACAAAGGGCTTGCATTCATTAGTGTAGCCAAATTGATAAGAATTGTATTTACCTATTACAAAGACCAATGCAAAGCTTGCACACAGGATGAAGTAACTCCAGGCAGCAGCGGAGGCCGAGGCATAACTGGCGTCAAGCAGGTTTGGGGCAGAACCTGCAACTCCTGGTGGCCAACAAATGGAACATGACTCAGCATCATGTCACCAGCAGCACTGACAGCCAACAGGCTACTGGGATGAATTAGCAAAGGTAGAGCAAACACATGAAGGGAATTTATTATTCTCCTTTATCTGGCACTTAAAAGGCTCCAGCTGGAGTGCTGTATCCAGTGTTGAGTCCCTCAAGACAGTTGACAAACTGGAGAGAAACCACCTGTGGCCCCATCAAAACAGTTAGGAGGCTGGACTATTACATAACAAGAGGAGTATCAGGAAGAAAAAGTTTGTTCAGGATGGAGAAGGAAGGTTAGGGAAGGACCTACCTGCTTTCTTATGTATTGATATAGAGAAGACAGATCCAGACTTTGCATAGAGTGTAAGAAAAGGATGAGATGCAACATTCGAAAGGCTCATCAAGAAAGTTGAGAGCAAAGTACAGGCTGCCCAGTGGGGTTATGGAATCTCCATCCTTGCAGAAATTCAAGATTTGAATGATTAAAATTGTGAGCAATCCAAGATAACACCGAAATTCAAAGTATACCTTAAAGATATCACAGCTAGAAACAGAGGCGAACAACTGCAAGAGACAAACTGAACTTGGGAAATGTTCTGACAGCTTTAGAAGACTCTGCGTGGTTAACTTCACAGCCCAAGAACTAAACCTGCTGCTGCTACAAAATAAAAACAAACCTTTGGCTCCTCTTTTCCTTCTGGATTACACTGCTTGACAGGCATAACAAGACTAACACACAGAATGAAAATTTTCAGAAAAAAATGTAATTTCCACACTGATTTTAAGAGTCTCTCTCTGTTGGAAACTGATGGCTCAAAGTGAGAATATCACAGTAAGAAAGAAGAATTTAGAAAATACTATCCCCTTGAAAATAAAAATAGCAACTTAAATGCCATCTTGATAAAAAAGTTATTCGTCCACCTAAATGAGAAATAAAATACATAAGTAATAACCCTGCCACTAGAGGTGAATTATAGACACCTTGGACTGTTACCCAGGCAACAGCAAACACCTTGTCCGATAGAAAAGAGATGTTTCCTGAAGGAATCCAATCTGAATGCAAAACTCTAGCCTTAACTCATCTCCTCTGATAAAACAAACATCCAGTGAAATGATTCTTACTACAGTGCACTGAACTACAACTTTCTTCTGTAAACTTTCAACCCTACATTCCCTTCAGTAGCATAAAGAAATCCATGCATAGAATTCAAGTCACACAGTAACAGGATCAGAGCTAAACAAAGGAAAAACATGAAATGATCTTGGCAGTGTAATCAACTTCGGTACTAAAATAAAAAAATTCTTTTTGGTGTTTGCTCCACACTTTCAACACAGAAGGAAAATAATTTCAGATCATGCCTACTTAAAATGTCAAAAGCCTCTTGTATCACTTTTGGAATGTAAGTGGTACAATAAATATAAGTACATATTCATCTTTAAGATATATAAAATAGAAATGAAAACAGGTTTGCAAGTAATTCACTTATACTTAGGATGCTGTGATTATTTTAAAAATAAAGATGTGTCTATAAAACATCATATTAATGGTATTTACCTAAATGTGCTACAAAAATAGCTTCAACAATTATCTGCATATTTCTGTAAGATTTTAATTAAACATCTAGGGTACACTTTGTGGAAACTATTACTGCATAGTCTGAGACTTGCTTCCAAAATACCTTTCTGTAGACAGTTTGTAGAAGAATAGAATCATACTCTGACGTAAGCCATGTCTTATTTAACTGGTAAAGGTTCTTCTGTTTTCTTTTAATTTCCCACATACAGGAGCATGGAAAACACAACTGACACCTTGTTTCAGCATTTATTTTCTATTTATACATTTTAAAAAGCTACATAAATGTTACATATTGGTAGTCCTTGAAAATACCTCTTCAAGCTTAGTAAGAAAAATAATTCTTCACACATACCTAGTAAAGATTCAGAGTTGCAGCTAAAGCCTGTTTTACCTCTAGAAAGCAAACTGCGTGCCCAAAGACCTCCATGCACAAACCTGATCAAGGGCTGCGCAGTCTCACCCTGTGATTACTTATTTTAGGCACTGTAGCAACACAGACACTGCCCTGTAACGTCAGGGCTGACACAACCAGCAAGGAAGAAAACTGAACACAGAAAAGACAACTATAAACACACAGAACCACCACAAACAAACAAAACCCTTAAAACTTTTGAAGGACAGCATTCCTCTGCTGGCCAACAAGCAAGAAGAGATGCAAATTCTCCCAAGTGTGTCACTCCCCTAACCTGGAGAGTCCACAGAGGACAATCTGTCACTGCAGGTACAGCAGTGGCTGATTTATCTGTGACTGCTCACACGGGAAGCAAACCCAAGCTCTGCAGCCAGACGGCCACGTCCATGTGGCTCCAACTCAAGAAACATCTGTACATTCTGGTTTGAAAAAGATCAAAGCTGGACAAGAAGTGTATTAGGCCACTGAGACAAGTCAGAATTATGGTAGTCCTATCAGTATTCAGTCTCCTCTGGATCCAAACATTAAAAAGTGCTTGTGTTACACTATCAAGTGATGCCTTTTCCTACGGATGTTTGCATTTCCTCAAGACAGATCATGTCTAGTCAACATTTCCTTTTATTCTGTACATTTGATCTGGGATTCCGTCCTGTTTTACCACAGTAGCCTCACTGTACAGAGAATTATTAACTCTTACTAAGCTTTTCTGCAGGTCTCATCATAGCAGGTAATTACTTCACTTTAAAGCTTCATTTTATAATAGGAAACTGAAGCACAAAAGGACAAGGTCAAAGTTTTTCAGTCTTTATTAACTTTAAGAGCTCTGCTTGAGGCGCTTACTTATTCCAGGTGAAGGGAACCAAACACACATGCCACAGTACAGGAGAGCATTCTCTTACTGGTTACTTGAAGAGATGAATTTCGTGTCTGTTTAGCTCCTTACAAGACTTTTAACACGCTTCTTTAGATGAGAGAAAAGAAAAAGCCCAAACCAAAATCGTAACAGGTAAATTTAAACCCATCAAAATGAAGAGAGGTGGCTTTCTCATGCAACTAAAAAAAACCAACACAAATCAAAATGAACACTTACAAAATGAACACCTTTACACTTTTGACACTGGCACAGCATTCACAGCATAAAACTGAATCACTTCTCACATTTGAATCTATCTTTACTTCCACAATTTCCCACACACGTAGACTTCCAAGTCTTGATTTCACTAAAAATCAGAAGTTAGTACGTACAATACACCACTTAATAACAAGTGATATAAAATTTAAAAAAATAAAAATTCTGTATTTTAAAGGAAAAAAAACATCGCTCCACTCACCTGGAGGGACTGGAATAGCTACTTTTTTCTGTTTCCTATAAAGCAAAAGAAGAAAGGTGAAGCAAAAGTAGTGTAATTAATATTTGACCATCACAGTGCACTTTCAGAAGTGATCTGAGTAACTGTATTTGTGTAACACCACAGAATTTGACATTTCTAAAAAATAAAACTTCTTGATGAACAAAGTAGAGGAGATAAAATCTGAAAAATAAAAATATTAATCCTCATAACGAAAGTAGGATTTGCCAGTAGTAGTTCAGTAGATTCTGGAAGGAAACTGTAAGCCATAGTCCAGAATATTTAATGGTTACAAATACCAAGAACTGACACACAGGAGAACAGGAGCTCCTCCTTCACGCTACACTGCTTAAGAGAAGGGCTGTGCTATTCTGTAGAAGCCACGTGATGTTTCAGAGAGTTCTAGGGAAGAATAAGGAAGACTGGAATGCCTGTAGCATAATGCTCAGGTTTTTTCTTTAAAGAAGTCAAATGCTAGACAGTTTTTGCTGGTATTATTAGATAACTCCTTGTATCTGGTGTCTAAAATTAATTCCATACCTTCCATCTATGTCTGAATTCTGTAAAGGGGAGACAATCTGGACAAGAAGCAGCAAGAAGTGAGGATGATTGATTAACAAGTTCAAATAAGAACAGCAAAGCCAGCTGGACAGATAGGAACCTATACAGAAACAAAGCAATGAAGTTCCTTCACCTTTGCTGGAGGAGGAGGCTTCTGCCACAAGAAGAAACTTTTCTGGTAGCAGAGGACACTAATGGCACAAGGAAAGGTCCTTAGGCCAAACACTTCCTGTTGGCTCAATATGGTGGCTTCTCATTCAACACTCAGGCTCAAGTATTTTTCAGAGACCTTGATCTTTCTTTAACTTACTAAAAATTTAGGCTGTGTGAATGCAGCTCTTGGAGATAAATGAAAAGTCAATGAAT
Source organism: Sakesphorus luctuosus (assembly GCA_013396695.1). Classification (NCBI taxonomy): domain Eukaryota; kingdom Metazoa; phylum Chordata; class Aves; order Passeriformes; family Thamnophilidae; genus Sakesphorus; species Sakesphorus luctuosus. The sequence goes on from VWZD01010919.1 coordinate 718,113, forward strand.
CTCACAGAAGAGATACAGAAGGATTAATATTCCCCCCATCTTTTTACAATTTGCTTATAGAGGAATGAGGCCTTCCTTTCCCTAACTCATTTATCTAGATTTGAATATCTTCATATTGCTCATCAACCTAACAAACATTAGAAACCCAACCTCCTTTTTCTGCACTAATTTGAACAAATTAAAAAAAAGTCTTACAAAAACTTACTTCCTTTTCACATTTTCTCAGATTGCGTTCCCGAAGTTTAGAATTGAATACAATAGTTAAGAATTAAAGTTAAAAAAAATCTTTAAATATATCATAAATATCCTTCTACAAGACTTCTCTTGCCCATGAAAACAGAATGATCTTCTTTTTCATGTAAGTAATTGTAAGAATGACCACTGCTATTTACCCAGGAAGGAGAAAGGATACCTCCCTTATCTGAAGTGAAGGTAATGGAAAAGTTCTCAGGATGAACTGAAACTGACACAGAATAAAACTGGAAACATTACAGCACAAACTTGAAAAATATATTTATTGCATAATTATTAAATACTGACTCATGTTTATATCACTAACTATACCCAGTGCCTCCTCAGAGTGCACGTTCTGCGTGAAACCAACGCAGTTGAGTTATGCAGGAGGACAATGATAACTTGGTATCTTCATTATTCAAAAAAAGTTAAAAGTATTGAATCATTTCCTCCTTTGAATATAGTTAATGCATAATTTTTATAGAGAAATTCAAGACTATTTTAAGAAATAATTAAAAATGTTGATATTAGATGTAACAAACTTTTAAAGTTAGTAAAACTTCTCTGAGCTAGAAATCTGCATTTGTAAGTTTAAATTAATTAAGAGTGGAAGAAATAAAAAGCTGATGACAGAAAAGGAATTTTGGCACTAGATACATCCAAAAGTTAATGAAACAAGAACAAAAATAATACAATATTTCAAGCTGTTCAACATTTTGTGACAAAAGAAAAAACAAAACTATGTATGATCAAATTTAAGATCTGAAAGCACCTTATGTCAGATGCTGCACAGACTAGAAGTTTCTGGAAAAAGACATACCAAACATATTAATATTTCTAGAATTCAAGTCAGGATAGAAACATCAACTACATTGTGAAGATGAAAGGCTCAACTAGTTGATTGAGCATTAACATGCAATATGGGTATTGAAACAAAGGCAAACTGGATTTTTAAAAGCACTGTTTCACTTTATGTACACATTAAGGTTTTTTACTATTGCACAATTCTTTTGATGCATTATGTAACAACCAGCCCCTGACAAAATTCCTCTTTTCTTTTTTAACAAGACACCAATTTTGATTCTGGAATGCAGAATTAAAGACACAAGAATGTAAGTGAATGCTCAGCTCAGCTACAGTTTGCCCCTCTGAAATTACATCTGCAACGGATGCCCATTAACAGGCAGCAACCTGTCTCAGTGGATGGACGAAGAAATCTGGAACACCTGTGGAAGACCAGGACCACAAGGGCTGGTCCTCATCCTATCAGCTGGTGCTGAATTCAGCACCTAACACAGACCCAGCATTATTATGACCTTAACTTCAGGAACATTTGTTTTAATCAACTCTTATCTGGCTTTGCACTCAGCAAGAGCTGGGGACATGACATTCACTGCCATGAATAAAATATGACAATAAGAAAATAAAAACATCATTTTAAAAGTAAAATAAAATACACTCTGGCCATATTCGGGGTCATTATATGGACAGTAGCAGATGATTCAGAATTTTCAGCTTTATTCGAATTTCTCATTCCAGTGCAAGGAAACAGGTGACAGTATCGCTATTTGAAGATAAACATCTCTGGGTGACAGCAAGGTAAGGAAATGCAAATGAGGGACACAGAGTGCATGGGCAGGACATGAAAACACATTCATGGATCTCCCTCCAAGAGCAGAGATGCAAAAAGGCTACAGAATGAACAAGATTACAGAAGCAACATGGCAGCACACACATCCCCCAACTACAAACATCAGGTTGCATCGTGACACAAAACGTTTGTGCCTAAAACACCGTGCAGCAATCGTTAATTGAGGGTCTGTGACGTGTTTTTTTCACGCGGAATCTTCAGAGACCTTTCATCAGTACACTGGAGAGCCATAATGCATAACATCAAAGTCAATGGGGCAACTGGTCCAGGAGGTCCACGTCCATAGCCGGACCCCAGACAGGCCAAGACCTCCCTCTGGTGCAAAAAGCTCTTCTTACCCCTCCGCCCGACACCCCCCGCACCCGGACCCCTCTCGGCACCCTCCGCACCAGCACCGGGACGGACAGAGACCTCCTTCCAGAGCAATGATGGATGCAGGCGGAGGCCTCCTTGGAGCTGAGACGAGGCGGAAAGGCGAGGCCTGGCTGCTCCCTCCTCCCGCCCCCTGCGGCGGGCCGGGCCGGGGCAGGTCCCGGCGATGCCCCCGCTCCCGGCTGCGCTGCAGCCCCTT
>VWZD01010919.1:727920-840947 GCA_013396695.1 Sakesphorus luctuosus
GGGCGGGGCGGAGCCTCAGTGCCATTGGCGGTTGTCGCTGTCGGTGTTGCTGTCTCTGTCGCTCCCGCTCCCCGGGATCGGTCACCGGCAGCAGAAGGGACCGCCTCCGACCGCACCCGCTGTGCGCAAAAAGCCCATCCTGTTTAATTAGCGACTTTGAGCGGGTTCACACCCAAGGAACGAAAAAATCCTTTTCAATCAAGCTTAGTCGAAGCAGGATTACCATGGCTGAGCGGAGCATGTGTTCCCGAGATTCCCCCTTTAATCACTTACACGTGCTTCGATGTTTTTCATTTGATAACGGGATCATTATTTTAATGGCCATTTGCCATTGTAAGTAGTATTAGTGTCAACTAGTAAAGAGGCAGAAAAACAGACACTTTGGGTAAAACACTGGAAAACATATTTAAGTCGTTGCACAATTTTCATTTGACACAATCTGCTATAAAAATCAATTAAATAAAATAGTTTGTGTGCTGCACACTATCTCCATGGAAAAAGTAAGAGGATCTGTGTGCTGTGTTGTCTCTCCCACAGCTCGCAGCTGATGAGCCAGAGGGGTAAGAACAGCAAGTGACCACGAGCTGTGGTTCACTAGTGTGGCCCTTCTCCTTTCCAGAAAGCAAAAAGATCATCTCAGATTTCCTGAGCCCTCTACAAACTTCCCCTGAAACCATAAAGGTTCTCCCAGTCCTTTTGTCCAAGTTTTTAGAAAAGTAACAGTGTTTCACTGTCACTGTCAAGCCGCTCATTTCTTTGGTACACCATGTAATGAATCACTCCTATGCAGTTTCACTTTGTAACCCTGAAATTAATTAGTACATACACATATCAGGTTCTGAATGTTAATACCCACGAGTATCATTCAAATGGAATTTTCCTGGTGACTTCTTAAAAAACAAGTATCAAGCCTTATATCTGTCCATAAAGCAGGTAATAAGGACACTGGGCACAGTGCCTGTAAACTGGAAGGCCTGTCTGGTAAGTATAGGTTGGTTTTCTTCCAGGTACATACAAATGATGGCAGTTACTTGTTGGTTCAGTTGAACAAGTAAAATCCTGTTCAGTGCTGGATAAATGAGTATGTCCTGAGTGCTTTGCACTGAAGGGTCTCTCAGAATTCAACATTTATTATTAATAACTTTTAAAAGATGAATGTTCATTCTGTATCAGCTGAAGGAGAAATCTTGGCTAGTCAGGAGAAATCTCATTGTCCAAAGCCTAAATAAAATGTTCTCCTTTTAGATCAAAACCTATTCCTTCAGGTTAAATTTTATCTTCCAGCAGAGGATTATTAACTCAAAGACACATCACACGCTCATGTTAGTCTTTTTTTTAAAAATCTGTTTTGAAGAGGAGGTGTGTCTGGAAAACCAGTACATTCCCATAACTCTTAATTGTCGGAAGACCCCCAAAGGATGAAAGGATCAAAGGCCTCCTGAGATTATCCTTATGTTTGTGAAATCTTTTAAAACTTAAGGTGGTGTTATTACCTCAGGGTTTGCTCTCTTGAACATCCAGACTTATGATGTACTTTGCAGGGCATTGATTGATATTGATTTACAAAGTCAGGGGTTTCCAGTGTTTTTCACAGCCTGGGCCATGTTTCAGTTCTACCTCTTCCATTCACAGCTGCGTGGTTGAATTTTGCCATTCAGAACTGTGTAGGTGTGTCTTCTCATATAACTGGAGCAATGGCTTGTAGAAAGATGGTATATAGAGCAGAATTAATATACTCCAGAATATTTAAACCATTTTAGCTCTGGGAAGAAGGAACAAAGCTATTATTAGATGGCTCTGCTTTAAGGAGAAATTCTCTTGGTAACACACTCTTAATACCTGTTTACTGTATTTATCATGAGTAGCTGGCACATTTTGATAGAAGTAATGTTGTGAATTTTAATTACAGAGTTGACTCAATTGTAAGAGATGCTTTATTGGAATGCAGAACATAAAGTTTTTCTCATCACGCTAAACTTCTCCTTTACAGCAGAAAGTGTTTCACGAGTGATCTTTGTCCCCCAGAGTACTTACCCAAGCGATTTTTTTTCTAAAATTATTTATTTTTATAGTCTCAACATCACCTTTCAGTGGAGAACAGGAGGACATTAACAAAGTAAAATTAATTTAGGCTGTAGGGCATTTTGCTCAACAGTCCATTGATTATTTTAACACCTGAGTCCTAGAAATGGATGACATTAACCACAAACACCATACCATGTTCATACTAGGCAAGATTTGCAATGTGTGCTAATGGAATTTGAATTGAAAATCATGATAATCCTTACCAGGTAATTTTTGGGTATTTAAGATCTGCTTTAAATAGCACAATGATTATATATGTAAGGTCTGCCACTACAACAGCCATTATACATCAAAATGGGATGTTGTCAAGAGGAAAAACATCCTGCTACAGCAGAAATTCAGCATGGCAAAGTTGTGTTCTCATCTTCATCCTAGCTATTGGCTTCTGGTGGAAAGTGAGACCAAGACTCCAAGGAGCCTTGCCAGAAAAGACTGGTAGAGCTGCTCTCACTTTGGATAACAAGCCCTATTGTCTAGTGTTCAGGTTCTGCTGGTTATCTTCAGGATGCTGTACAGCAGTGTAAACATGAAAAAATACAGCTACCCTTTTGTACAAGTCAGTATGTCACAAAGTAGAAGAGAATGCTGTATTTTTAAAATTAATTCTATATGTCAAAAATTATAATTTGTCTATAAAAGTATGCTTCCCTATTTTAATGTAACTTTTATTGTATTTTATAGACTCATAGTATTGTTAAAGTTGGAAAAGACCTCTAAGATTATTGAGTCCAACCATTAATCTTTGCAATGTAATTTGAAGTGAAAGGAAATGTTAGGTTCATGAATAGTTTCCTTTATACTTCACATCTATTACACTGTGTGTGTCAGGATTGCCACATTCAGGGTGAGTTCTCATGTGTTTAAAAATTATTATGTATCTATCCAGTATTTTTTCTAAATTGATTTTTGAGGAAAAGCTGTAATAAAACAATCCACTGATGTTTAGTCAAAGTAATCTGTATAAATGCACAGAAAATTCAGAACATTTAGACTGACTGTACCTCTCCATGCACTACTTTAGAACACAAACTCCTTTAACTAAGGTTTCTTACTCAGATGACTCATGACATTACTCAAGGCTGTGTTGCAGCCGACACCTGAAATGGTCAATCAGTTCACTGGGTAACACACACATAGATTTCTAGTTTACAGAACATCACTGAATTAAATGAAAATAAATTCAGCCATGCTTTTTATTCCTACTAATAGTATTAAACACCTTTTGAACAGAAAACAGACCTCAGCTGTAAGCTGACACTATTAGCTGCACTGGTTAGAACATGATGTCAGCAATCCAGTTGTGACACCTTTCATATGATACACAGCACAGAAAGTCAAGACTTTGCTGATATTAGAGCCATTTTTTTTTTCATAAGTATCCATAAACTTTGATTGCTGAAGTTGAAGAAATCCAAAATGGAAGGATGTTTTGTTAGTGGGCTCTTCTGGAAGTCCAGGCTTTTTGTGCATGGGAAATTGCATCACCAGATTCTTGGTTATTAAACAAAGGTACTTGTGCAATTTTTGTCAGATTGTTTTTCCTTCCTGTTTCTCAGAATCATATCAATGATCCTAGACAAGTCTTTTTGGGTAACATATTTTGTTATTCACAATCTGAAAAGAGAAATAGGAGATGTAGCTTTTCAGTGCTCAAAACCCCCCACAGGGATTAGTAATTCTTGTTTGGATATTAAATTAGTGTTTTGGATAACTGATCTGTAATGGCCATTTGTTCCATGTAAAGTGCAAAAGCAGAATACACATGCCTATCAGGACTATGGCAGAAGGATTTTGCCTTCCTCCACCCTGTTCACAGAGACCATAGTTCCAGTTATGATTCCTAGGCAAAGTGGAGATGGGACTGTATCCCATTAATATACACAACATTCATTTGCTTAATTCTAAATGACTACCTTTCAGATATGACTTTGCAATATACTTTAGGCTCACAGCCAGAAAGACAGTGTATAAATGAACAATAGTCATTATCATCCAAAAGCTTTTCAGTCTGAACTGCTTAGCAAAAAACCGGTGGAATCGTTTTGACTCGGGTGCACAGGTTCTACCCTCCAGTACCTGGTGCCAATCTGAATCCACAGAAAAAGTTGTTCTAATTCAGCTGACTACTGTTGAGCTTTGCATGGCTCAGATAAGCTATTTTTAAATGACTATAATTGGTTTTCCTCATACTTACAAAAGAGGTCATATATTCTTATATTTCATACCTAAAGTAGAGAAACCCTGGACAGCTTGCCATTTCTAAATTCTTGGAAAGGACTCTGTCCCTAATATTCAGACTTGATGAACACCCTGGTTATTTGGCATGCCTGTAATTCATTCCCATCTGTCACGCTGGCATTGTTCCCACTTGGAACTATCTATGCCAATTTCAACAGGGCATAGGTGCTAACCAAACATGGGTTTAGAGGGACAGCTTTCATAACACAGCAAGTGCCATCTCTTTTGCCAGAAGATCCTGCTGTTTGCAAATAATTCCAGCTTAAGGCCACATGCCTCACTGCATGGGATCACATCTGTAGATCCTTGTGGGCATCCCCCCAAAAAAAATCAACACATGTCTACTGTATTTCTCTTTCAGTTTGGCTCAATACTTCAAATTTTGCATGTGGAGAATGAATGCTCTGCACCTTGTTAACAGGAGTGAGCCACAGGCTGTTACATACTCTGAGCAGTCTCAACAGGTTACTGCATCAAAGCTGGGACAACTGACGGCAGAAGTTTACCAGAGCTGTGCTGTGTTTTCAGGATTGCTTTGTGTCTGTGCTGCATTCTGCGGGGAAAATGACAGACTGTTACCTCTTGGCACCATATTTGGCTTTCCAGGTTCTCAACAGATTTATATATAAGGCATATTCTGTCCCCGTGCAATTGTAAAGTGGCACACATGGACAACAAAATTAATACTGCTTATTAAAATTTTTAGTCTATATAATGCTTTATATAAGATAAATTATATGATAATATATTAGATGTATCACATTATTATAATATTAATATCTTACGGCTGCACTTGGCTCCTGTTTTGCCACACTGAGCTTATGTTAGCAGAATTATCCTGTACTGTATAAGGATAGAAATGGCTTAGGAAAGAGCAAAACATGTTCATGAGCCTCAACGGGACAGCCACTTATGCTCAAATTTGAAAACATGATTTTTTAGTTAAGCAAAAGAGTATTTTGCCCAGAGTATTTCTTCAAAAAATACTATGTGCAATAAAGTAAGATTCAGGGTAGATAATTTCCAACCATATATTTCTAGTCATAATTCCCCACTCTTAGATATTACACTGTTTAGCCAGGATCTGTGGAAAATAAACCAAAAAGTGCAACCCCCTTGACACTCAGGGTATTTTGACAATACTACATTTGTAGTATTGCACTATGAAGGACCATGCTCACATGTCCTGCATAGAAATGGATTTTTGCAAATCATGAAAGGTATTTTCAGTTGTTCACTTTACTAGCAAAACCCACCAAAGGCTGTTTTTAGTTATATTTTACCTTGCTCTAAAACAATGTTGAATTTAAGGAAGTTCAGAAGAGACAGATGTTTTTAAGAGTCCTAGCATTTTCAAGGATGCAGAGTGACAACTAGACACATGAACATATTGAAAAATTCTGTTGGAAATCCGGGTCTAAAATTACCAAACATTTATGCTGACTGGGCATTTCAGAGTAGTAACGTGTATATTTCTGATAATTTTGGTGTTGTTAGCATGTTTATGAAATTAGGCACAGTTGACAAGATATTATAGGCTTTGAAGCATATTTAATATGCTTCTCTTATGCTATTGAAAAGTCCAACTTCAAAATACTGTATTGAGCTCAAGAAAGAAAACATAACCAGCCTCATTTCACAGTACATTACTGTAGCAATTGTTAGGAATCTTTTACCTCCTCTCATCTGCCTTCTGTCCTTTGTCTTTTTGGCAGCTAACCTGACCTTGTGGACTGTCAATACTGATTTGTTTTCCATACCACCTGGACTCAGATATTACTTTTTTTTCTTTTAGTTTTCTTGCCATCCCCTGTCTCCTAAAAGTGCTCCCTCATACTAATTATATACCTTAGAAATCATCTGTTCCTTAAGTAAAGGCAGCAGAGTGGCAGAAGAGGTGTATGTTATTAGTGCCATGGAGTAAAAAAACTCAAGCCAGATGCTTGGGGTTTTCCCACCCAATAGCTCCTGCCGGGTGGAAAGAAGGTTCTACTCCAGTATATTCAGACCAGGAGCTACCTCCTGTGGGGGCTGTTGCAGTTTTGGGTGGGTTGTATTTTGATTGTTTCTTACCAGTCACAACAGCAGAGTTATAAGGCTGCCTGGTCAGAGTCTTAGCTATGAAATGTTGCAGTGAACAGCCAGTCCATTATCTATCTATACAAACCTCAAATTTTCTCCATAAAATATGAAGTCAGACATGGTACTCTTGTTAGGGAACACCTAACAGCAGCATTGCCAGGGCAGGCAGTTGAGTAGTTGTAAAAAATGACCTGTGCATGTTTAGGCAGCCTGGAAACTTTGGCTCATTAAAAATGCTATCTCAAGAATACCAATAATTAAAGATAGCTAATTTGAAAAAGCCATGTCTGGATTGCTCCAATTCATGGCTGGATTCTTTTTTTAATGCCTCTAAAATGACAAATAGTGTGTATAACTAGTGACATCCAGTGTTCAGTTACATCAACCACAGGTCCATGGTCCATAAGGTCTTTCAATTAAAAGATTTATTACAGACCCTATTTAAAATGCCTATGTAAAGATAGTAGGCTAATTTGAATATTAACTACCTGCCAACTGCAACACACCTCCACAATAAAAATTTCCTTCCTGACTTGTTGGGGAACAAGAATGGTGTGGCTCTTGTATAATGCTGTAACTTTCTTTTTTAAGACAGCAAGCGTCTGATTATTCCCAGGTGTTCTTGATTTCTTCTTTCTCCACTCCCGTTGCTGTGAATGTGCCCATTAGGGCAGCAGTCATAAAGGATGTGTTCACCACTTCCTCCTCTGTCTGTCTCTTAACATAGCCACAAGTCCACTGTCTTCTATCCAGATTAATTCCCTAAGGTATCCACACAGTATTTGTGTTGACTGCCTTAATTTTGATCTTCTCTAATCATTCCCTGCCAGATGGCAGTTAAATTTTAATGGTCCTTGTAAAAATAGTTCCCTTTCTTCTTTTAATCAGTCACGTGTGTTTGCTTAGCCAACTGTTAGATGTTGAGAAAGCATGAAGGGACCACCAACACAATTACTTCAAAATACACATCCATATTATGATTTCAATGTTACGTAAAAGTGAAGGGTTATAGGGTAAGCAAGATTCCTGGAAATCAGCATGGGCTACTTGACCTCAAATTTTCTTAGTTTCTTTAGATTTATTAAAAAGATTAAACTGATAATTTGTGACGTTTTATATAATCAAATGTAGATTATTTTTAGTATCATCTAGGCTCAAATGTTTGCTTTCTATGCTAGAAAGCATATGAGTACCATGCTTTTAGGGATGAATTGAGCAATACGTTTAGGCAGATGCTTAACTTTAAGCACATGCATATGGCTAATGATAGTTAATACAGCCTTGAGCAAGGTACTTTGATGTATGCTTAATGTTAGGTCCCTAAGTAGTTCCACTGAAATAATTTACCTTCTTGCATGTTTAAGACTATGTACTGACACCTAATGACATAGAACCTGAACCAGTATGTGTTTATTTGACTGAAGCTTATTAAAGGTTTAAGGCTTTTGGTGCATCAAGAATTTAATTCAATTGCATATTTTTGCTATGCCTAGGGAGCAAATCACTTTAGGGGCAAATGTTTTAAGCCATATCAGACACCTATGTAGTGAGCAGGTAATATTGTACCTCTGAGGAATCTGGAGAGCCTGGGAAAGTGATAGGCTAGGAGTCTAAACCAGTCCAGAGTACTGCCAGAGAAAAGGGTGCTGTGGAATTAAATGGAGACTGGATCAGGCCCTGAATGCCTTGCCTAAAGCAATACAGGAAATATATACCAGAGTCACTAACAGAATCCAGATCTCCTGATTCAAATTAGACTTCTCTTGTATCTAACATCTGTATATGCTGCAACTGGATGTGTCATCATAGTCTGCACAGGCTGGCTGCTAGATGAAAGCTTGTGTGATAACTCCTACACATACTGCAGGAATCACACCCACCTACACATCCCACTAAGATGAGGCTAGCAGAAGTGCAGATCATCCTCATTATTCTCCCTCATAGAAGATTGAGAAAATAGGGATCCTTGTACCTTCCTCCAAAGCATGTTTTATCAACCACCTCCAGAAGTTATCAGATACTACAAAGTATGCACTGCAACAATATTCTGAACTTTGATCACCTTAGTGCTTTTTGATTTTGCCATCAATGCCAGGGAGTTGGACAAAGAGAGTTGCTTCAGCTCCAGTTTTTCTTGTTATGCTTGATTACTGATAAGCAATTTGGTTCTAACATAATAGGAATTTTTATCTGGAAGAAGAATTCTCTGTGCTCCATCTAGGTATTCTTCCTCAGTTCCTTTTTATATGCAGATTTTTTTGGTAAGATTTAGGCCAGAGAGCAGAGACATAGATGGAACTGTTTGCATTATGATAATAGCCAGATGACCTCATTGAGATCAGGCCTCAGGGTACTGCATGCTGGTAAAAATGTAATAAAAGTCAATCCCTGCCCAAAGGAACATGAAATCTAAATATAGTAGCTATTTGGTAACTCTGGGTCAGAGAGGTTGATTTGCCCAGTGTCAGACTATGGCTGTTCCTAGTGACTCACTCTTGATCTCTTGTGCCTTAGCCTATGGCCTCAACCCCAGCAGCACTCTTCTTCTCTATTTATAATTAATTAAAAGCAGAACCAGCTTTGCTAAATTTTGGTATGTCTGAGTTACAAAATCTGTCAGCTGTGGAAGAGTGGCTATACCTTTCTTTTCCCTAGTTTTCTCTGCTGTTTCCATATCAGAGAAACATACACTGGTTCCTTCCTTGCTTGGCTAAAGATTGCAAACATATAAATGAGCTAAGCAGAGCTTGCTGGGCTGATGATGGCTAATAGCAGGTGTCGAAGTGAAGGCGTTCCCCTATGGACACAACCCATCATGGCTGGGCTGATGCCCAGTTCATAGGAGGAAACATGAATCTTCCAAGTGGAAAGGGAGATAAATTGCATCTAAACACACTAATGATGATAATGTAGAGAGACAGATGTGGTAACTGAGTATTAGAATCCCTCCATACGCTCTTTACTTCTATTACACTATCACATCATGTACTACTGACTAATGTAAGCCAGATGCAAAACCTGAATGTTGAGTTTATCCTCTCAGCTTCTCCAGATCTGTGCACCTTTTAGACAGAAATATTTTTTCCCCAGCAAATTGACACAAAGGTCACTTTTATGAGCTTCTGTGAAGAGTGCATCGGAAAAGACTCATTGGCATTTGTTTCAGCTGCACAACTTCCATTAAAGCATTTTACTGTAAAAATCAAGACAAGCACAGCTCAGAAATACAGACTCTTCGCAAGGAATTTTGTTTCCTTGTCCATAGTGTGGCTACCCAAACCCTTGCAAAGAGGATGCCATTCAAAGACTTGTAATTCAGAAGTGGTTTGGATCTGCCTTACATAAATGTGAATGACATAATGATTCCACAAGGTGAAAGGCAGCAGAGGAGGAGAGACAGAACACTGCCAAGTGAGGCTAAGCATGGAGGATATGCAACAACCATGCAGAACATTCATATACCTGATACAGTACATGCCAGTTGTTAAGGCAGAAAGCCAAAGGTAATGAGCACTGTGAGAATTACAAGAGCTCCTTTTTGGCCCAGGTTCTTGCTTGTAATTGAAGTGCAATCCTCTACTGATCCTTCAGGTGCTATCGGGATGATTTTATCCAGGCTTCAAGGGAGAATCAATCTCTACAGAGTGAAGGAAACTTGCTTTACATTATAGCTCTGTGCTAGAAGCAAGCTATGGTTGTGACTCATGAGTATTCTTAATAGTTTTCAAAGAAAGTGAAATACCTAAGTGAGGTTTTGATTTTAATTTAGAAAGTGATTTTTATGTGTGCTCCAAGATGAAACTCGTATGTATGTTTACATATTTATTAGAACCTATAATGAAATGTACATGAAAGTGTCCTTACTGCATTTATTAGAATTTGTATTTTAAAATATTTCTGTACAGTATTAGGAAAAAATAAGGCAAATAATAGCCATCTAGGAATTATTCGACATTAGTCTGTACTCTCCATCAATTTTAAAAATAGGCTATTTGTTTTTCTTTAATCAGATCATAATGTATTCACAGACAAGGAGTGGTTATAAGACATTGTAATCTCATTCCTGGATAACAGATTTTAGCTTTTATATGTCCTAGTGAGCATTTTTTCACCTACAATATTGAATTCCAAGGAGTTGGTGGCTACTCTGTGATGCTGAAAATTTCTTTCTATAGCTCTTCTAGTTTCCAGCCTTGAAATCTTTTTGAAGGATAATCTATACTTGAGAAAATAGTCAGACTGAGAAATCAAAGACTAGCTTGGCAATCTCATTAAAGTGCATGCAATAGTCACTTAGCTTTCCTTGCCTTTTACACTCCTTTGTATGTTTTTACTTCAGTTACAAACTGCTTAGGACCAACACTTGCTTTTACTTTTGAAAGGGGATCTGGGACAATTGTGTGCTTTCTAAATAATGAAATTTATTTTTTATTCCTTTTATGAGTATGGGCATTTGAGTTCAGAAGCATCCTTCAGAAATGTCCATTTGGGAAAAACATCTCAAAAGGTTTGAAGATAAAGTAGTAAACCTGGGAAACATTGAATGTTTAACTGACAAATCAGAACGATAAACAACATAATTATTGGAGCTGGGAACAATATGCAGGTTTGCAGAAAACTGTCTTGCAAAAATTGTTTGCTAATAGATATTTTTTAAAATTTTTTTTCCTGGGAGTTCAGTGATGTACTATAATAAAAGGGAGGAACTGTTAATTCAATTTGAAACTGGAAATTAAAATATTATGGACTTCACTGCAAATTGGAAACAATGGAAAATGACTCAATTATTGGAAACCAGGCTGGGAAAAGCACTATGCTTGATTGCACACCAGGAAGGATGAGGGAAACTGCCCTCTCTATTCGTTACTGCCGATATCAGTCTGGAAAGACACATACTTCCTAAGTATCATTAAATACATTATTTCTGTCACAGGGTAGTGCATGTAGTTGCTAGTCAAATTATGGAAAGGACCTCCCCTTTGGCTGTCCATAACTGTTTAAGAGCATCACATAGTTCAGTTCTCTGTTTATCAGTAAAGCACTCTTTGAATCATACAAAATGAGTACATTGGTAGAATAAAACCCAAAACACCACAAACAAGAAAAAGGAGATTATGCTAAATTATACTTCAGATACTAATGGAAGTAGACTAACAAGTCCAATATAAAATAATCTTCCATACTACCTACTATGTTTTTACGTTGTAGTAACAATAAGAGATACTGTTCTCAGAAAGACATTTGTATCTGATTTAAAGTAGCAGGCCTTTTTTTTTTCAGGAAAAAAATCCCCAATTTATAGTATTAGCTAAGAGAAATTTAGTAAAGAAAAAAAAAGTCATCTTTCTCAGAAGAAACAATGTTAAGGAAAAATTAGTAGCTGTGTAACATATCACTGCTTCGGTCAGAGTTCCTAAGTGGAAGATACTGTGGTATATAAAACTGGCAGCTTATCCCCTTTGATTGTACTGAACTTCTTTTGCACCTGTTATATTATGCTTTGCATTTTTAATGCTTAGCAGAAGCTGTTGGTGTTTAAAAATCTTCACCAATGTGTCTGTGCAGCCTGGCAAAAGCCAAAGTCGTTAAACTGCGTATCATACAACAGAATCATCTTGTATTTAATGACTAGACTTCTAAAGCAATTACTAAATTTGAACCAAGTGCTGGCCTCATGGGAAGCCAAGTTTTTTGGCTGTTTTGAGAAATTAGCCTCCATTGTGTGCAGTAAGAGTCCTGCTGGACACAGGCAGCCACCAGCACTCAGGATGCTGCTCAGGATGTCTGAGCACAGCCAGGCACGGTGTGTGCAGGGACACCTGTCACAACAGAGCAGGTACAGGGGGTGGCTTCCCCTGCACAGCCGGGAAGGACTGCCGAGACAAGTTAGCCTTTCTGCAGGAGGTAGAAAGAGCCAACCTTCCCTTTTTGATTGCATATAACTATTTGTTCTTTACAGTCTATGTCCTTGAGCTTTTCTCTTATTTTTCCTATGTTTACCCATGATAGCTTGACATAGAGTAAATATAAAATTTGTTTTTAACTCCAAACATGCATTTAGTAAATGCCAGAAATAATGAAACACTAAAAGTTTGGGAAAAGGTACACAGCAGTTGCAGCAAAAGTGTGTTAAAGAGTTTGGCTCATCTAATCTAAAATAGTAAAATGACCAAGTTCCAGGGCTAAATTATTCCCAGAAGTAATACCATGACTTCACTCAGGAAGCATTACTCAGTGGGATTATAGCTGGAATATTTTCAATCTTAAGTATTCATCTTCAGAAACATCATTCTTGGAGTGCAAAATATCCTGTACCTCCCAGTCCTAGAATAGGGTTCTCTGTTAGTAACTCACATTTCTGCATATCATAAACTTCAATATGCTTTTGGGTCAAGAACTGTGTAAAATGTTAATTTTATGTCAGTAAGGGTTGAGAGTCCAAGGAATTAAGCTTTCATTTAAGTGTGGGATTTCCCTACACACTCCTGAAAATCCCGTCTCCAATATTAAAATAATTCACTTTTTTTCTCTATGGCAGAAAATTCCACCCAGTTACTTATGGTCTCCCTGTTGGATGTGATAAAGTACATTCAGAGATAAGAGATGAGGTGGTCTCCTGCCATGAAGTGGACTGTTCATTGTGGTCAGGAAAACTTGCTTTTATTTGTTTATTTCCAAAAAACCCCACCCAGAAAAATGACATTAATTCAAGTGTACAAAGCTACATGACATGAAGAGCTTTGGGAAGCTTTTTCCCCTGGTGCTTTAGGCATGCCATGGAAATTTCTTGCTTGGTGAGATAAACTAATGGATTGACAAAAATACAAACCCTGCCTAGCAGGAATTGCAGTAAAGCACTGTCGTGGTCCAGAGCGTGTTAGAGTAAACATCATGTTCATAGTATCCTGTCTTTCTTTCTATTACACAAGAAATCAAACTGACCAAGAGTGTCCTTAATTCCACTCAAGTACTGTGTTGAAAGCTGACAGTCTTCAAGCTTTTATTTTTCTTTAAAACTGATGCCGGGGTGGTGGTCTTGAATAAGTATTTTCATCTGGAAAAATGTGTGAAGTAATGGTCATTATACTAAAAATTTAACCTCATTTAAACTTCTTTTTTTTTTCCTAGAATGTCTGCCATTCTTCTATAATTGTGAAAATGTGGTGTTTCCTTGGATGAGGACTGCTTACATGCAAATTTGCATTGGAATTAGGTTAAAGTAACTCCCTCTTATAAGAGAAAGAGTCAAGAAACTGGAACTATGCTACAGTTTTCATTGCATTCCTCTCAAAAATGCTGTTGCTGCCCATGGTGGTAGCTTTTTGTGCTGGGCAGCCAATGTAAGAATTGTGAGTAATTGGAAAGCTTTTCTGTATTTCTCAGAAAACCGTATTTTAATGTTAGTAGCTCACATCCCTAATCTAAGCCTGTCTCCTTGTGTATCCACATGCAAATATGTAGTCAGCACTCCTATTATCATGTCACTATTTCCAAGTATAGCCTTGACAGATCACACCCTCAAATATCTCTTGAGGTGAATTTAATTTAGTCATGTAGATCTCCCTGTTATTTCAGTCCAAAAAGCTCAGCTTAAATAGAGTCTATCAACTGAGTTGAAATGTTTTTGCAATACGCACTGATGTGAGACCAACAAACCTATTTCGCTTGGTGCCTTAAGTAGACTTGGAGCTTTAGTTTTATCTGTGCTGTTACATTTCCCTGAAAGCTCTCTTATGCATAAAAATACAAAGATGGGAAACAGCTTCTTGTGACCTAAAGGCATTTGGCTTTTGGTATTTAATGCTCTTCAGTTTAGAGACTAATGAATGGGAAACATAGATGCCTTGGGTCTGAATGGTCAACACTTGCATTGCAATGTGCTTTCCTGCTTGTGTAAAGGTACAAGCTGTGCACTAAACACTAAATTCAGGCTCAGATCCTTCTTCCACGTGAACATGTGTAACTTTTACAGCGTCAATGAAAGGTGCCTATACAGATTAAATTCTAAAATAATACAGCATTGCATCCATTTGCTTTGGATGAGAATTTTAGTTTAGAGAATTGTCAGTATGCTGTAATTCAGTCCTTTAGCACTTTAGCATATTTATATTATGAAAATAGGAAGACCTTTCATGCACATGGTATTAAACAAAGATTTAGTAGGAGGTGTGAAGCAGTCTTGGCTGGGAAAACATGTGAATGCTGTGCACATACATCTCTTGAGTAAGCTGCTTATTGTTTCAGTTGTCGTACTCCTGAGCAATTTCTGTTGGCAATGGGGTACTGGCCATACATTCAGAGTTTTGGGCAAAATCCATTCTGGATGCTACCTTGCATCCTGATCTTTATCTAATGGTTGTTTCAAAATGAGAGTTTTTTCACATGAGATAGTTTAGTACTTTATAAAAAGAACCATGGTTGAAAATATATGAAATTGCAGTAGCTATGCCACACTGAACATATCAGATAAAACAGAGCTCAGTTTCACAGAAAAACTGTGGGTATTACTCAATTTACGCATATAAATTGTGAATATTTTATTTTGTACTATGGAACAGTTATAGATCATGTTGATTGTAAATTCATCTTTCACCACCAGCAGAGGGAGCACCAGTGATTGAGCTGCACAAACGTGGGGTTTCGAACACTGACTGCATCAGACAAATTCTCTCTGCCAACGCTCTGACAAAACTTCTAGTGCTGTCAGCAGGAACCGAGAAAAATGTCTGAGGCCAGAAATGATCCTTGAATATGTTTAAATATTCCTGTTTTCTTCTAAACAAACTCTTGTCTACCCCCAAATTAAATTAGTAGCATCACATTTACAGCTTTGTGAAAAACACGTGGCACACAAGTGGTATTTGGATAAAGATCAGAGACCTGACTACACAGACCATGACCATCACATTCTGTAAGCTGAAAGCGTGCTCCAAAGATGTTTAGCAAACTCTATTTCTGATTTTGCAACTTCAACCACAGTTCTGTGGGAAGACACGTTTCAAATATAAAAACTGTAGTTACCCAAACCATAAGATTTTGAAAGATGTTGGAATGCATTTCAACGTCACCAGTTGTTTCAGCTGACTTTCAGACAGTGTTTAAAAGGGTCAGAATTATTAAATCAGCCCCCAACAGACATTTTAGCATTTTCGTTCAAGCAATGTAGCAGAAAAAGGGAAATTCACAGCTGTTAAAAAGACATATAAGAGAAGACTGGATATAAAACAGTGTAGCTCATCTCCAAAGCTCTAGATTTTAACACTTTTGCTGGGAGAAAGCAGTGGAGAGAACCTCTGTTAACTCCTAATTAAGTCCTACTATGCCAGCAAATACATTATTTGGCTCTTTGACATTTTACCCATTTCAGTAATCATCTTCACCAAATATGAGCACCTATATTGCTGTCACTTCATATGAAGTAAGATGAAGTTGTGCAAACCCCCCAAACTTATATCATCTTGGATTTAAGCTTATTCTTCCACATTTTCTCACAACAGACAAAAGCATTTAATGAAAGGAATTTGAGTTAAGCCAATGTATATGACCAACTAACATCACCCTAACAAAGACATTGCAGACTAGATGACAAGGTTTCGCACACGGATTCTGTTTTCCTTCAACCCTATCAGCTCCTCTAATGGAAGATGCTCCCACTACAAAGCTGATGTGCTTATAAACACAGCCAAAACAAACACAGCAGCTCAGTTCCTGCCCAGGATCATGTCAGTTCAGCTTATTTCAAAACCAGCCATCTAAAACTGAAAGCTTATGATCATCATCCTGACTTTCATCAAATTACTTCTAATGAATGTAAAGCAGTGATAACATGGGAAAATGGTAGTTATGGAGAATTCATATTTTACAGGCAGAGAAAAGATTAAGGGTTTTGCTAGTAGTCTTACATGAAAAGAAGTGAGAGATCTCAGAGTTGCTCTGGGATACCATCACTGTGGCATCACACATCTGGCTGTTGCAGACAGTGCCTGAGGAGCATTGCTTCAAGTTACTCTCAGCCCATCTAAGCTGCTCAGGATTCAGTTAGAATGCCTGGCATGTGAGAGGGAGACACATGCTATCTGAAGTGTTGCAGTGTTGTATAATATACTTAGTCATCAAAATCAATTTCAGTTATCCACTCTTAGTTTCCTTACATGTCACTGTCACTCCTGTAGTATTTTCTGAGCTATTGATGCCAAGAACATGACAAAGTTAAATCTTCTTGCCTTGGGTGGCTTTACAATAATGACAAACCACTCTTTGGAATCCAGATCAGCATAGTCCTCCCAGTTAGTTATTTCGCTGAGGGCTGGGCATCAACCAAAGATTTATAATACCTGCCAAGAAAGAACATTCATATCTTTCCTGACCAAAAGTTTATCTGATGAAAGTCCACACTACTGTGTCCAAATAGCTTATTAAGTGGTCTCTACTGCCATATGAGCTAAACAAAAGTCACAAGTCTTTATTTTGTGAAACAAATATCATTTGAGCCAGCTTTGAAGAAAGGGCATAGGATGGATTACTGCTGTAACTATATCATGTCTTCTGTTTATCACCCTTAAAATACCTCCTGGTACTTAGGCTAATTAATTAAATGTTCACACTTTTTCAAAAAGAAATTCCTGAAAACAACAATGCAGTTTGGTCTGTAGCATGTGATATTATTAATGCATATGCATTCATATTAATAATTCATATTAAAAGTTGCTGTCATTGATTATTGCCATTGGATTCCTTGAAAGGGAATTTGGAGCATACTTTCACTGTATATTTAACACACTCCATTTCTCTATTTTGTTATAAATGATTCCTTTTGAATGTTTTTAATAGTTTTTATAATTTGCCAGAATTATTTGTCTGCCATGTAGGAAAAGAACCAACAAGTTCAGAATTCACAAGGCTGAGTACCACTATTAATAGTATACTAATAATACTTTAGTAACTTAGGTTCTACCCTAACTCTAGTCACTAGATGTTAATGAATTACATAATATTTACTAATGTAGCTAAAATGGGTCTGTGTTGTTGGATCCATAAGCCTTTTTGTCTACATTCTGCAAAGGTGACTGTATCTCTTTAAAAAATTATGGCTCTACAGTGTTGCTTTCTCATTACTGCATTTGTCACTACTTAAATCGGAAACATTTTTTGCCACTAGTGCTGAAGGGTAAAGTTTCCATGTGTTTATTTTAAGTGCACCCATATTCATCAGCAACATGATTGTTTACTTTCCTATAGCTTAATTTGCCCAAGTATAAAGAAATCTGCTCCAGTGTTTTCATTGGAAATGACAAATATGGAATGATACTGTAGGCTGTCTGGTTTTGCTTGTGATCCATAAGTGTATGTGCCATTTAACAACCAATAAAATATGACAGGCATATGCAATTCTGTCTGAGCAGGAAAGGAAATTTTATTGCTCAGGTTTTAGTCACACATGCCTTACATAAAGTTGTACAGTCAGATCAGTATTTTATTGTCACTCACCATATGTGTTACACCCTGTAAGCATGAAAAAGCAAGTTAGAAAGCATTAACTTTATCTACAGAAAAAGAAATTACTTCAAATAAGTTTATAGTCAATAGAGACTCTCTTTAGGAACAAAACAAGAAAAACTGGAAACAAATCTACATCGCACAGACTTTGTTCTTATAGTCTTTGTTTATCAGCTTCTTTCTTAAATACCATTGTCTCCTCTTACACACTGAAATACTTCATGATGCACTACCACAGATCACTTAAATTAATGAGTAAACGTCTATCTGCCATCTCTGTACCCACTATATCCCCCAAAAACTCCTGGTATTAGGGGTCTTGGCCTCACACAAACATTCCTAATCTTTTTACAAGGT
Source organism: Sakesphorus luctuosus (assembly GCA_013396695.1). Lineage (NCBI taxonomy): Eukaryota > Metazoa > Chordata > Aves > Passeriformes > Thamnophilidae > Sakesphorus > Sakesphorus luctuosus. Next base: position 746,179 of record VWZD01010919.1, read on the forward strand.
TACGGGCATAAATTTATGCATAACGTTATCAGAATCACCAGGTATGGTGTTCAGGGGTAGATCAGTGGCGAACAGAGATCTCAGCAGGACACATCTGCACTCTGTTCACACTTCTCGGGTTCCTTGTACAGCTCAACAGGAGAGGGAAAAAGGAGAAGTGATGATTTTGAGGCACTTCTGCAGTTACGGAAGAATTTCAAAACGAATTCCACTGTCTTGTTATTTCAGAATATACGGATTATATTTTCTTTAATAAACATGCGAACTAGCATTTATTTTTACAATGTACTACCAGAGTTTATCTCCACCAGTTGAAGAAGTACGCTAACAGCCTGCAATGCATTAGAAGGGCAGGATATGAACCTACACAGGATATGAATTTATAAATGCCAAAGGAGTGTAGTAGTAGCAACATGTAAATCAAAGTTCAGAAAGCCAGGAAATCTTTAAGATCAGCTGATGCAGAGTAGTAACATACTTATTTTTTGAGAAAACAACAAGTACTTCTGTGGCACCATACTGAGGGACTGAATGATCAGTAGGCAATGACGTGACAATGATTGATTCATGACAGAAGAAATGGAGAGAAAATAAAGCTGTATTTCGACTCCAGTATGCAACATACCAAAAACACTGAGAAAGGTCTCTGAAAGCCAAGTAAGGAAGCCTGTCAGCTTTTCTGTTTCCCTGGGCACTTTATCTATCAAAGCAAACTGAAAAAAGGAAGAGGCTACAATACCTTAATTTAAAATGTTCCAGGTAGTGATCTAAGATATTTTAAGCAACACTGGCAAAAATAAAGGAGGAATGAAGAAATAGCACCAAGAAGCTTTAAGGCATTTATCCTGGATGAAGTTGCTAATCTCGAGCTTCGGATAAATTAATACAGTGCTTGTCCAAGCGAAACCTCAGTACAAGTTCCTTAGAAAGCAGAAAAAAAAAAGGTGATTTTTCTCTGTAATCATATATTCACACAGAAATAATGTATTTGTGTATGCAGCTAAGGCTTGATAATTTTATGCCCAACTATAGATGTCCAAAGATTACAGAACTTTTGCTAAAGAGCAAACCGTTGAAATTAGGAACATCAGTTGCTAATATTGTTTCTGAATCTATTTTTTTCTTTAAATAAAGGGATTTTAGGTTTGTGAGCTACTACCCATAATAAGAAACAATCTGTTTGAAACACTGGAGAGTGTAAGTAGAAGGTGTTAATTATAGCTAAATGCCCAATTCCCCTCCCCGCCTCTGGGCTAAACGCTACAGTTTTAGGCTGCTTTCATTTCAGTAACCATTTGATCTTTCCCAGGAGAGGATTTTGTAGTATTTCTTTTAATCTTCTCTGCATGCAGTTCAAAACTGGCTTGCTGAACTCAATTTAAGTTAGTGTTTGCGTTTATGAGCAAAAGATCGTAGGGTCTACAACAAAACAAATAAAAATAATGTTTATAAATGTCAGTTAGAGAAAATGGTGTGAAGTAAAGTTAGAAGCACAGGAATGCATCCATATCAGTGTTAGAATGGTGCTGTTATTCCCTCTGCTCACTATGATCCACAGGAAAATTATAACTTAGACCTCTGGAAAGTACAATAAGCTTTTACCATAATACCTTTTCAACTAGTGAACAATTAAGCAAGTAATTTTAGAAGTATGTTGAAAATAAAACATATTGATGTTTCACTCTATGCATGTGAGGACTTTCAGTGACTATAAGCAATTAACCAGACAGAACAAAGTTAAACAAACACATAAATCTTTTCAGGGTGGACATTCTATGCACTAAATAATGCAACACGTCCATTGTCATTAGATAACTAATGTGCTAAACTCCACTAAGCCAAATTTTGGCACTCGCATCAGTGCCAGATAGGTCTTTCTCATAACTTTTACCCTCTATAGATCAAAAGTCTCCAGAAATCAAAATGGCTCCAATGAATCAAACTAGACGGGATTTAAGTTAAAGCAGGTCATGCAGTCAGCTAAAAAATTGCAAAATGTGTTTACCCACCTCACACTATTGCTCTATAATGCATTCCTTTCGTAAGAATGTTTATAAATCCACAGAAATTATTCTCCACATCCATTGTTTTAATAAAGTTCCAAAGAGATGTTCATTTCCCAACTTCCTGCTAGCACTGCAATAGCAAAATATGCTGCTGGTGCTGGACATTGTCATGTCCACAAATGGGTTCAGACAAAGTGACAGATCAGCTGTAAGACCCAAATGCACACAGGAGAAATCACACCAATATCATAATCATGCTTCCAACAAAAAAAGCACAGCCAAAAGTACTGAATAAACACTTTGCAAACAAAAGAACAATCGAGATACAAGGAAAAAAATAGAAAAAAGAAGAAATGAGAAATCTAGCACAATATGTACTGGTCTGGAGAGCACAGAATAAGGCTTTCCATGCATTAATATAACAAAATCAGTTGGTAACTTGATTTCGATTGCCTCTACCAGTCCAAATAAAACCTAGCAAGGCAAATTTATACTCAGGCCCCATTAAAACTGACTAATTTCAGACTTGTTGAATTTAGGAGCGTTGTATCATATAACTAGAACCAGAACTTAATATACTGACCATTGAGTTTCTCTAAGATGAAATATTAATTCATGTTTATTATGAATGTTGATTGTTTTAATACCTTGAATTTAGATACAGGAGATTAGATGTAATGGGTTGTTTCCATATGTCACAAGTAACTCAGTTGCTCTTTTAACTGTACTATAACTGCAAGCATTCTTTTTTCTTACCTAGAAATTCAAGGAAATAATTTAAAATGAAACCATTTTTCCAGCACCTGTAAAAACGTGCAAATGACAGAACTGGCAGTATGATGAGTGCTTTACAGATAAGCGTTTTCTTCTTCATCTTCAAGGACATCCAGATTTATGATCCAATCACTCAGCTCTTTAACAGGATGCATTTGAGTTTGATTAAAAAAGAAAACAAACAGCAGTGCAGATTTATTAATGAAATCTGGGTGACCTTTTCACATATGGAACTCTCTCAAAATAGCAAATTTAAAGCTGAGTATGGTCTCCTTAGCTGCTTTAGCTTTGTCCATTGCGGTGTGCAGCAAGTTTTTGGTGCGCTTTTTCACATTGGCAAGTGCAAATTTTGGAAAACCATTTCCCCCTCCCCCTCCTTGAACTTTAATTGCTTAACCTACATCCTAATTCAAGTTGCTCATAAACCTTAGCCTTTGTTGTAGGTCCGACAGCTGCATTATGTCAGTAGCAAGTAAAACCTTCACAAAGTTCCGGAATGCTGCAAGACATTTTATAGGTGCTGCAATAAAAGGCAAATTGAATTTACAAAAATGCATTTGTCACTGATTAAAAACTTACAAAGTTAATTGGAAACACAGTGTAGGTGTTGCCACACAACAAGAGGTGCAATTGGTGGTTTTAATTCAGTTGGAGCATGGGGAAAAGTAGCCATTCATGTAAGGCCAGCAATCTTATTCATTCTTCTTTTCCCTTGAAGAAACAGGGTGTTTTTACTGGGAGACTTGCATGAATGGACAACAGCATTAAGATGTTAGCTGAGGAGTAGGGACCACTTCCATGCACAGCTTTCAAGGCTATATCAAAGTAAAATTTGCAAGTACTGGTCAGTGCCCATTAGTAACTGCAGGGTCCTTTGGGAAAGTTTTCCAGGCTTTTTCTCACCCCTTTCTTTTAGGTTGGCAAAGCTGACGCTATTGTAACACTCACTGCTTCAGCAAGTGAGGAGGTGAGAGGGAGGTAACCAATAGCCCTGGCAATCAGCACCCTCCCCCTGGAGCTGAGTGAATTATCTCCACATAATCCACTTAACCTTTGCCATTGTGGGACCTGGGAAGCTGAAGGTATTTTTAAACTTGAGTCTTTTAATTGCCAGTTTATAGTGTCACTAGTCCAGCTCAGCTGGAAGGAGGATGATTGGAAAATAGTTCCATGAGGCAATAGCTTTTCACCTCGGCTAGGAGTCCTAATTTACTATTAGTTTTGTGGCTCACTGTCCTTTAAGACTGTGGGGACAGTGATACACAGTGAATCCTCTGGTGACTGGGTTTCTTGAATGATTCACTACTGCTGGTTAACACAGTTATAAAATGTCACAGATTCTAAACCACTTACAATATAGAACTTGGGTAATAAACATTGTCATCAATTATCAATATGCAGAAAAATCCAAACTAGCATAAAATGCTGTGGAAACAACTCTATAAACATAAGCTTGAGTAGTATGAGAAAGCTCCTTTGCAATTTCTGCTCTTGGCAATCTCCTCTTGGCATTAAATTTATTATTTGATTATTTACTGGATATTACATTTATTAAAATTCCATGTAATCCCCTCATCAGAAGAACAAAAAAATGCCTTAAATGCCAAAGGATGCTTCTGGCCAGTTTTCCAAAGACAAGCTATGGAAAATTTAATTAGGAAGTGATGAGTTCAGTAGACTGCAACAGTCTGAGAGAGCCTTCTGCTGTATTTTTGAATGTTGTTGCTTAAAATATAAATAGTGCTTACCTATTTTATTGATAAATATTCTGCTGTGCTGGACTTCAGTGATCATCAAATCAGGCATCGAACCATGCATGTGTTCTTCACAGAGACACCAAGAAATGAAAACTTCACCTTTTCCTTGACCTGGAATTTTCGAAAAAGCCCCAAAGAGTTAGGCATTCAGGTTCTTTGTAAATCTAAATCTTAGCATCACCAGATGATGTAGGTCCATTTTGTCCCTTTAAGATCTCTGGGTAAAAATAGGATACTGATACCTTTTATTAATACTCAGCAAATCCTCAGTCCTATAATTTTTACTCCTTACTCTTTTCACAATATTAAGTTTCCCACCCACTAGCAGAGACAAAGGGATGTCTTGCACTGCTGAGTGCTTTCATACTTCACCGTGCAAGAACATGGCAGACCTACAATATTAGTTACTCTTCAACAATGCAGACAATCAGTGTCCATCATGCTTGCACTGTATATACCAATCCAAGGAACCCCCAATAGTGCACACTCCCAGAGCATTTCTGAAGAGGAATTACTAACTCAGCCATCTCTTTCATCAACATTCTTTGGCGCATACTCAACCAATAGAAAACCTCCCTATATGAAACCTTAGCATCAACACAGAAAGAGAATTATTCTGGGAAATTCGTGCCAAAACAGACTTGCTGTTTCTCACCACGGTCTCTGTGTCATCTGCTTTATCTTTTATTAATGATAAGGAAGTGAACAGCAGTAGTCAGGATTCAGAAGCAACAGCAGGGATGATCCAAATCTTCCGTTCCTAGTCCTGCTACTCTAAAATTCAGTATTTCAGGTGGGAAAGTCCATATTGAATTATTTTTCACTTGCAATCTTTGAAAAGAAACACAGACCAAAGTAGGAAAAACAAACAAACAAACAAACAAAAAGGATTTCTAACTCTAAATATATAGTTTTATCCAGGCTTACTGAGCAGGAAAGATCAGTAAGCCATACCGTTTTGTTTGGTATTCCTTCTCAACTTCATGTGTTCATATCTCATGCTCAGCTTTTCAGAGAACTTATAAAGTTGAGAGAAAGAGAGGATGCCATGGAAGACTAGTCATGTCTGTCACTTAGCCAGGTCCTCCATTGGGATAGTTCTGGGCTAGAATTTCAGCAGATTTTTGTGGAAACTCATTTCCTTGACCCATATACCAGGATGACCAAACATATGTTGTAAGAAGGAATAAATGGGATTAAATAAAAGAGAAAGTGTCTGGTTTACTTTTCTAATTTCTCTGTTATTTCTGTAGTTAAGACTTTAATGGAATGACCAGCATTAATATGACATTTTGCAATCAAAGGATAGACAGAAAGAGGGGATTACTGTCCTTGGTGCAAAACCAAAGGAGCAGCACATCAGGCATAATTTTCTTTCCACTGGACAGGTTCCAAATACAAAACAAATGAAACAAACCCCTGTATTTATCTTGGTATTGGGAGCACTCATAACCAGTTTAAGGATCTGCTCTGGTTTGGATGCTAATTCTTTTAGATAAGGATTTAGAAACACAGAGAGGTTTTGTGAACAAGTGGTGAAGTTTTTCATGTTTCCAACTCAACCTAGTATTTTTAACTTTCCCCTTCCTTTCCTGTTTTGTATAAAAACCTTGGAGGTGGTTTCTAGGTTACACCTGAAAGATCTGAGATTTCTGCTCTGCAAAGACCACTTTCTGTGAGGCTATGGCATAGTGAAACTGTGGCCATTACAGACAGTGTGAGTCTTAAGCACCTTCCCCTTGTTAAAGCCATGGAAGAGCAGTAGAGCTGTGCCCTGGCCCCTTGCTCTCCCCAGCCCTCATGCCCCACACAGGCTGTGGGATGCCTGAGTGCCCACTGAGCTACCCTGGCATTAATGAAGGGGATTGTGCTATTGCACAAATGAGTATTAGTAACTGATACTCACAGGTTACAACTCTGTTTTAAAAACAAAAAATTAGATTTCCTCCCAAGTGTTACAGTCTCCATTCTGAGCCTCTGTATTATCCCTAAAGCCTCCAACAGCCTCAGGAATGGGAGATGTTTCTCATAACAGAAGTGGTAGGTAAAATGCAGTGCAATCAGCATAGTGAGGGTTTTGTCATGGCTTTCAGCTTCTCATCTTTCCTGAACAGCTCTGACCATGTAAAATAGCTTAACCATATGATTCTTCTTGTAAAAATGGGCATGGAGACAGAGAGAGAAAGAGTATGCTTTCTGAGCTTTACTGGTAGCCGCTGAATACGGGAGGATTTATCTAAAGTGATTTATTATATACCTGGAGAAAAGTTCCTTTTGTATGTATGGTCTCCTTTAGCAGCTTAACTTCTATTGCAGCTGATGAGATGGATCTTTCACTAAGTCATGATAAGGTGGTTATGATTTCAGTCATATGTTTCCCCACATAGGAAAAACACCTCTCACATTCAGCTGAAGGATTGTAACTCCAGATTAAAGACAAAGTGAAAGAGCAGAAATTAAGCCTCTGTGAAGGAGCATGGTGTTTTCCTCCTTCCAGCGATCGGCTGCAGCTGACTGAACAGCAGACAGACAGGTTCTAAAATTGTACATGTGCATTATACCATGAAGTAAATTGGAAGTTACATACCCATATACCCACCACTTTCATCTCCACCATGTAGATGCATACTTTGCTGCCTCTCCAAGCAAAAATTTTTGACTTTGTTATGATTGGAAATACAAGGATGGTGTAGCACACTGTTGAACAATTTAGTAAATTTCATTCATTTATTCTCATCAGTATGAGAGATGATATACAATATTATTCAAAGGTGGTAAAATCCTTATCATTGTTGTCTGATTTCAAATTAGGGGAAAAGAAAATCACCCATTTCTTACATGAACCTTATAGTAAAGTCAGGTCAGGTTGCCAAGAGATCTACATTCTGCAGGATCCCATGGACATGAGTTCAAACAGTTCTGATTAGTGAACCTAAGTCATGAGGTGCCATCTCCTTTCTGCTCCCACCACCATATCATTAGCACCATTCACATGCTTCTTTTATGTTTGCAAATATATGTATGCTGTGCTTGCTCATCTAGTTAGGATGCAATGTGAGGAAAATTGTCAAAACAGAAAAAGTTCACAATGTAGTTAAGAAACAAAGTATTTTTTCCATCTTATAATATATTCTTGGTATCACACTTCCTTCTCAACTTGAAGATATTGTTGTAGTGGTGGAGAGAGAAATTGTGATTGCACCAACTAAGGGTAGATTTTGTATATTCACATATTGATTTCTTTTCATTTGCAGGAAGTGTGTTTTTTTCACATAGTGTTTACTTGGGTATAAGGAGTAATAGAAAAGTGAAACAAAGGAAATAATGAAGAGCCGTGGGTAATGCACCAGTCGTTAAAGGGACAGAAAATGATGCTTGGAAAGTAAGGGCCATGAAGACTTGGAAGTCATGGCAGAAAAGCAGCTGGAAAAGATGTCCCAGAATGACAAAGAAACACCTAATAGGATTCTCCAAGATGCAGATGAAAATATTGGGAAAAATGGTAATAATGGTCATACCTGTGACATCAAATCTATTTCTGAGGCAGGATGTTCGACGTGGGATGCACCCAACCTTTGAAAGTATGTAGACATGTCTGAAAACCACTGAAAAAGAAAAAGCCTGAGAAGTGGGAACCTACCTTTCCCCAGAGATTTGGAATAAGCTCAATCTATTTAGTTCATCCACAGTTAATTAAGAGATAATTTGATCATGGTCCATAATTATCTACAGATGAAGACATCTGATACCTATAAACAAACACAAGTATAGGAACATCTAATGACTGCAGAAATGATGGTGAAGCATAGAGCGAGAATAAAGTGCAAAGGGTACTTAAACACAGGAACTATTTCCACATGGCAGATTCATCTTCATCTGAAGATTTTATATGAAGCATAATGTCAGTTTGAAGAAGCAGGCTACCTCACCAAGAACATAGAGGCTTGATGCATGGACCGTGAGGTGAATTTCTACTGCCTCTTTTATCCAGGAGGCCAGGTAATATCAGATCAGTGCAGGGCTGAGGTAGGACTAATAGCAGTTTGTGATCATTGCTGATAAAAGTGAGCTGCTAGAGAATAAGGATGTCTGTCTATCCACACAAAGATTAAAAAAGAGATTTTGAGGATTCATTTTGAATCAGAAAACAAGGCATATGATAATCTGGTTACAGTATCAGTGTGAAAGTCTATTGGCAAGAGCCAATTGTCCATAAAGCATAGCATATTAACTAAACCACAAAAAAATTTATCTAGTTCCCAACATACTTTAGAATTCTTACCTTCTAGCTAGCTTTCCTGTTTAGCCAAAGCTTCTTTGGAGTCTTCATCTGTGAAAGCTGCTTCAGAGTATGCTGAGCTCCTAATAAAGGAAAGCAAAAGGAGGAACATTCATTCTGGAAGAAAAGCACATGTTATTAATGTATTTTTATGTTGATTAGAGACCAGTTCTGCTGTAGCTTTCTACTATACTCTGATCAGAACAATAAGCTATGTCCAAGACTTGATACATCAGAGGTCTAATCAGTTCAGTATTTTCTTTGAAAGTTTTTTCCAAATTATTCTTGACAGAGTTTGCTTTATGAAAACTGAGGAATACCAAGTTAATGGTTTTATAAAGCAACCCAATCCAAGGCCTCATCCTTGAGTGGCAGCAGTTTGCTCAGAGCTGATTTCTTCATACTTCTTCATATTTCTTTCTGCCCTTATTGACACGAATTTCAGCTACCAATTTGTTGCCCAGACAGTTATTATGACAGCCGTAGGCAATTTCTAGTTATGGTTTTACATTTGACTGTTCTCAATAATAGCGTATCTTCAAACTTTGTCCTTTGATAATATGCATCCTTTTCCCAGCTTAGTTCTTAATTGAAAAAAAGAGATAAATAATAAGAAATATCTTTTTATGTATGCAAATATAGAAATATGTACATTTAAATACCTTTTCACCTGCTACTTTTCTTTTAATTTCCCTCAGATTTTTTTAGGGGGATTATTATAAGAAAGTTCCAATCTCTGTGGAAAATTAGTGACAAATTAGGAATATTTCTTTAATCACAAATTCTGAGTACTGGTAACAATATTTCTAAGGTATATGCTATCTGACAAATTTTACATTTTATTGGCTGTCTCATTTTGTTCTCCTTCATATTTCACATTTATGATATGTTCAGACATACCCCTGTTTTGTTAAGTAGGAATCTGTGTGGTCTTTGATAGAATGCATAATTTATTTGACAAGGAAATATGAGATGGTGCCCTGAATCTGGATTTAATTGATGGATTGAGAATTTTTAGCATTGCAACAAGATAGATTCTTATCCAATGTGTCAGGGAAGGAACGTTCTCTTAATCTGTTCTCCTCTGACTTAAATACATGTATATATATGTTGAGGAGTAATTTTTAAAGTTCTTTATTGAAGGTAGTTAGCAGGGCTTTCCTACATGTCTGACATCCAAATACTAAAAGTGATTGATGCTATTATCTGTTCATAAGGGTATTTTCATGTCGATGAGAAGTGAGTGCTCCATTCTGACAAGTTTTAGAAAATATCAGTAACATTGCAAATGAAGACTAGTTCTTGGTAGTGCATTAAGGCTGGTTATAAATACAACCCTTTAGCATCAATGCAAACTTGGTGTGAGTTTGTGCTTGTGATTAAACCTTCTTCCATCTAATAATCAATCAGCCCCATTAAAAATTATTAACCAACAATTGCATTATTCTTTCACATGGTTTTACATAGGGCTGTATAGCAAACCAAGAGCTCTCAGAGACTTCAGCAGTGTGGTGTTCTTGAACTTGCCATCTTATACAATCTTGTGCTCATTACTATTTCTGTTTATCATCTTCATAGCTCTTCCAGGTATCACTTAAACTTATGGGATGCCCACAATCTGAGACAGTTGTCTTTTAACATTCATTTATTTATGAATGCCACTGCAACCCCTGGTTACTGGTAGTTCTTGTGACATTTTCATATGGAACATGAAGACAGGTTTTTTGTCACATTCTTTCCAAGTTTTGTGTCCAGTGCTGTGACACAATTATGAAGGCAAGCCAAAAAACTAGCAATGGTGATGCTCTTCACACAGTGCACCATGAAAACAGCGTATTATAGCAGAGAACAGCTATGGCCACATCAGTGGCACTGCAGCAGTGGAAAACCATTATTGATAGTCAACATCAGAATGCACTCACTCATCAGCAGCTAAACCTGAAAGTCAAAGGAAGAGACAACATTTATTTGCCTAGAAGAGAAATGGCAATAAACTCTTCCAATGTCCCTTAACAGAAAAATGGCAATCTGTGTTACAATCAGTATCAAGACAGTACTTGTAAAAACTTCCTGAAAGGCAAATTTTATATTTTCATGACATCTTACAGAGCCTCTAGGGACTGGACTGGTGATCTAGAAAGCCTGTCATTTTTTGTCTGAATAAGGATTGTGAAAATTAGACTGTATATTCCAAAATTAAAAAGAAAATAAAGGTGAGGTATTATACTTCAATGGCCTTCAATTGTAGCAACCTCTCTCCGGTTTTTACCTTGCCTGCAGATTTGTGCAATAAAATAATTGACATTTTTCATCATTATGTCTTTATATCTTTCATGAGAGAACCACTCACCTAGTTATTGTTATTCACTGCTGTAAAAAAAATAAAAATATCCCTGACTTTATAGAACAGTGCCTTTTAAAAGCTTTAGTTTTAGAGCTAGTGTTAGGTCGTGATGAATTGCTGAATGGTTGATTTCCTGACACTGTTTCTTACTAACCTTTCCTGACAGCTTCTGGATTACTCTACCTGGTAATTTGCACTATAATAATGGCTACAGTGAGATGTCTCCTAACTATTTCCTTTATTTTTAACAAGATTCTTAACACCCTCTGTAGGTGACAAAATGCACTTACAGACATGAAATGTCCCCCCGAGGATGGTTGTTCACAGATGTCACCAGTACTTTAGGAGTGCAACTGTTAAATGAAACAAAAACAAAGAATCAGATTCTCTAAACATCCAGTTCAAATAAAAATTTAATTAAAAGTTATGAAGGCATTTTATTGATTAACAATCTTAGTAATTAAATAGTGTCGTTGACTTTTTTTTTGTTGGATTTGTTCTTCCTTGGAGATCTCTAATTGTGGTATGGCTTTACATTTATTGATAACTCTTTTTGATGAATACAGATGCCACCTTTTATGGCAGTCGTTGACAGAGTAATCATATTGTGAGAAACACCAGGCTTATGTAGTAACAGGTGCTGCAGTTATACATGCTGATATCCACTGGGAAAATGTGTTTGCTGCTATCATGGGTACACAATAAATGGAAGGTGCAATAAAGCACAAGCTAACATTTTGAAAATCCCTACAACTCTAGGAACTTTATTGCAGATTACAAGCACTTTGATCTCTGTCCAGTACTTAAGTCTTAATTATCAGACTAATTGCACAGACTATGTTCATTTTCAGTGGTAATTCTTTTGTGAAATGCTATGTAAAATTATGTGCTATAGAGGAAAAGGTACTGCAGTTTTGCCCAGGGCCACTGCAATCCAACTGTTTGAAAGACTACAAAGCAAATCCAGAGTTGTCAATGCCCAAGTGTGTAGACTCTGCCAAAAAGCCAGATGCTGCTATGGGAAGCATTATGTATCTCTTCTAGCTTCGCATCTGGGTCCTGCTATGAGCAGCCATGTCTCGTGTCTGTCTGTAACTTAAGATTCTATTACTGCATTAATTATGGCCTTTTTTTGGTAACCTATAGGGATAAAGAATCCCTTCTAATCCCTCTTCCCCACCATTAGTCATTCAAATTGCTTCAAAAACGAGCCACGTGCAAAGATCTAAAATGTGTTCTCCTTGACAGCCACATTAGTAGTGTGTATCTGTGCTCACTCTCTATATTTTTCTGTCTCTCTTCAGATTATGGTAAAGGAATTGATCAAAGTAAACTTCTTAGAAACTATCTTTTTCACTGAAATTTTTTATTTTCTATACAGGTTATTTGGAGTTGAGACTTAACTATTGATTACTTGCTGTTAATGAAGGCTAGTAACTAATAGCCAGGTACTCAAAAGACTTACAAATTGAAGAGGAAAATTTATTATCTCCCAGCCATATCTAAGGCAGCAACAATACTTCCATAATTTCATTGGAATTAGTATCTCACTTTCATTGGGAAAAAAGGCCTTCTTTTTGCCCCACTCTAGGAATTACTGTAAAGCAGCATTGCCTCTGCCTAAGTTTTCTCCAATATTTTACTTTTCTTGTACATACTCAAATGATGTATATAATGAGTGTGACCCAACCACACTCTCATCTGAATGGCATGGAGATAAAAGCATCATTGTATTTGAAATCAATGGAAGTGACTTGTGGTCTGTGATGGGAGTGTCTGGCTCCAGAATTATCTGGTGCTAAGTGCTCACAATGCAATAGGATCTTTACAAGAAATAAATACAGCAAGGGATCTCCAAAAGCCTAATGCTGTCCTGGAAGAGGAGTCTGTCAAGTCTGCCTCTATGGGGTGTGATGGGAACAGACGCACATCCACACTTTTCTGAAACAAACCAAGAGCCCAAATGGAAGCATCTCCTGTCAGATATAGAATGAAAGGCTGAAGTGCTCTGCATTAAATTTTACACATGTGCTATTCTAAGCACTTTAACCAACAGCAAATTTGGCTGAGTTCAGAAAGTTGGGTGTGGGCCAAGGATTTGGACACATTTTCTGAAAGTTCCCGACTTTCATATATTGGTGAATTTGGGGATTACTTTGCATTTAAGTATGTACTCTGATGATTTTTGGTAATTCCCGGAGTAGTCAGTAATTTGATAAATAGGACCTGTATGTGGAGGAGACCTTTCCTTTTCACTGACTGCAGAGAAAGATGAGTCTGCCTACATTAAAGCTGGCATCTCCACACAGATCTCTTTCTCTGTCCTTCCCTGTATATGCTAATTAATTTCAGCAGCTGCATAAAGCCACTTCCCAGGGAGGTGCCAACCTAGGGAGGGAGCCTATAGGTTTCTTTTGCTATCCACAGGGAGATCTAGAACCAGCAGGAAAACCATGACATGACAGTGGCATGAAGGCCATCACCTAAGCTGTAGTTTGAGTCATGTTGGACATTAGTGAGCTCCAGTTACTCAATTAGGATAAAAGAATCATGGATAGAAACGAGCACATCCACTTCACTGAGAAACAGTCACAGATGCAATTAGGAATATGAAATGCTGCCAAAGCTACCTGCTACTGGAATTACCAAGCCACAAGAGCAAAGAGATCGAGTATAGCCTCCAGCTATAAACACACAGATAAAGTACCAGAATGCCTGCAGTCAGGGAAACAGATGCTGTTCTGCCATCTTTTCTCTGTTGATAAAGACATAGAGCACCGAGCTATCCAGTACAGCTCGTTCAATCTCACTAACACCATGTGCATGATCCACAGGAGTAGTGGGAACACAGGAAAACAGAACGCTACAGGAAATTCTAACAAAGCGAAGGAGGATGACACTAAATAATTATTCCCCTTAAAGTCACAATGATCATTGAAGGACATTCTTTATTAATTCACTGTGACCTTCCCAGGGAAATATTTTTTCCCCTGTATATTTGATTGTGCCTTCACTTTCTCCCTCAATCTGCATTTTGAGGTAATAAAAACTATTATATTCTTGAGCATGAAGGAAAAGCCTATTCTTACAGAAACATCACCTGTTTGTGAATGATAAAAAGCAAACATTCTCAGCAGGTATAATAAGACCATGACAAAAACCCAATCAAATATTTTTAAGAAAACTGAAATATCTTTTTATATCTGCAGTCACCACAACACTGAACCTGCTGAACCTGAGCGGCCCTAGAATGACATACTGTAGTATAATCCTCATCTCATGTATTCCATAGCTACCTGCAACTTCTGATTAAGCATAGAAAACAAACTTGTAAATAGAAAACAGCATCCAGGTTTGTTTTTCTTGTTTTCTGTTTGTTTTTGGGGGGATGGTGGTGACAGGGATAGAAGCCAGAGAAGGGTCTGCTGGACTGGCAGATCACCTAAGTAGCACAACTCATCATACCCTTGTCATTCCCATCATAGCCAGGGTATGATTACACAAGTATTGGGTTCTACATGATCTTCCATATCTCTTCCCTAGCTGATATCCATTTAACTATTTTATTCACTCTGCAGCACTATCCTAGTAAATTAGCAGGCATAGTTGTTTCCAAGACCCCAATTCAACATGGTACTAAGACCATGCCTAACTTTTACCATGAGTATGAATCTACTAATTAAGCTTTGCTACAAGCCTAGTAATATTACTAGACTGAGTCGAGACTACCACCTTGGGAGTATTAACACATTTCAGGTGATAATACAAGAACTCTATATTCTTGTGAGAACTTTGAAACCACCCTGAAATACAGTTAAACCATGTCAGTCCTTACTATAACTGTAAAACTGAATGAGGGAATTAAAATCAGTGGGGAAGTTGTTATATGGAAGTAATTACTGAAATCCTGCCCAAAAAATATGCTTAAGCTCCACATTAAAATAGGAGATATTGATAAGTAAGTGTGCTATTTATCTACTGAAACTGGAAAACAGCTTTAACTCCGTGTTATAATAAATGATAATCAGACATTTTCATCTGGATGTTCCCACACTGAGAGAAGCTCCTGGACAAACAGAAGCTTTTGTCCCTGACTGAATTTTGATTGCTGATTTTAGATGGTTGGGATGTGGCTTTCTCATTCACACCAGAGCAGATGTACCAGCCTATCATGTTCCTGTTGCTGCCAGCTCTTTGCTAATTTGTACAATAATAAGCACCTATTTCCATCGCTCCTGGTAATCTTGTCATTTCCATGATGTCATCAGCACAAGTCAGAAGAGAAAAGGTCAGTGGTACAATGATGAACTGTATATAAAATGAGCCTTTTAAAAAAGAAAAACGGCTAGACATTTAAAGGCCCAAGCTTGCCACAGCACAGTAATAGCTATCCTGACCATCTCAGGATGCATTTATTATGTTATTCTCATCATAAGCAGAGAAATTCCTTCCACACTGTATTTTCCCACAGTAGTACAGTACTGCATGTACTGCACAAGGAAGCCCAGCTGTGCCCAGGGAGACCAGTGTGATTCTGGATGAATACACTTTTAATAACAGCCCAGTGTATATTTACTGAATCTTTTGAGCATCCATGTTCTGCCTTTTATTTTCTCTAGTGTCTATACTACAGAAATATGTATTTAAATGTGGCATACAGATGTTTACTCCCTTTATGTAAAGAGAGTAACCAAAACCAAAAACTTTCAAAATCAATTGATTGTGTTTATACATACAGGAGGGAGGGAGGAATAAGGGAGGGGAGGGACAAAAGAGAGAGACAAGGAGCTGCACTGAGGCACTCCCACGAGGTAACTAGTGATGGGTTATTGCTCAGCCTGCAGCCAGACCCCATGCATAGGCATTACTCAGGAGCCTTCCATTGCTCCTGTGTTACTCTATTGTCAGTGAAAGCAAAGCTGGAGAAAAAATAATGGCAGGTGCTCATTTCAGAAGGTAACCAGCTGCAAGATGTACAGAACAAGAGAAATGCCTCTTTGTCAGAGCTTACAAGTTGTTTAGGAACAGAGAGCTCAAGAAATTTCTAATATTACTGGCTACTATTCCTTGTCCTTTTGCCCAGCCTCTCTCTTTAGAATTATGATTCATATAATTTAACTAACTTCCGAGAACACCCTGCTTCTCTGAGCCTGCAGCTCTTTCCAAACTGACAGATTCAGCAGGTTTGGGTATGCATACACAAGCATATTATCAGCCTTTTAAATTCATGCTAGTCACTGTAGTTTGTGGATTTCCACAACTTGCTTACAAAACTGGTGATAAGAAAAATATGAGATTTAATTGTCCTCAAGTAGAAATCAGATTCACTGATTCATTGCTACATTTCTATGAGATGCTATTGCTGAAGTCAGGAAATGAAAGAGTGAACAGCATAGTGCTGCTCTATGCCAGAACTGAGGGATGATGAGCAATATGCTGTGGATAAGAGTGAACAGACGCTTGCTCTCATGGCTAGTGCTGGCACAGTAAGGCAGCAGATAGTACTGTTTGAATAACATATTTTATTGCTTTCCTTATTTATCAGTGATCCTTGACCACAGGAGAGCACTGAGGTGATAAAATACACAGATTACACAGATAAAATGCACTAAATTATTCAGCTAGGTAAAGACTAGGGAAGGCTGTGAGCTTGAGAGGAACCTAACTAAACCAAATAAGAGATGTGCAACAGTGTCTGAAATCCAGTGCCAATGAATAGCAAGTAATACATGCAAGAAAGGATATCCCAAGTTTCTCACAAATTAACTCAAATCACTTAGGAGAAGGGCTTGGGCATTATCTTGGTGAATGTACTACTAACAACCTGACTCAGTGTGAGGGACGTCCTCCATGTGGGTGTTTTATCCTGTGTTTCTCTGAAACTCTAGGTTTTGGTACCTCCTACAACTGGGTACTGGCAAATACAGCAACTCTTTTCAGGAGTGCATTCCCTATATTCTTCAAGTTAAATATAGCCAGTTTCATATCACAGTTTGTAGGGCACATCTATAATTTATTGTTTTCTTTTTGAAATGTGGGGAAGTCATGTGATTTTTATGAAGCCTATACCACCAGTTCTATTTGTATTGTATTTCTAGAGACATTGTATTGATTGAAAGAGAATTAGCTAACCTGAGATGTAAACAATGACTGGCACTGGCCTTAACCCATGTGGTTAATATCACTGATTTGTCATGCTGAGTGATGTGACAAGAGGAATGATTGGATGCTGATTATTGAACAGCTCAACACAGGGCACAATTGGCACATCAGAGGAGAGGCTATTCTAATGAGCTAGCACTGCTGCCAATTACTTAAGAGCCAGTGCCTCCTCTACAAGAGGTTTTGTACATCTTCAAAATGTTTAACAAAATTCTAGCTCAGTAACAGATTGCAAATAAGATGGTTAGATTTGAGGCTTCATGCATATATATTCCTTTAACATTGTCTCACATGCACCTGCCTGCTAATGGAGCCCTTCATTCTCTGGTGATAACTAATTAACATATCGCACAGCAGTCAGTTTAAGAAATGTTTCGTTCTTTGTATAGGCTGACAGACGAGTGTAATTGAAACATCCCCTTGTACTTTATATTTGTTTATCAGATTTGGGAATGAAATTTTTATCAGCCTCGAAAATTTTTAGAAGAATTTAGTCTGGGAAGAGACCTCTCTGGTCATGTATGGCTCATTGTAATGACACAGTTTACTTTCAGGTCAGAGCTGTAGGCATAAGAGGAAGTATGACAACCAGGGAGGTACGAATATTATATCCCTGATTGTATCTTAGTACCTAGCACAGTGATCATAAATATCTGTAGTTCAATAGCAGACAAAACTCCCATTTTATATTTTAATTTTTTCTTTATCCAGTAGCATAAACAACATCCATGCTCAGGTCACCTCTAAACCTGTCTTAAAAAAGTACTCCAGCCAGATCCATTCAGCTATTCAACTACCTCTGCACAGAGCATACATGAAGATGTGTGACCTTGGGATGCAAACACATGGTCCAAAAGACTGGATTAACAGCATTACCCTCAAATATTTTTAGTCACTGCCGATGAGGATTTTTTTTAACTGGCAATTAACAACTAGCTAACACATGTTGATTTCAAATATGATTAAGTCACTTAAAGTGCCCAAGTAAATCTGGACTTCTAGAGCATCTAGTCTGCTCGTACAAACGTGGGCCCCTTGGTGGTAACAACCCACACTATGTGCACAGGAGTGCATGTGTGCATAGGGAAAGTGTTTTCCAATTTCCCATGCATTTTGTTGGGTTGAACCAGTAGGTTATAGTAGTTGCCATGGTACATGTTAGTAATGTTGAAGAAGCAAAATCACATGATGATGTATTTTTGACAGAAAATATTACTGAAAAATATGTATAACTAATTTTATATTGATGTGGGCACTCATACCTGTTCTAATAATGTGGCTATGAATTTTGTTTAAAACACATATTTAAAGTTTTATTTATTTATTTACATCTGAGTTTAACAGAATCAGTGCACTTGTCCAGGAAACTCCATAAGTTCCTTTTTTTCCAGTTTTACTATGCTATCTAGGAAGTCAAAACAACAACAAAAGCAGTCTTAATTTAATTTGTGGTCTGTTGTTTACACTTAAAAGGTTCCTTATGAAATCTGTAAATTGAACAGTGCATTTTTGTGAGACTGATGGATCTCGACTGGCTCTGTGACCATGAAATTCAGGGTGCTTCAGTATTATGTCTGTTCTGGTCACATATGCAAAAAAGCGTGTTTTGTGGTAATCTGCAGAAAATTACTTGCTGACTGCTTCCCTCCTGTGATGAAAGCAAATACGTATTACAGCCGAAAACCTCTCTGAGTCTCACTGCAAATGCAAGTTATCTTTAGGTACACTAGCACCATAATTTGTGGGTATTAATATTCTTTTACTTTTCCTCTAAATATTTAAATAGAAGTCTCAAAAAAACCCAAACGAATGTTTGTAATAATTTGTATGTGATTCTGCAGTTGAAGCACCTGTGTATTTTTTCCTGATGAAATATTTGCTGCTTTCAATCACCTGGGGAACATTACCTTGATGAAGCCACTGAAATATGCTCCATCAGTCTCAAAGGGTTTTCCTACCCTACTTTTCACCCTCTTCTTGCCAATTAAGCTGCCACATTATGTATGATAGTGAGGGTCACTTGTTTTTTCCAAGTGTTATTCTGAATTGGTGAAGATGACAGAAGCATACGGGTCTAGTGAATAATTAGAGTGTCTTAAACTCCCAAATCCCCACCTTGCACTCCCACATAATATTTTTAACCTCAACTCCTGTCTTCGAGCAGGCTACATACATTTTTGCCAGGAAAACCTACTGTGGTATTCTGTACTGCGTGTCTATATTTTAGAATAAAGATCTACCAGATAAAATAACTAGAGTGATGATGCTGAAAAATAGAAAACATTTGAAGTAAATAAATATTCAATGCAGGGCTTACCTCCTCAGGGTAAGACACAAGACTGCTCTTGGACCTCATGGCATTATTTAAACTATATCTGTCAAATGTCTATAGGCAATCTTCAGATTTTGAATTTGCTTACGTAACTTTAAACACCGGAAGAAAGCAATTCTTCTCAATTCTTTAAAACCAAGAGGTGCTACTCTAACAATGCTAAAGCAGTAGTCTCCACTGCAGTCAAACAGAGTTTTATACCCAATGGCAATTATTTATTATTTTTTAAAACAACCGACCCAGAATTTCTGCAGAGCAGTTTTGCCACTGCACAACCTCAGAACAAACTGGAAGCACAGAACAGAGAAGGATTTAATATGTTTCCTGCATTGAAAGAACTTTATGAGCCTAAACCAGCCTTTCCAAAAGGGAGATGAATATCTTAAATGTTCAGGCTTAATCCACTGCCCAAGACATTTAACAAAAAGTCTTAAAGAGAGAATTACTGACACTGGGTGAAGTTTTTAGTGCAAGAGCAGAGATGTTTCCTTCACATTGCTATTAACAAATTTTATTGCAGTAGTGATCACCAAAAACAAAGAAGAAAAAGGTACAGTAACAAAGGGCTGAGAAGTGACCTTTCTTTCCCTTCACTTTTCAAGCTGGGGCAATGATGCATCTTGTTACTAAACTCCTTAATTAAGCTCTAATTCTTACAGAGTGTGAGAACTAGATTTTCAACATAAATTTAAGTAAATAAATTTAAGTAAATATCCATACTTTAATTGAGTTCTTCCTCTGAAGTGGGTGCAGCCTGTGATTTGTTAACCAAGAGGCAGGCACCATGGGCTAAGGCAGAGAACTACAGGTTCCACTTATCCTACGCCTTCAGTCACCTTGATCTTTCAGCTACAAGAAAACACCTGCTCAACTCTAACAGAAATAGGGCTGTTTGTTACTTGAAAAAGTGGCTTGAAAGTGGAAAACAGATGGCCTCTTTTACAAATGGAGAGATTCTGGGCAGCCGACAGCAGAATTACATCTTAGACCATTGTCTATGACTGTTTCAAGTTATTGAGGGCTGTGCTAACTCACCCAGCACTAAATATGTAAGTGAAAAGATCCTCTCAGCCTTTAGCGTATAGAATACCTCATATTTGAATGAGTTTTCCTTTTCCCTTAATACATGGAATTTTTTCAACTCGGTGTCCTCCCAGTGAGGAGATTTCAGTACTGGTTTCTCTGTGTGAGTTTGGCTTTTCTAGATAGGATTTCACCTGGAAATTCTGTTTTTATTTGTTTCTCTTCCTCTTGCTTACTATAATTTAAAAAAAATACATGTGGCAACAATACTAAAACAGTGGAGGTAAAAAACCCCTCAAACTCAACAAACTTGCACCAATGAGTTCTTTAATATGCTGGTTCTTTAAGATATTCTGAAATGGCATAGTAAGGGCAGTAGCAAGCAGGTAACTTGGATATGATGTTTATTTTAGTTAGTGATAAATCACTGTGAGATAATAATGGGAGCATATGTCTCCAACAGCTTTTCAGAAAAGGTGTTCTATTCTAAATGTAAACTAGTGGACCAAAGAGATAGTGAAGATTTATTTCCCCTTTCTTGGCAGAAATAGATTTCATTCCTTAGCATATTAATGATGATACATTAAAAATGTTTACAAAATACCATCACTTGAAATTACGAAATGAATGTAATTAAATTGCCTACAAGCCCTTAGGGTTGTGAACACCAGTTTAAGCATTAGTGAGACAGATTGCAAGCCAGGATTCTAGTTGTTTCTCTCACGCTGAGGAGAAATGGAATGAGTATTGCAACTGAGAGCTGTACCACTGCATGAAGTGTAACTCTGGAACATGGCAGTGAGGAAGATGCCCAGCAAAAGCTGGCACTAATGTGAAAGCCTACCCATGTGAACAGCACCGACAACTTATATCCCTGACCAAGGTTATCCAGGAAAACTGGAATTCACTATCATCTATCTCCCAAACACTTCACTTTGGACTTCCTATGGTTAGAATGAAAATGGCCTTATTTGGGGGAAAAAATAAAGCAGGATGCAGACCTAAAAGGAATCTTTGCCTGAAAAATAAGTTTTCACAATGAATATCATTTTCACAATGAATATCATTACCCTGTCCTGAGGACAGAGCCAATGCCTCCTCCAGCAAGGCCATGTGACTAGACTAAAAAGTATCTGCATTTACAGGTTCTGGAGTCACCACTCTCTTGTGGCTTCTCTGGGTGCTTATTGTCACCAGTGTCTGACCCAGCTTCTCTGCAGGCTGGTGACTGATTCCTTCAAAGTGACTTTTGTGTGGTCTAGAATGTAAAGGTGGGAGATCCTCTATCCACTGTTTGTCAGACATGGTTGCTTGTTAGCCTTGGCTACAAATAATTGAAACAGCAAAGTGTTCCAGTCACCAAAGAATGGAAGGTGAAAAAGTGGGGAGATGAGATGGGAATGGGATTGAATGTTTTAAAAACAGGACTTAACTATTAAGACCTTAACAAGTCAACTTCATCATCTACAAAACAAAATTCTTCTACTTCCTTAATTCTACAGCTTTGACAAAGAGTATGATCACCCATATGAAAAGCTCCTACTAGCCCAGGCAGAACAGGTCACCTGATGAGAGAGAGGGCACAGACCTCCAGTAGTCCTCTTTAAGTAGGTGTTTGACAGCGGTAGGCTCAAAAGCTAAAAATCCATGGAAATCAAGAGATAGAAACTGTTTGTACATGATGTATCTAATTCTGTATACTTTAGAGAGTCTTAACTGAATGCACCAATTTTTTCTTTTAAATATCTGAAAGAAACAGTCTCTATACTGCTTAATTTGTTGGGCAGGATTACTTCTGTCCTTCCTATTTCAGTTCTCACTTGAACATTTATTATTGGCCACTGTCAGAGACAGGTTAATGAATATGACAGTCATTCATTTGACAGTTCTGTACTTTTATTTTCCTCCAGCTTCAACCCAGAATGTTTTGGAGAATATCATGGTGGAAAAAAGCTGTATGTTATTTGAGTTCATCTTAAAATGAAGACTTTTAAACTGGTACTTAGTAATGTATTTGTACTCTAAGACATCTCTCCAGAACTGCACAGTGGAAAACATTCAGAGGATCTCTCATTCACTGCAAAATCTGAATCGAATTTTTAAAACCTGTATTGGGGAGAATGGTCTCACAATTAAGACAATTGCCTATTCCATCACAGTTGGATGGCAATCTCAGCAACACGCATGTGTTCAGTAATTCATTGATGAAAATATTTGCACAAGGAAGCACAAATTCCTGATCATAGTTTCTCTTTTGGTCTTTGCCCCCCTCCAGTTTAGCAACCATACATATTTCAAACATGGTAAACATACATTCAGTTGGAGTCAAAAGATCTGTAAAAAGAAGGCTGGGATGTGCCAAGAGCAGAACACCCCAAGTTTAAAAATTGAGCTTTTTTTTCTTTTTTGTTATCTACTCCTCTCAGTAAGTAAATTTGTTTCCTTTGTATTCTTCATGTGTAAATTGATGAAAATAAAGCTCATGAACTTGTGTTTCAGAGTTATCTTGCAGCTTAAGCAATTGATGCTCAAGCAGTTCTTTACACAAGGAATCCCAGTCTTTCCAAGGATTTGTTACGACAAAAGTGCTCTGCATTCCAAAGAATAATATTTCAGAAGTGTCCAAAACTAATTGAGATTTAATCTCCCTTTTTCAGCTCGCCTATCTGCCTGTACAATATGAAAGCAATTTCCAAACGCAATCTGTTAACAACACCAAGCTGTAACTCTGTAAACCCCATATGACAATGATTCCTTCATTAAGCACTTGTCCCAGCTCTTGGGAAACATCCATCCAGTGGTATTGGGGTGTTGTGTAAAAATTAGGTAAGATAATGGAATGAAAGATTCTGTTACATAGGACATGTGCCAAAATGGTCAGATTTGAATTTGAATAAATTATCAGTAATCAATTATAACTCTATAAAATCCCTGTGGCAATGATTCCTTACTTAGTCTGGGAAGTGAACATCAAGTAGACTGGCAGGGACTCACACAGGAAACAGAATTAAAAGCTAGTACAAAAAGTTGTCTTCCTTCTTGGGAATCATCCATTCAGTGAAATTTGGGGTTTATGTAAAAGGTATGTCTAAGCAGGCTCAGCCCTGGTTAGTACTTGGATGGGAGACCTCCTGGGAATACCGGGGGCTGTTGGTTCTGGTCCTGAGGACTTCACTCTCACTGTCCAAGCTCGCTCAGCCATGGCAGATGAACCTGAGGAGTCAAAGGGTGGGGCCAGTTCTGCACACGCTGTGCCTCATCTAAAACATCCCCTGTGCAGGCTGGAAGGGCACACCCACGTGGGGAGAGCCCTGCCC
Organism: Sakesphorus luctuosus; assembly: GCA_013396695.1. Taxonomy (NCBI): domain Eukaryota; kingdom Metazoa; phylum Chordata; class Aves; order Passeriformes; family Thamnophilidae; genus Sakesphorus; species Sakesphorus luctuosus. Next base: position 770,173 of record VWZD01010919.1, read on the forward strand.
AAATCTGCGTTTGCGAAGCCTGGCCATGATGTAAAAATGTAATGAAATATAATGGATGATTCTAGTGCACGTTACAGGCTGAAAAAGGATCACATTTATATTGCAATTTGAACTTCCAATTTCATACAATAACTCCAGACATATGAGCACTTAAATACTGCAAACTCTTTAAACAGGAAGAGTAAAGATTCCTATAGGAGTTACATCATGTGCAATAGGCTTTTCAATGCCCAGTGCACTTCAAGCAGGAAACACTTTTCTGCACATTTGAGAAGAGGTTGCAAGTAACCTTTTTCTCCTCAGGCTGCAGAGGCTGTGCCCTTGGGCTGCCTTCTCCCCGAACACCATTAAACTGGGCACGGTGGGGTTTGACATCATGCTTTGTCCAAGCCTGGATTCTAAGTTAGATGTTCCTCGGTACTAAACTGCCTCCCAAGCACGATCTGCTCATGTTCAGCAGGCACTACTTGATGCCTGTTTGCATGGACTGAACAGTAGAAATAAATAGATAAGAAGAGTCAAAGGAAAGGTGTGCATTTGACAAACTGAACAGCCATCTCCTTCTAGCTGATGTAAGGGTGGGCCTATTCTAATTAAACACCACATCTAAAATCCCACCTCAGTAACTAGAGGAGGTTTTTATCAAGCTTGTGACAGCTGCCAAGATACCGAAGACACATGATAGATCCTACCCACCTGATCAGCATAATTCCCATCTGAAATTGTACTCGTACTGCAAAGCAGAGGTTCCAAACAGAAGCCCTGAACTTCATGTGAACAATTGCATACTAAGTCAGTATTAGAGTTTCCGTGCTAGACGTACTGCTACGTACAGCCTGAAGATAAAAGCTGAATATTTCACCAGACTGAGGTCACAGACAGTGACAATCCGTGGATCTGAAATGCTCTCCCAGAACCTGCATCACCAGTGTCTTACCTTATGCTGCTCCTCTTGGATGCACGAGAAGTCCTTTCAGCTCATATCAGAGGGTTCATCTAGCTCAGTAGCAAAGTCCAGAACGCAGTTTCCTTGGGCTACTTATTGTCACTTTCCTGAAACACTATTATACTTAGTTAAAGCCTTACTCAAAACCTAGAGCTCTCCATACTGAGAGAGACAGTTGTACCAAGAGCAAGTCCCAAAGAGTTCTTTTCAATTAGGATAGACAGTTGCTGCAGCACTCCAAAGGGGACGACTTTTGCTTAGGAATGAATGCATCAGCCAACAGTTAGTGAAAACAGAGCTAGATTAACACTAATATTTAAAGAATTTCTCATGTAAACAACAAAATACAGAGTGAAGGAGTCACTTCACTGTTAATCCATTTTACTTTCCTGTACCTTTGTGGATTGCAGGAGCACTACGTATATCAACAATGGCATGACATTTACTTTCTGTGTTACAGCAATAGTACCTCATCCTCTGATATTCTTGTAAAGGATACATCAGGGTGAGTAAATTTCTCTTATCTGTATAGCTAACCTCAATGTGGCTATAGAAAACTAAAAACACCAGAAAAAAGTATCAGATTACTAGTAGAAGTTGAAAAACAAACAGAAAACCCCCTTACCAGCTTTAGTCCTTTGCAATACAAACATTCTCAGACTCTAACAGATGTGTTAGAAACACTTAAAAGTACTTCCTAGATATCTGAGAAATGCAAATTCTCTCTTCTACAAACTCAGCACTGCAGAAATGGAGCAGCAAAAGCTTGATATTACTCTTCCTAATCACTATTTTCTTATTTTAATACAAGGAACAGTTACTCCTCTAACTTCTCTAACATGAGCTTCTTAAGCTACCATTACCCATCTGGTTTTATTTTGAGGACTAAATCCAAGGTGCTGGGGCTGATTTCAGGTGTCAGTTCTTAACCTGTAATTAAGAGGGTTCCTCCCAAGACCAGGTTTTACCTTTATCTCCATGGAAATAGTACATCAGTGCATCAGGTTTCAGAGAACAGTATCAGATAACTATGTTTTTCACCTGTACAAAGGCATGTGACAAACTTACTACAGATCCTGAATCCTACTAACACTAAAACCAGAGATTAGCCCGTTTCAGATCAAACAACTCTTCAATTCTGTGTCAGGCTCTTTGGAGGGAAGTCAGGACACCCACTCAGAGCACCAGCACCTTACCATGTGCTTCCCTTGGGTGACTGTTTCCTGCAATTTATGTTTCCCTGGCCATAGTGATTCAACTTTGGCAGTTGTAGAATTTCAGGGCTCAACCCTAAATCTCTGCGAAATACCTAGGGTAGTTCAGTCCAACATACCCTGCCTCCTGTTGGCAGTATCTCACTTTCCATCAGGATGTGTTTGGCCACCTCTTGTACCCTCAAGAAAGGTGAGTGGGTTGATCTGGTCTAGAACTCTGGGCAGCTCAGCTGGTCTGAGTCTCCTCTGGTCTCTCTGTGAAGTCATGCCCCTTTATGCCTCAGAGAAAAGTTAGACTACCAAGTGAGATGTGGAACCACCAGGCAATAGTTATCTCCTGCTGAGTATGGAAATATGATGTTTAGAGTAGAACCTCAGCAGTAGAAAACACTGAAAGCAGCTCATCTTAGAATAACCTTACTGTTTTGATTCCCCAGGAAATATTTAATTCCTGAATTCTAACAAGGCAACCTAACTTACTCTCCAGTGAAACTTTGTATCTCCTGGTTTATAGGATTGACAAAAAAGGAGTGCTGCTCCTCTGTTTTGAGAGGTTAAAATGAAAAACATGGCCAGTCAGAAGAATCAGAGTACTTAAAAGCACCACAAAGTGTTTCAGTTCACCTGGAAAAGCTATTTCAGGATATAAAATAATTTACCAGGGTATAAAAAGTACTCTACCCTGAGGGAGTGACATGAATTACAGTTATGGCATATCTATATCAAAATTTGAAGAATCCATGCAGAGAGTCTATGTAAGCAAGTGTATGTATTTTCTGAGCCATTGGACATAGATTTTTGATCAGAGTTATATCTTTTTTCATTCTGTGTTCCAACACTCCTCTGAGGCTACTCATGTACCATACTGGCTTGAAGTGGTACATCTGTTCCTTCATTATGCTCTGCTCAGGTCTTTAAATACCTGGAGCAAACCCCAGACTCCAGATTTACCTGCTATTTTAATACAGCTGAACTATCTTTTCTCTGCTTGGCAGTCACTGTTATTGCAGAGCTCTATAGTGGAAGATCATAAATTTTTCTTTGTGCCTAGTAAATGCATTCTTTCAATAGGCTAATGTTTGTATCCTGCAATTATTCCAAACAGGTGGGCACTCTGACATTTGCCATTAGCCAGTTTGCAACACACAAATGTATTGATCAGGGCAAAAACACGCTTCTGACTTGTGCTAATCAATGTATCAGTTCCCCAAGGGTTTTTACAGTGTAATAAGCAGGAAATATATATACCATTGCTAAGTTTCTCTCTCTTCAGGGAGTCACTGAGTGCACTTATAGAAGAGCTGATGTACTGATTTGCAGTAAAGTGAAATGACATCTCCAAATAAAATTTTAATCTTAAGTATGTATGTAAAGTTTTGAGGAAGACTGATGGGCAAACTTGCAAAGTTTGCAGAATTATAGGGCTTCATACACAGCTATGGAGCTCCTGTGCAATTTTAGCTTTTATTGTGAGCTTTCCAAAGTTAACTAAAGTTCAACCTGCTTTTAGACACCTCTCCTCCAAGGAAGACAAATGATGCTACAGGAAGTGGTTTTTTATGAGGAATTAGTAGTTTCTCTTATCACTGAGCTCGAGCCACATTCCTCAGTGTGTCCTTGCGCTTTTAGCTTTTGGAGGTGACATTCTCAAATTCTGTATTAGTAGCTGATCTTTAATTTACCATGCTTTGCCTTCAGTTTTGGCATTGTGTCTCTGTGTTAACAGTGTCAAGCAACAGTTACACATTTTCTGTTTATTTACCAAAATGAACAAACTGTACAGTCATTAAACCCACACTTGCTGAAGCCTCGCACTGGAATCATCTGCATTCAAATTTACACTGAAGACTGAAGACCTCTTTTTCATATGAGATTTGTTAAGTCACCCTCCACTGGTTCTTTCATTCAATGTTCAGAGAATAACACAATTTACCTCCAGTTAGTGGTGTGATTTGCCACCATCAGTAAAGTTTGATATGCCATCTCTGATAAAGCAGCAGATAAAGGGCTTTAATAAACTGCAGTCAAGATTCTGAGTCAGTGCAAGCCAGTGCTGACCCTGGGGGAGGTCATGAAGAGTATCTGAGGTTACCTAAGGTTTAAGTAGGACAGCAAAAATGATGCAGAGGGAAAAAATCCTCTAAGAACTTCTGTTTTCAGTGAACCAGTTTACCTAAAATAGATGACAAAAAGTATACTGTAATTTTAATGTAGTTTTTAATGTAGTCTTATAGTTATTTTCTGATCATAACAACAGGATGGGAATTCAATAAGACTGTTTTTATCTGGATCTCAAAGCCCATACATCAAATATGCAAGTTTTGGTCTTCAGTATCTCTGAACCAATGGTAACTAAACCAGACATTTTTATAAAGTGTTTTGATATCTGAACACTTACACAAGCTTTAAGCAAAAATAAAACTGAACACTGTCACCAGCTGACCCATTTCTCTTTGCCTACTCTATTTAGGGGGCACAACTCCTTCTGAGGGGCACAAAAGGAATTCTTAATCTCAAAATTCAATGTGTAATCCACCAGCACAGCATGGGTCACATATTTTAATGGCCAGTGTACACAGACATAAGTGTACAACTGCAAGCAGCTAATGGGTTTACTCTTTTAATGGAGGAAGTCGGCAGCTAATCTGAAGGCCTGGGGTTCAAACCCTACTGATGACCCAACTTAAATTATTGTTTTATTAAGCAAAGACTTAAATATGATTGATATAGTTTAAGCTATTTAATCTTCCATTATAGAATGATTAAGATTCATCCATCTGTTCTATAATCAAAGATGTTAATAAAGTTATGAAGCTAATAGTATAACAAGTGTTTTTGCTAATCCCAAATTGTTGGGATAGTTCTCATCTGGGAGCAGTGAGGGACACAGCGGGGGTAAGAGTCCATCTCTATTAGAAGTGATTAGTACAACTTTAAGCTATAATTACTTGGATACATTCACACAGGAGACTGCTACCCAGCCATTAAGTATCCTTAAGAGGATGATCTTTTGTACCAAAAGGTCCAGCAGTTTTTCTGACTTTCTAACAGCTGAGAAGTTTATCTCCACCAAGTGCCTGATGGGTGACTCACATATACAAAGTGCTTCAGAGGTGGCTGACAATTAAAAAGAAAAGAAAAGAAAAAAAAAGTTGATATATCATCTCTCTAAGCTTGTTTCTCTAAGGGGATGCCCAGCAGTTATGTGGCATGAGGGTTATAGGGAGCTGAAAGCACCTTAATGCAGCTACTACCTCCATAGTCACCCTGAAGAATGAAGAACAACCCTGGCTGTTTAGCATTGCCACTTTTGCAAATGAGCTAGAACAAAACCAATGGAAAACATACGAAATCTCAGGGGAACATCTTTTACTCTACAGTCTGAAAACCACAGTGTACACCCACAGTGTGCCACTCTTGTGTGCCTGCCAGGAACAGGGAGTATGGGTCTGGCAGCTCATGGGTATCTATTGATAAAGCCAGCAAAATAGGGACACTTCATCATTTCTAATGGCAACGCACTGTTCTTCCACAGTGTTGGTGAAGTCTCTTCTTCAGCCATTTCTTGGTTGAAGTTAATTTGCCTGAGCATTCATGAAAAGTACATCAAGATCCAGAAGTCAGGAAAGCCATCTTTTCTCTGCACAGATATGCAAATAGAGGATTCAAAAGATAAAACTGGTATCTCAAGAACTGAACTTGTGAGACTGTGAGTCTGCAAAAAGTTCGCAACACGATGTGCTGATGAAAGGGTTTTGACAATCTTTTCTGGATACTGAGTATAATGGTCAGTTTTGATTTCTGATGGAAGGTGAAGATGAATCCTACAGAAAGGTGCTACTGCATGGCAGCCAAACTGTTAAATGAAGAAAACACCACTGCAGAGGCCTTTGAAGCCATAAATAATTGTTATTGTAAGTGATCCACCTTAAAAATCACACATGTTCCCCACACTGTGCTTCCCTTAAAACCAAGGTTTCTGACTAGTTGGATGAACCTTCCTCTCCTTTTACACTTAAATTTTAGATTGGCTTGAAATTAGTCCTTTTCTATTTTTCAATGCAATCTTCCTTTTTTTTATTTCTTTGCTATATACAAAGCCAGATTTGTATATCCTCCTCAGCTTTATTATTACTAGGCTAGACAAACCCCGTACACCTGGAGCATACCTATAGTCTGAAATACAATAGTGTGCAGAAACATAGAGAGAGCTCTGAACATTTACATCTCCACTAGATCTGTTGCACTGGTGGCTTGGATTGCGTATGCTGACCAATTCAAGATGACTTTCACTTCATCTGATGTTTCTAATGAAATTCTACATTACAGGCAAAGTTCTTTTTAATGTTGCATTTAGTTCTATTTCAAACCTTTTTCCCCCTAAATTCTGCCTATGTAATATTCCAGACATGTTCCAAAACGTCAATGCCTTCCAAAGTTTTATCATCTGCAGTGTTCATTAATGCACCTGGTTTATGTCAAGGTAGTCATAAAAACATTTTTCAGCCCTTTAGATTTGATCAGCCTTTGAACCAGTACCCTCTTTCCAATAACTTTCCTGTTAAGCTCAGCTAAATATCTACTGTTTGGCCATTTTCTTGCTCATCTTATTCTTTTACCAATGTTTTATCAACATTTACATGAGGCACTTCACCCAACACTTAACCCAACTGCTGGTTCAGTACCTTTTACTCACAGTGCCACATTTGACTTCTTAGGCTTTTTACCTCAGGGTTCTCAGTTTTTCCTAAGATTATATTCCACTTCTTGTGCATTAACAAGTGGAATGAAGGGAGAGTGAAAGGACAACAATAGCATGCTCATCTAAAAAGAAAAAAGAAAAAGGCAGAAAATATTTTTTGGTTTTTCAAGATTCTGAAAGTTTTCATAACTTAAATACAAATGCTCAAAGTAGAAGTATAGAAATAAGGAATAAAAATTAAGATCTGGAATGAAGACATGTAAAATAGAAACTTTAAATTTAGAGTCACCTAGAAACTTCTGCAGTGCCTTTCCAAGTTTGCTACCCTCTCTTCATGTCCTCACAGGCTTTATTGAGTCTCAAATTTTTATTCAGTTTTGCTAAGAAAGAGCTGGACAGAAACTGACCCAGGACTACAGTTTATTTTCACATCTTATTTACTCAATAATGAGGTAATTTTCAAAGATAAAATATCTATTTTAGTTTTCCTCCTGAATAAGTAAGCTTTGTGGGTTTTTTCCTATTTACTTCTTTTCCGGTTTGCAAGCTCTATCCATTACTGCCACAAAGAAGGTTTATTTTATGAGCAAAGAATCAACATTCATGTCTCTACCTGCAAAGGGAAATTAAGGGGCATTGTTTTTCTATCTTTTTCCACCAACTTCGAATTAGCAAATGAATCTTACTTTATTTTATCAAAAAACCAAATATATTTAGAATTCCATATTTACATTAGCTTACGTTGTAAGTCACTTAATCTGGTAGCTGTTTTTTTATAATTGAAAAGGATCTGTAAGTTGAAAAGTTCTTGATACAACTGTTAAAATGAAGCTTTTCTATTTGTAAGCAAGTAAAATCAGTTAACTGCAATATGGGCAAAATGTCAGCCTCTTTTTCCTGCCCTACAAGGAATAGCAAGTGCTCAGATCTGGGTGTATAGCAAAGAAACAGACATATATGGATTGAAGTAAATGCAATAGAGACAGCAATATGACACCTGGTTCAGATTCAACAAAAATGCTGCTTGGTACAGTCACTTTGTTATAGAAAGAAGAACATGTGTTTAAGAGGAAAAGGTGCTATTTGCCAGAAGAATATAAAGCCCTCCTGCTCCCTCTTTGCAAGCAGGTGGTTATGTCAATCACTAGGTCTGTACACAAACTCTGCCATAAACCGTCTCTGTAGTTAGATGTTGTTACAGCAAAACTAAGGCTTGAAACACACTACAGCAGGTCCAACTGCACTCCCACTGAATCTCCCAGTAGAAATAGCCTGATACAGGAGCATACCCTGCACTCTGGATCACCATTGCTATAGCTTTCCTAAAGTCTTATCTATTTGCTTCATTGTAAAAATCATGAAATGTCAAGTGTTCTTTGTGTCTCTGTGCACTGAGTTACAGTCTGGATTAGAGCCTGAATCCAGAGGATAATAAGTAGTCTCATTGCCACTTTGTTTAGACAGTGTGAAATTGAGGCCTTTTGTTTCATCTCTTCCATAAAACACAGAAATAAATGGAGCAGTTTATTCTGCAAAGATCCTTGAATTCTCAGAGCTTTCTGCATCATCCCTGGGGTATGTATCACACTTCCTCCGTGCTGTGACATTCCAGAAGTTGTTGTGTTCCTCTGCCCTAAAGATTTGAGCTGAACTGGGGCAGTTAAGACTCACAGTTCTTTTCAGTGTTTGTTAGTCAATATATACCTGTTCTAAAAAGCCAACTGGTCAGCTACAATGCCTGCATATTGACAAAACACAATACCATGGCCTTCTAAAGATCGTATCGTACTCCTAACAGGGATCAGGAACATTTGATTAATTATGAACTTGAGATTCACAAAACAGTTAATGGTAGATATTGGTAGTACTAAACCTGTTCCCATTTCTTCATCTTTCAGCAGAAAAACTTTCTACTGCAGTGCATTACAATATATGACATAAAAATAATTTCCCTATCAACACAGTTGCATAGATATGTAAGAACCACTTTGAACAGGAAAAACTGCTAATCAGTTCACATTATAAAAACTAAATACTGGACGAAAACATTGAGACTTTGCAGAGTGTTCACTTTATTTTACAAAAGAGATTAACTGGATTCAAGGTGGGCTTGCAGACAGGCTATTGTAAATTGGACCAGAAATCATCAGCCACCTACAGTTTGAATTTGACCCCATTATATTAAACAAAGAGCCCCAAGAAATAATTGAGCTGGGAGCTGCACAACAGCCTAAACCCCTGCTGGCTGACAGTGTCCAGCAGAGAACAAATGAACCCACTACTAATGGTAGTCAACACCTTCTTCAGAAGACTGAACTTATCAGACTCTGAAGAAAAAACATAATTCTGCATGGTCTTTAAACAACCAACATGACATAGAAAACTAGCCAAATTCTCAGCTACTGTAGATTGTTAAAGCTCTACTGAAATTAAAAAAAAAGAGAGAATTTAATTTACTGTCTTGTCAACTTCTCCTTACCAAAATGAGAATGTAAAATTGGTAACAAACAAGCTGCAATATTATTCAATGTGTAGGACCTCACTTACTTGCATAGGCATTATAGATGGGATGATCTCTCAGCAGTCTGGGTGCAATGACAGAGTCCCCAAAAGCACTGATGCACGATTATCATACGTTATCATGCACACAGGTTGACTGAACAGGTGTGCTCCTCTCCAGGTGAACATGTAAGTCTTTAATGTGCCAATAGCTCATCAGAAAACACTGCCACAGGCTCTGAAGTTGGTCCTTCCCCAGTGACGGCAGCTGTTGGAGAGATGGAGGTAAGATCACTTTTTTTCACTTTCACATTTTTAACATAGTTAAGCATTAAGTAATTCCTGCTTTAGAATAAATAGTGTGTATCCACTGCTATGTGTTTTTCAGGCATAATAAGGACTACTGTGACGTGTTGGTGACTTTCTGGCAGTGGTCACTGCTTTCAGCTATGGGTGGTGACATTCATACTGCAAGTTAATGGAATAAAAACAAGTTCCTACCTAAATTAGTTGAGATATGAAACCTAGATGCTATGTGGAGAAAAGAGAATTAAATAAACTATGCCCCACTTCACTGCCCAGCACACCATGATTTCTCTCTGAATGTGGCACCTCTCAAAAAATGCTTCCCTTTTTTTGTAGAAGTCAACAGATCGGGTAATTAAAGCAGAACCTGAAGGTGCTTCCCCAAACCAGGCCTGACCTGCTGCTCCCATAGTGCTCAGGCAGCTTTCCCTGGGGCAGAACAGACACAGACGCTGTGGACACTGCTCTCTGCTGAGCCCTTGGCTGAGGGCAGGGTAAACCCAAGAACTCATCTGTCTGGTCAAATGCCTTGGTGGGGAGAAGCGCCTTCCTTCCCACCTGGACCAGTTTCAAGCTTCAGCCATTTCTCCACAGAGGCCTGAGCTGTCTGAAGAGCTTGTCAAGGAAGAGGTTGGCCAGCACAAAAATCTTAGCTGATACATAAAAAAAACCTTGTATGTGCTGGGAACATCTTGCATTTTGTGAGAAACTTGTTTCATATTGGAAGTTTAACAGTGAAAATTTTTTACTTGACAAATTCATCAGTTAAGCTCTTCTCAGGTTCTTCAAAATGCCCTTCTGAGTACTGGAGCTTGTGAAGGTCTGAATTTTGGAACAGTCTGATGCAGAGACAGTGTATCATCTGCAGCATGCATATAGGGTACACTGATAATTCTGGTGCCACGTAGCAGGTCAGTCTGATTAGAACACTTTTGCCATACTTTGCGTTTTGTCTTTTTTTTTTCCTGAAATTGATCAGGGAATCTCAGAATTAATTAAATTTCTTGATGTACTTAGACAGCTTGTGGAATAAGTGGTAAGATGTTAGAGATACTGAACTTGTTCATTTGATTTCATCTCTGTAACCTGAACTCCAATTTAATGTTGTACTTCTACCCTCTTGAAGATTAATTGCTGCACCAGTTAACAAGTCATCTCACCAGCTTTCATTTGTGAAGAGTGTAAGTCAGTAGGAATGTAACTCAGGTATTACTCTGTCTTTGTACATGACCAGTGAAAATTCAGTTAAAGATTCAACAGTTAAATATATTTAACACTACAACGCTCCTTTCTTGAAGCCAGCTCTGGGGTCAACTCAGGTTGTGTTACAGATGAAGGAATATGACTAACATTTAAATTTCGCTTTCAGTTCTCTCAGTATAGACAAAGATGCGCTCAGTTCCACATCCCAGTAGGAGTTTTCAGGATTTACATTTGTGTTAGGGAAGAGATAGTAATTCTTTAGATTTTGATATTTTAAAAATATATCAGGGCTTTGTAGAAATGACAGCCTTAATGTTGGCAGGAGCAGCACAGAACTGATTTTACCGTTACAGCACACGACTCTCCTGTTCCTGCTGGTTCTGCAGTGCTGTGGTCATGCAGAGGAGGGTGCACAAGCAGCTTATAATAGTTGTTCTTCACAGAGGGAATGATTGGGCATCGGAGTGGGGCTGCCCAGGGAGGTGGTGGAGTCACTGTTACTGGAGGTGTTTAAGACAAGACTGGATGTGGCACTTGGTGCCACAGTTGACAAAGTGGTGTTAGTTCACAGGTTGGACTTGATGACCTCAGAGGTTTTTTCCAACTTAGCTGATTTTGTGATTCTGAGCTACAGGGTACTAAGGTATGCTGTTCAGATGTACCTCTGCTCTGGACCCTTCATCTGTCTAAATAAGATGAGGTACACAGAGAACTTCATGAGACTCCACGTTCTGATAGCTGCCATGAGGAGGCTCCAGCACAAGGTGACCAGCTGGCAGCAGGTTTGTGCTTGTGCCAGAAATACGATTCTGGCAGTGGAAGAAAGCACAACAACTTCAAAACATAACGAGGTAGAGACATAGGAAAGCAAAGCAGTATAGACAGATTCATCAGCTTAAGAATGACACTTTCAAGAGGCTTTAGGTTGCTAGACAGTAACTTCTTCCAAAAGTTCATAGCCAGAATAATATTAATTTTCATTTCTTGGATACTCAGACATGATTTTCTTGTCAAAATAAAATGGATTAATTTCCATCCATTTTTAGAACTCCGTAATAGGTGTAAATCTCCTCTTAAACACATCTGAGATTTCAGATAGTCTTGGTTAATGTATTTAATTCCTGCAAACCCAAGCAATAGCCACGTACAGCAAGGTTCATAAAGATGTTACATGGAAGCCCAGGCAAAGCTAAGCCTGCATCATAGCTTCCTTAAAGGTCCTTTCCTCACTCCCAAGAGTATAAGTAGCTTTTTAGACAATGATTCCTTGTAATCTTGACACTTGTCACAATTGTACATATTACAAAACAAATTGCCCTCCAAACGTTTACTTCCTTATGTGCTGAAACCCACTCTAGCCCTAGTGGGCACTTGTTATACCAATGACACACTTACCCCCCCTACAATCACTTTAGTTCTTAGCATTACTGTTAATATCATCATTGCTTCTTGCAACGCCTACTAACTTTGCTCTTCTGCTTAATGGCACCAACATTCCCGTTCTGGGTGTACTTAGTCTTTTCACAACACAAGCACCAGTTAGTCTTTCCTAGAAGGCCTTGTCCCAGAAGGGCCAAAGGTGGCTTCTCGATTTACGCCCTTAGGATTAATGGATTTTTCCAATGGATTGTTACCCACAGGATCCAATCTCTGCATTTTTTTCTCTGTGGAACTTTGAAAGAATTGCTTACAGCACCATCAAGAACCCATAGCAATTGCCTCCAGGAATAATCTAACTAGTATTTGTTTTCTTAAGTTACTATAGGCTCCTTCAGTTATATGTCCTAGAAATGCATCCAAGTACCAGCATTGCTGTCTGCTTTAGCAGGGCACCAGGTTGCCTGTTACAGACAACATGCAACAAGTCTTGCATTAATTCAGACGTCCATCCCTTATCTTGACATCTGAAAATGGCACCTTCTGGCAGCTTCCCCTTTGGTATTGTCTTTCTTTTAAGGATGATGTATAGTGGCAATTTTGCTTTATGTGCTAAGACCACCAGCAAAGTGACAAACCTGTTTTTTTCATTGGCAGTGTTTTTGATAAGTGATTTGGGCTGTTTTAGTGCACAGTAATATGATGCCTGAAAAACTCAGTGCATGTCTAAATTAAAAAGGGGATGTTTGATTTGTGTTGCCTGTGTGCATTACCAAAAATTTGTGAATTTTCTATATTGCTGCACAGTGTTGAATTTCTAGTATTTTTTCATATAGTTAAAAGAAACTTTATCTCAGTATTATTTTGCATCTAACATCTTGATTATGACATCATTTGTACATATCTAAACCCACGGAGTTTAATTTTCAGGACAGCAAGATCTGTGCTGTAAACTAATTTTTAATTGTGATGGGAACCTGGAAAGGACCCCCTTCTAAAACTAATGATAGATTTTTGATGGAAATTTCCTAATCTGAATAACCCATACTGAATTTCATTATTGGTAAAACAATATTTTTCTTGTTTTTATAAAACTTACAAGAAGAAACAGTCATGAATCTACAAAGAAGTTTTTATATTTCTCACACCATGAAACATAAGGTTTCCAACGCCTCTTCAAAAGGCACAAATCTACTACTTAAAGTACTCAGTAGCAATGTTTCAGAGATTTTTGAGAGACTAGGGAGGAAATTACATATATTATATAATATAAACTACCTTATCTGGAAGCTAGGAGTAGAAAGCAGTAGAAAGAGTTCACTCTGTTCTCACCTTTGAAGAAGCCAGTGGCTCAGAGCAGCTGCTTTGGCTGCTTTTGTTTGTCATATTGAAGAGGAAGAGCAGGAAAGCAGCAGCGCTCAGAGCTGCTCCTCCCTGGGGTAAGAGGTGGAGGCTAATTAGGCAACATTGCTAGTGAATGGCTATACCGGAGCAGCTAAAGAAGATGTCTGTCATTTTTTACCATCATAATAATGCACTTTCTTATTTCATCTTTTCTACCATCTGTCTGTTACTGTAAATCTATGCTTTCAAATGAAAAAGAAATCCTATAACATAAAATCTCTACTAATGTCAAACCAATAAAGCATTTGATTTTCCCAGCGCTGACATCCTTAAAATTGGAATGCAAGGCTTCTCCTTCAGTATCCAGCATCCTGGTGAATTCCCTCACAGTGTTAAGAGATGAAAAGACTAATAGGTCTTTCCCCCTGAATGTTATAGCCCAGTTTATGATCTGGAAACATAGGAAAAGCAGCTTTTACCTGCCATCATCACATATTGTTATGCTATATGATCTCCCTCCTGGTCTGCAGTGTCCTCCTTGAGCTGAGGCACAGAAGGTGATTATAAGTCTTTATTTTCTGGAAGGGGAAAAAAAAAGAAAACCCCTGTCTAGCACTATGTTCTTGCCCCTCCCCAGCCTGGCAGCATCTTTGTTTCTTGCTTTGGTGCCAGGTTAACTAATAATACTTGCCTCCTCAGGATAAAAGGATCCATGCAGTTTCATCCAAGGGTCTTGTCTTTCTTACAACAACGCAGCTGTTACAGGGGCCAAAGCAGAAATCCATGTTTGGTCATCATATTGAGTTGCCCATGTTTCTTTGTCCATGGTTTCACCCTGCAGTCCCACTACTCTTTAGGGATTTGCAGAGCTTACCTCTCTGAGATTGTTCTATCAGATGTTTTCTTACAGCATCTTTCACTAAAATTTGTGACTCAAAAGACACTACTTACAGTCTTGAATTATTTTTTCAGACCAGCAGCAGTGAATCAGCCAGAAAAATAATCTTGATAAATCTATTTTTATCTTCCTGTTTTTTCATTCCAGTAAGGAATTGAAAAAATCTGAATTGTTTGAATTTTCTACAAAATGGAAATTCTGGCTCCCCATGGATACTCTAAATGAGTGTTGAGACTCACCTTCCTGTCAGCCAAGTAGCTTCTGATTTTTCTGTTTAAATGTGTCATTTTGTGTCCTAAGCTGATAATAATCAGAAGGTACCTGTATTAGGCATCCCCACACCTGTCCCTTTGGGAAGTTCTTTTGATATGGAACCAAACTTTGCACCTGAGGCCCACGGCTAGACGATGTGAGCAGGTTTTGGAAAATAAAGGTGTAGCATGATGACAAACATCAAATTAGACGGGCCTGGAAATTGCAGTGGCAATGACTTTAGATTGTTTAAAGGTGTGAGGTTCTCTAGTACAGACAAAAGCCAGGGCTGGAAGAAGTCATCCAGCCATTCTGGAGCAGAGTAAAGGCAGGGTGCTTGCCGGGGCTCCAACCCTGGAGATGAAGTCATTGGGAAAGTTGACTTTACTAATGTTATTACAACCCTGCCAACCTACATATCTGACATAGAGGTGAGGTGAGAGCCAAGCCGCCGAGTACAGTAAAAGTAGAGGCTGGGAGGGAGAAACAGAGAACTCTGCAAAGGCTGTGAACACCAGATGACGTGAGCTGGGTGGGAGCTCCATCCCACCCCCAGCTAGATGCAGGCACCACCCCGAAAAACTGGAACTACGTTACAGGGTACACCCTGCAAATAGCTGCACTGTGCAGTCCTTGAGGCAATAAGCCTATTTCTCCATGTTTCAGACTCAATTCATCTCTATTTTGGAGGAAGTGCTTGCCATCAGGACTGCACTAATGCTAGGATGGGAGGACTGGACTAATGTAGAGGAAGGGCTCCAGGACTCCACCTTACAAGGCCAGCACTGTAGGGATGTGAGACATCTTTAGGCAATTACGGTTGAGAACCACTTGTATTTTAATAAGAGAAGGACTACACAAGTTGGCACAGTGGGAGTTTTGGCCAAAGTCTGAGAGACTATGGGTCCTAGAGCACATGGCCTGCTCTGCTCCACTGCCAAAGCTCAGGGGAACTAAGCCACTCAGCCCAGTTAACAGGTACAGTTGAGAAGGCTCTCAGGCACCTTTTTTTGCAAACGAATATGCCCCCCTGCCCCTTCCACTTAGGCAATGCAGTGCATGGTTATTTTTATTATGGTTCTGTCACTTTGCACAGTCCAGTTTTATTTCAATAATAAAAATATAGAAATATAATTAGCATCTTTGTTTTAAGGCACTGACATTTTAACTTACCATGTGTGACAACTGTTACGGCAGTGAAATCGTTAAAATCATGTAAATACTTAAACCATGTAGGCCTGGGAGATTATAGTTTCATTAGAGAAAAGGCTATAAAGTTAGACCTAGGTAATTACCTTTCCCATTAACGCTCGAAAATTCTTTGCTCCACTGAGAAGTGATTGTGGTGCATCATGCCTTCTGTGCTTTTACATTCAAACTGCAGGAGCTTTTATTTCATCAGCACAAACTGCAAGGAAACAGCGGCAGCCTTCCAGGTGTACTTTGCAAATTGGGGTTTAAATGTGGAACACATCAAATTAAAATTCAATATTAATTATTTTGTCTTGCTAGGAGCCTGAGTAGTTTAAAGCAGCAAGGGTAATTGTCTAACTCATTGTATGTGTCTACAGCGAACTTAATCATTATGTCAGCTTCCTAATAAAAGGTTATTATAGAAACAAAGATCCCAATTTTACATATGGTAGGCAAGGGAGAATTCGAAGAGCTAGTCTCCAAGGTAGACTTGAGGTTCTTGACAAATGATGCCCATGCTGTGATCAGATACTTAACAAGAAATCTCGTTATTAACTAGGCCTGTACAGATAATTAGCACTTGAGCTTCAAATTTTAAATCTGGCTTGAGATGTATAATTTATCAAAATCTCTAGCTCACTGTCAAAGTCCTATAATAGGGCAGTGTTATTGATGAATTGAGATTAAGAGCAGATTGAAGAGAAAATTAGGCCACTGGTTAGTCTGAAAGGTCTGATTTCAATATTTGCAGTACTAATTTGGTATTATTTTGGTAAATGGATGCGGTCCCCAAGTGCTAGATAGTATAAAAGAATAAACTGTAAGTCATTATTCTAAAAAAAAAAGTATTGTTTACTGTGTGCTGAATTTTGCAGCACTAGCAGTCTGCTTAATAAGCTTCTTTAGAGGATAAGTGTACCTGTTTTTATTGCATTAATTTATTATAACACACAGAGAATGCTGGGCTTTTATTCAGGGTTAGAAAATGCAGCTTCTTTACATAAAAGATTATATTACATTAGACTAATGATGATCGAGTATGCCAATCCCTATGTTAGCTGTTTCATTTATATCTTTGAATTGTCTTTTAAGTATTCTTTACGCTAGGATGCAGAGAAGTAGCATTTGGTATATTCAAGCTACATAAAAAGAGCAATCTTTTTTTTAATGATTGCCGGTAGCAATTCATTGCAAGTGGTTCCAAGAAAAAAAATGAAAAAGTGACTGTATGCAATCTCTCTACAGTAAACTGCAGCTGCAAAGGTGTTAGATACACATTCACAACCCTTAGCATGCTAAATCTTCTTGATATACATAATGAAATGACATTTAAGGCAATATCTGATACCCAGAATTACGTTAGGTAAAACGTAAGGTTGGGACAAATTCTGTTTGCTTGTTTTTAGGGCTTAATTCTTAGCCAAAGCACAAGGATCATATCAAAAAGGTGCTGTTTTACTGTATATCCTGTCAAATATATATCAAATGCAACCACGTATCATCGTATATACCTTATATATCACATCAGTACCCTCCAAGAAAATAATAATGTCAGTTGCTGCCTATTTCCAGGAAACTTTGCACTGACAATCCCTTGTAACCCGTTATTGGCAGCAGCTCCTTTCCTCTCAGTTTCCAGCTGTCCAGCGGGGTATGCCAAGTCACAGCAGGACCTGAGGAGTGTTTGTATTCAACTGTGGCACCAAGCTTTATGGAGATTTGCCTTGTATATTGTGCACTTGCAGACAAGTGGGATTTCCAGGACCCAGCGGGGGCTCCCCGGTGTTTATGCTGAGGTGGTTAGCTAGTTGGCAAATTGCTTTGGGCCAGAAACGTGTGACAGAAGAAAATGTATTGCATTAGCTTCTCTATCAATAACGTCTCAACGCTGACTTATAACACAATTGCTTTCATGCTGATCCAGCCTCCTAATTTTAATTT
Source organism: Sakesphorus luctuosus (assembly GCA_013396695.1). Lineage (NCBI taxonomy): Eukaryota > Metazoa > Chordata > Aves > Passeriformes > Thamnophilidae > Sakesphorus > Sakesphorus luctuosus. The sequence continues at coordinate 788,049 of VWZD01010919.1, forward strand.
TAGGACTAACTGAATTTTGCAATCAGGCGTCTTTGGCTATATTGGAAAGAAAAGCCTTTTCTTCCCTCCTTAGAAATAATACACTATTAAAAACACGAGCAACAAAAATATAAACAACTTCTACCACTCTAATAAGCCACTGACTAACACTTATTTACACAGGTCTGGAAAATGTCTAATCTTTGATATATACATTATAATAATTTTAAGAAGACTTAAAATAATTTATCTGTTTAGCTGTTACTTATCTATACATATTGGAATAGCATTTTGCAGGACTGTTTGAGTCTTAGTAAATTTGTAAGAGATCCAAAAAAAGAGAGTACTGCAATTCTCAGCAGAGAGAAATGCTAATTTGTACTTTTGTGGGGGTTTTCATTCAGTCATTTGCATGTATCATTCACATATTACTGACTGCTCCTGATCTTGTTTATGGCCGTGGTACTTATGCAATTTGAGTTTGGAAGACTCTCCCCATTGAACTAACTTACGTGAGTGTAAGAGCTAAATCTGAAGAGCTTTAAGTGTCATTTACGATAAAAGTAATCCATAAACTCTTGTTTAATGTTAGTCAGAAAAATAATTTAGGAAGTATTTTGTAATTTTAACTGTTTTCAAGTATACTCAGTTGAAAATACTTAGATGTTTTAGAATTTGGGAGAAAAAATGAGTACATATATGCCAAACAGAAATATGTGGCATATCTAGAGGCTCTGTCAATTTTTAGGGAACTTTGGAAAACCTCAGAAAAGGCTGCTTTTGAATAAGCCTAGCCCCCAGTTTTCCGACTTTAAGGCCTTTCACATGAAACACTCTCACAGCTTGTAAGGGGAGCTGTGCACACACAAGAGTGGCGGTAAAATGCGTGTTTCTGTACTTGATTATATTCATATAGCAAATGTAATAGTGATATAACACTGTTCATTATTTGTGGTAGGAAACACACCAGTGATCACCAAGTAAAAGAACAGAAATCCCTATAATACAATATCGGGCATGGTGCACTGTCTCATTAACAACAAATGGGTTTGGTGCTCAGGTGGTTTGTACTGTCGTTCCTACATCCCCTTTTAAGTGATCTTGTAGTGCTGATGTAAATGCCATTGGTGTATGAATAGTAACACAGAAGAGAACTGGGCCTGAGGATTCCTACTGGCATAAACTGTGACTACTTAGTGCAGGGTGGGACAGCAAACCAGGATTTTGCCAAGGCAAATTCCTTCGGCTAGCCCAGGCACACTCCAGTGCCATAGGTACTATTGTCATCCCAGTTATAAAATTCCGGGAGGAGAATTTCCTGCACTCAGAGATTGCTATAGGAAAGGCAAAGTTGTGCCACCACTCAGCGTGTTCTCAGTTGTTACACACCAGCTCAGAACTGGGGTACGGGACCAGCGGCCCTACTCTGCTCCCCGGGGATGGCAGGTACGCACCTGAGCTGAAGGGAACACGTCTCCACAGGACCCCGGCCGCTCCCGGTGCGGCTCCCGGTGCCGCTCCCTGTGCGGCTGCGGCGCGGCCGCTCCCTGTGCGGCTCCGGCGCGGCCGCTCCCGCCCTTGCGCGCGGCGGCCGACAGGGGGCTCCAGCGCACCGCGGAACCGCCCGCGCGGCGGGGCCGGAGTCGGGGCCGGGGCTGGAGCCGGACCCTGGGCCGGGACCGGCGCCGGGGCCGTCCCTGCCGCTGCTGGCAGCGGCCCTGCAGCTTGTTTACATCGCTGCTGCGATGCGGCAGCGCAGGGCTTGGGCTTTTTTTTAATGTAAAAAGAGCGACAGCGGCCGCCCGGGCGGGAGGGCTGGCTGCGGACCGGGACAGGGCGCGGACCCAAACTTGGGCAGAATAGAATAGAGCATTCGGGACACAGAAGGACGGGAACAGCGCGGGGCTGTTCCCGAGCGTGTCCGCTCTGGGTCGGGGGTACCCGGGCAGCTCCGGGAGCACAGGCGGCAGTCAGAGCATCCCAGGTGGATACGGGTGGTGGTGAAGAACAGTGCCCTGCTAGTGCAGGAACTGGGCATTCACAGACAGTTTTTAAAACATACGCAGAGTTTGAATTCTCTCTTTCCCCCTTCCCCCCCTCTTTTAAATTAAATTATTCCGGAAGACAACTGTCCCGGAAGCTCAGGGCATTTTCCAACTGGAATACAGCTCTATAGCCTGTGACAATGCACAGTGGTTGATGAGTTAGTTCTAGAGGCTTCTGAATTTTAATGATGTTGGAGATGATATTGTGTGTCCTTCAGCTTGTTAGAGTGACACTAGCACTCCATAAATCATAATACCTGTGTATTGTAAAATCAATACAAAAGTGCTATATCAGCGCTAAACCTTAATAAGTTTTTCAGTGCTCTAACAGCCTAAACTTTGCTGTAACGCCATTGGACCTGCAGGTTAGATCAGAGCATGCTTAATTTGTTTTGTAATAGAGACTTCTCTTTAATGAAGGACCGATTAGTAAAGCTTTGGTTGCCACTCTGGTGATCAGTTGGCAGAACAGCCTCTGCAATTAAACTTGTGTATCTCTGTCCTGAAGCAAAAAAGCAGGCTTAAACAGTCAATAAATGTTAATCCAGTCAGAACCTGTCTGTGCCTTTGAAGGCTGCCCATGAGGGGTTTTTCAAATCACATTTTTTTCATCCTTTTAAATATGGAGGTCCCCATAGAGCTGGTACGTAGTGTACAAGGCCTCCCACAGCTCTGTAATAAGATCTAGCATACTAACAGCTTTCTGTACAGATTTGTCATCTTTAGGTTTGTTTGTCCCTCCCCATTCCACTATACCTGTCTGTACAGTTACTGGTTATGAAGAAAAAAAAGCATTTTGCATTTCTTACATGAGAGTAAAAAGACTGCTTCAAAAATCTTTATATAAAATATATAATTATGAATGAATATGATTCTTATAACTTACAAATATCTACCCTCAAACTTTTTCCATTATTATTTGTTTCTCTGTGGGATGATACTTAGGGGAGGGAGTCTACGTCTGCACATAAACTACAAAGCATACATGGGAAGTGTGGAGCTGCCAAACAACTGCCCTTCAAAACAAGCACAAAGAAAACTGGAACTTTATCTGGATTGTTGCTGCTCTCTAGGATATGCTTCTCATGAAACTGCCAGATATTTACCTAACTCTGCTTTCCATTCTTGCCTGCTTGCTTTCTTATGAACAGGATAGCAAAAGCAAGTTCATAACTAATAACAGAGTGAGAGTTAGCAGTAAGTTGTCTGATAGAGTTGGGAAGGGAACTCTTAGAGTAAAAGAATGCAGCAATTCCCATTCTTTAAATGCTTTAAGGTTTGGGAAAACACAACCTTTATTGTGAAGTTAATTTTCTTCCTTTTCCTGAGCTATTCTTCTGTCTATCCCTTTAGTGGCATGCATGATGTACATAAAGCATTAAAACGTGCACAGGAGAGCGTATTAAATTTAACCTAATCGTAACTGGAATCTCCCTTATGTTGTTTTGTAGGATTTAGCTTTTGGTTTTCATGGTGAGACTAAGAGCTTCAGACAAAAAGATGAAGAGACTTGTATGAGTCATTGGTTTGAAAATGAAAATTTCCTGCTGGAGAGAAGTAGAGAGGGAAAAGAGGGATATCAGTCTCTTTTACAAAGGACCAAACTCATCACTAGAATGACATTCTGACTTCCCAAGAGTCACTCTGTTCCCTGCCAGCATGACCTGGGAGGGTTTGGAGGACACAAACTGATGAGGGAAACTTGTGATGGCCCTCTGGACAATGCAACTGGTACAGTGCAAACACGCAAAGTGTCAGCAAAGGCAGTTGGCTGTCAGAATGGTATGAGCCACCAAGTCAGCCTTAGTTTAAAATTTCCCAAGGAAGTAATATGTAAGTGTAGCACTGTAGGCAGTATTAACTACATTTATATTACTTATATGTCCTCAATATTTACTGGTTAGTTTTAAATGATTACATTTTTATGAAGAATATTGTGAGATTTTTAAATATACACATATATACATTTTAAAAACTACCACTCTCCCTTTCTGTTTTTTTTCAGCCCCTGCTTTACTGCAAGACCAATCACAGACGCTGACAGAAGTCATGATGTAACCATGCAGTGTAGATCAGGTTGGGTCACGTTCAACTTAAGATTCACATTTACTGATAATTGAAATTCAAAATGCAATAGGAATATATGTTGTGCTATCATTTGCTGTGTTTCCCTTTTCATTATATCCCATTCCATCTTTTGTTTTTATCATTTAATTAAGGCTAGTTTATGATACAGGTAATTGCCCTGACTTACCTCTTATGCCACCTCTGATTTCAGCTCTCTGTATGTATTTCCTTTAGCAGCCAGCATTCTACAGCCAAGGTCTAGCTTGATTTTCATCTTCCTACACCCTCCTGTCATCTCAGCAAAGGCACTGGCAGCAAGCCTTGGGTCTCCATTCTGTCGGTTGTATGCAGTGTTGCAGAAATCAGAGTAGATTCTTGTAGAAATACAGAAATCAAAACTGCAGGGGAAAAAGAAGTCAGACAGTGTCTTTCAAGAGAAATTAATAGAACATGCAAAGGGATTCCAAATAGGCAAAGGGTATCTTTATACACTGGGAAGTGCTTATTGAGTGCATGAAGCTGTAGAGGCCATACAATTCTAGGCAATGAGAGCATGGATATCGATGGCCTAAAAATCCTACTGATCCACAAAAGATATTTGTAAATTTTATTCCTCTACTAGAATACATTCATTTCTGCATGTAATTTTTTTTTGTTTCAAGTGAGATATGCATATAAAGTTTTTACATTCCTTTCATTTAATTTTCTAGCATACTACCAAGAAGAGTGGGGTTACATGTTTTTGACTGCATTTGGTTAGTCTAAATGTAGTTTAGTCAGTGCATCTCCAAATTTAAGAAAACAGCACCTGAGCCTGCAGGCTGTTGAGTACTGCTGGAAGGGAATCAAAGAAGAGCAAACACTGTACATGAGATATTTACTTTCACAGGTGACTTACTAAAGCATGAAGAAACACAAACACCATTTAAAGAGAGAGAATGTCTTCATCTTCACAAGGTCTCTAATAAGACAGGCAAAAATGAACATGAGGACGGACAGAGACTACCTGTGCCCTTGGATGGCTGTCTGTAAAATCCCTCTAGATGTTCTCTGATGTGTCTGTTCCCATAGCCCTGCATTGTACTTATGTATGAACTAACCTTACAAGAAAACAAAACTCAGACGAGCAGAACTGTTTTTGATTTCTTAGCCTGGGTAAGTGAAACTGGCTTCTGACAACATGGCCACAAAGCTAGGTGTGTAGGGTCAATGGAAAGCAGCAGGATTATGGAGCAATGCATACCCTCTCCATTTAACAAATTTGGTTTATTTGGTTTTATTGGTTGTCATTCTGGAGAACTAGAGTTGTTTGTGTGAAGGTGAGTCTTCTATATAAGCTGGGACTGGGGTGGGGAGGTGAAGGGAGACACTAAGCACTAGATTTTGTTTGCTTTCCAGTGGGTGCTAGCACTTGCTGAACGCAAACTGCATGGTCACAGCCAGAGCATTATCATTTTTGCAAAGGGAAATTAAATCAGAAAATTTAAACCAGTCCTCAAGGTGACAAATGGGGACATGCACATTCCCACTTGCACACTCTTAGGTTGCCCACAGGTGTAGGTCAGTGTCACTATTCTGAGTGGGTGCTACCTCAGCAGCTGGAAGGTGTAAAAAGAAATTTGGAGCAATTCTCATGTAAGCCACTGTGGTCTGGGCAGCCTCTCTAATTGTGTGACACTCAAAGACTCTCCCAGAAATTTAGGAGCCTCTGTCTGTTGTTTCAGTGGACTCCCAGGGTCAACCACGACTGGCTGCAGGAGGTGAAACTTTAAGCAGACTACAGCCTTATAAAATATCAGCAGACACATACTTGAAAGCTTAATGATCACTTTAGCTTGGCTTAATTAGGTTTATGTGTTTGAGGATATCCTGGCAGCTACTCTGGGAGAAAATTAAAGCTGGAACCAAATTCTGTTGATCTGATGGAGAGGCTGAGCCTACCTGTGTGTGAGAGGCAGCAGCCTTAGTTGACTGCTTGTACTCAGGGAGATGGCTGAGCTCAAATACTTTGCTATTCATCAGCCATAAACTCTGGTTTTGGGGAGTGACAAAGCTCTGTGCTTGGGAAGCTGGTGAGTTGGCTCAGTGCTGCTTACTTGCTTTCTCTCCCTTTCAAATCTTATCCACCCATCACAAAAAATGAGTCCATGATGAATAGACTTTTGAATTGGCTTATAATTGGTTATTCTACTCCATAATATTAATTTTCATCTTCATCTGTTCATTGATCGAAGAATACTGGATGTGGATTGTTAGTTTTTTCTTGACACTTATATTGAAGAATGATTTGGAGAGCGTGTTAGTGCATATTGATGACATTCTCCATCTCCTATGTGTTTTGAGAGTCTCTCTCTTACTTCCTTGGAAGAAGCAAATTTAGCTTCAAAGGCCTGCATATTTTACCTACCTTTTTTTAATCATCAACTGTTATGAACTTTTTAAAGTGATGAAAAAAAATATTGAAACCCACACCAAAATCTAAACTGTATTAAAATGAGGAAAACTCATTTTTTCATACTCTGAAAAAAGATTGGTCAGCCTTGCCCATCTTACCAATTATCCTGATTTGATTTCCAATACTTCCATTTCTCTCTCTATGCTGCAGTGTTTCCAGGTGCCTGGTAGTGTCCGGGCTCCTTAGGCATTCCTACAGACTGCAGTGAAGCTGAAACAGAAGCATTTATTTGTGCTAGTCAGCTCAATATAAAATTGGTGGATGTAATGTGTTACGTGAACACTTCTGAAGTAATAATGCACTGAGGTCATCCATAGTATGCAAATTCAACAAACAGTGGTTTTGTTTCCAACAACTTGAAAGGATGCCTCAGTTTGATCTGCCGTGAGCCTGGGAAAGGCTGACATTGCCCCTGTTACATGCCGAGTGGAGAAGGGCACTGATGGCTGCCTCACCTGAGAATTTAGTGACCTGGTGTTGTAGTTTGGAATTCTTATGTAAATTCTCTCCCCTGCCACTAACTGCCCATGCCAGGAGTTAACAAAAAGAGTCGTTAACTGCTGATTTCTTGGGTGGGGGCAGGTTGTCTCTTTTGTTTTNTGCCTACCTGCCCGGACTGCGCCTCACTGCTGACTGCAGGCTGCCCCGGACTGTAACACTGATACTGCCATAAGTATAACCTTTTTGTTTGGTTGGTTGTTTGGTTGTTTGTTTTTTTCTCTTGTTGGGGAAGCGGTTTGCTCTGGTCTGTTTACATAAATATACATATATATATATATATATATAGCAGTTAAGAACAGTTATCCTTCTTGTATTAAAGTTCCTTCTTCTAAATTTGATAAAGAGTGGCGTGATTCTTGTGGAGGAGGCCCCCTCCCCCGCTTGTGGGTAAACATTTTTGGTTTTTCTCCTCAAACCAAGACACCTGGACACTGCTGCAGCTCAGAGAACATTTATCCTCTCTTTGGCACAGCTGTTTCAAGGGCTTCAGGGACTCTGTGCTCTCACATGAGATGCTTTTGTGAGGCATTTTTCCATCAAAGCTGCTTGGTGTCTTTCTTGGAGTCAGAATTACACCCTGTGAAATAAGTTCATCATGTGAGTGCAATAACCTGCTTTCAAACTTCCCTTGAGATAATTTAATTTCCAAAACAAAGCATCATAAAGCTTCGTGCTTCATACCTCAAACCTCCATACTTTTAACAACTTGCTGCAAGAGCCTGCCAAAAATGTAACTATGTTCATTTAAAAATTAATCTATTTTATTATTGTCTTCCAAGTAGTTGCAAAACTAATTTTAATGAAAATTTGTATTTAGGAAACAATCAACAAACCACACACATAACCACAGGCACAGCATGATTTGCTGCTGAGGTGAACCATGGTATGCCAAGCTTCTGCCTGAAGCTAATTTTTTACAGCCAAGTTATAAAGCCCTGAAAAGGGGGGGTTTATTGTGGAAATGCTGACAGAACCATAGTGGTGCTACTGGATGCCTCTCTAATTAGTCTTAAGAATGGAAAGTTATATTTTGCAATATGTGGTAAGCAGTCTTGTCCTGATGTTGCCGCTTTATGCCAAAACTAAGGGATTAATTTGATGTTATTACAAGTTTGAAAAGATGAGTTTGACTCTTTTGCTGTCATGAGACATTAACACTTTCAAAGGCAGAAAACTGGATTTGTACTTTCAATTATATAAATATTAAAAGGTGCAGCTTGGATTTGGGTTTGGTGACAGTAGCAGATCCCCGCTGTGTTCACTCTACTTTGAAGAAGATGTGGAGTCCACATGGTGTTTCTTGCATGTTTTCCAGAGACTACTTTTAAATTCCTTCAATAAAAGTTACCTTTATTCCTGTTTAAGTGTTTTGTGGTAATGTTTACAGACAAACATCCTGCCAGCAGACTAAAGTAAATAAAAGACGGGACAAAAGTAACATAAAACACATCATTTTACTACTGTTCTCCTACCACCTGCACTCTATCTTTGCCAGAGCTCCCCACTTGTAATTATGCCTATATGCTCTGGCTTTCACTGGTTTCAACTTTTGCAGTGTACAGTGAAGGTGACAGAAGCCATTTACCCTGCCACCTTCATTGTCTACTGCAGGGTTGCTGTAACATCACTGGAGTCAAGCAACTTCTGTAATTTACCATCTCTTCAGCAATAATTAGTTATTTTTAGCTAAGACTTTATGACTGTGCAACCTATTGCAGTGCTTACCAGCTCTTGCTGCAAGCCCATACCTCCTGTGCCAGCTACCCATGACCAGTAACAAAACAGCATTACTTTCTCCTAAGTTAAGGCAAATCTAAGGGAAATGGATAGCTGCAATGATAAGATTACACAGTCTTGTGACATACCAAGCATATCTTAAAAACGTGCATAATTATACAAAAATGAGTCAACCCATTGATTTAAATGAGATGACTGTGTGATTAAGTGCTGTGCTATGCTTTCATTTTGCTAATTTGTTTGCTTGGGTTTTTTTTCTCCTAATACTGTACCCATGGTGTCTTGAAAAATGTTACTCACAGTTGCTATATAATTGCTATTTCTGCTATTGTTAGTGTGCTGGAACTGGGCACAGATCTGTGCATCAGGGGAGGGCTGTAGTAAGGTTCTAAAAACTCATGTATATTTGTTTAAAATATACTGCTATTCTTTCAAGTGTCTACAAATCCTCATTAGTTATTATACTGTCAGAATAAAGTGCTTTATTTACACATGAAATCGAGCCATTGCAATCCCTCTCTCCTTTTAGGATAAAACTATGAATTCCTAACAGTCTCCTCTTGTAGTCCACATCATGCTATTTGGCACTACAAGGATTAATCAAGAGACAACAAGAAATTAATCTATTCTCTTTCTTCCACTGCCTGCTTCCTACTCCCATCAATTTGCAAGGAGTGCCTATGTCTGGTACTTGACAGTACCTGGAAAGGCTTCAACACTGAATTTAGTATGTCTGCTGAGATTACACTAAAGGCAGGAGTGGATTATTTTCTAAGTGCTAATCCTTAATGCAGAAATTCGTGCTTGTTCAGCAAAGCAAGGTCTCCAATTCCCTCCTTCTTTTTATTTTATTTGTTGCCACCTAGGTGGGAGGCAACCTCTCAGGAACAACCTGATGGGCTGATGCATCACAATTTGACTCAACCAGATCTGACCCAACAAGCAGTGCTCAGAATTAGATCACAGCCTCTGCATGCATTAAGATCTACCACCTATAGCAGCTCCGTTAGTCTGCTGAGCAACCAGACTGGCTCTGATTGAAATTACCATTTTGATGCTCTGACCTTCAAATCTCTTAATAAAGCAGAAAATGACCTGTCCGCTTGTTCTTCTGCTGTGGGAAGGCAGAGTGGCACCAGCTGAGTGAGCCAATACAAGATGCAATGCATGCTCCCAAATACAGCAGCAAGACAGGAAGGAAAAAAAAATTTGAAACGGCTGATCCTCATTTACAACAGGGCCTGCTCCGACTGCCACAAACAGACCTTCTGCCTCCCACAGAGGATCAGTAGTGGCCCTGCCGGTGCATGGCTAAATGGGCAGTAGCAAACACCTCCTGCTTCAGCTCCAGCACCTGGGTGCATTTTAAAATACACTGCTGATCCCACACTGCAACATTCACTCCAAATATATTGTACTTAGATAAGCATGTACACATGTCTGGCCACTGTTCAATTATGAGCTCCTCTTCAAAGTTCAGAGGAGAAGGAATGGAAATGGTGAATTGCTTCAAAGGTGGTGATTGTAGCTAAGGGGAGTGACTCCTTTGTGCTAATCTGAAGATTACACATAAGGTAGATATCCATCCTAGAGCAGTTGTCTCTCATGAAACATGGAGGAAAAGACAACCTCATCTTTAAAAAAGAAAGATTCTTCCTTTAAGAGGTGTGTCACCTTTTGATGTTAAGTAGTAGGTAAGAGAGAATCCAATGAAATAAACTGGATTATTTTCATATCTGTTTACATTGATTGCATTTCCAGAGTAAATACAGGAAAATACAAAGAAAACAGCTTTCAAACTCAATAGATTGCAATATTCTTTTTCAACCAAGAGATATAAAAATAATTATGTCATACCATATGCAGAAATCACTGAAACAAGCAACACCCATTTCTCTGCCAAACCAGCTAACAACAACAACAACAACAAAAGTAGTAAGCTTTGTGCATGAAAGTACTCATCCTGAAATTCAAAGCAAAAAAAAAAACCAAAAAAACAACAATTAGGCCAGGTCAATTGTTAATAAATAAATAAAAGAAATAGTAAAAGCAGATTGAGAAGACTGGTAAAAATAAAGATGCAATGCACAGATATGTGAAACATTATTTTATATTGCATTATCCATGAAGCTGTGTCTTATTTATTAAATGTTGTCATTATTAAAACTAAAATATATTGATGTTTTTCATGAGAATTTACAAGTACTTTTACAGCTTTGTAAAATAGTATTGAATTTTGCTCTATAAATCTAATTTGTGTATAGATTTTAAGGGTGTTCACTCACACATATTTATAAGAATGCATAATTAATTTTGAACTGTACCTTTTTTTTCTTTTAGTAAAAACAAAATTGCATACATTGCGGCTGACCTAGTCTTCTTAATTAAAAAAAAATCTGTAAATTGCAACTAAATTATATCTAAATAACTTTGATCTGGAAATCCAGTAAGTGTAGAACTTGATGTTAGACTTTCAGTGATTCCTCATTTCAGCCACATGGAAATACATTGTATGTACCTTTGCCATGCTATTTACTCTTCCACATGAAAATAGTTAGAATAATAATTACCATCTTTACTGTAGTGTATTGTCAAAGCAGATGAAAAGGACGATTAAGTAAGAACTGAAGAATTTTCTGAAACATATCAAGTACTAAAGAGTTTGATTAGTTGTTAAGAGAGGACCTGGACTCATTTAATTTTCCATAAAGATTCAGCTTCTTTTAACTGACCAGAGATAAACCCATGATGAAGACCTGGTAGGTGCACATTCAGGCTTTCTGTGTTTAATGAAATGCACCATTTTCCTGGTAAAGTAGGAACTTGTGGATGGAAGAAAAATGACTAGAGAATACAAAGTCCCTCAAAGGGGTGCAACTTTGTCACAGTTGCAAAGCATCACAAGTACAGATCCTGAAGGTGACATCCAGCTGTAATTTGCAATAGGTTCAGTCACACTACACTGCTAACATCCTCAGGGAAACAGATGCACTGTACTAGAAGGGACACCAGAAAGAAAGCATCCCATTACTACACCATTTATAGCCATAAGTGGTGCTTATGGCTTCCTGCTGCCTACAACTACCATGAGCAGGAAAGGCCAGCAGTGCTCTAAGGGCAGCCTGGGCATCTCACCCACCCTTTCACAGGGTCGCAGCCAGGGGGCTGTCCATCTCCTGGTGCTCCTGCAGTGCAGCAGTGTTTCTGTGCCTCCTGCTGCTTGGGCCAAAGCTGCATCACAGCTGGGCTGCGACCTCACCTGATCTCTGACAACACATCTTGGGTGGGAAACTGAAACAGAGCAAAAAACAATGTGTGGGGAGAGCACTAGATTCACCTGAGATGGGTAAGGCAGCAGTTTGCCTCCAGAAACCTGCCTGGGTAACGCTGCAGGGAGGAGACCAGGATGGCTGCAGCTCCAGTCATCAGCAGCCTTGCTACTATGGGCTCCCAAGCACCAAACCAACAGTGTGCCGAGGCCAGCACAGAAATAAGCTGATTTTTTAAATTTTCTGATGCTTTGCTCTTGGAGGTTTATTTTATTTCCACTCTTATCAGTCATGCATAGCAAGAGACTTTTGTAGACCCAAAATTAAAGCGAAGTGAGGTTGTTATATGCTTTTTTTTCCCCCCCACAGGAAAATTGTTATATTTCTGAGACTTCTTTCAGGAAGGGAGAACACCATAAAAATTTTATGTGTACATTAACATGTTAAAAGCACCGGGGTAACACATCTTGTGTTTTAAATAAAATATAAATATTGAACCCCATATTAGAAGTGGTGTAGTGGAGTCTCAAAGGCACACACTAAAAATTTAGGACCACTAACTCTAAACTCAAATAAAATCCAGGGAGCTGGAAATACCAGAATGATTAATAGCAATGGTGTTGCATCCACAATGCATTCGGTTGATCATATATGAAAAAGATTCACCCAAACACAAGTGGGATTTGGAAGCGGTGGAGTAGACTAGACTCAATGGTGTTCTCATCACTGAACAAAGCAGAGATACAGAATTCCTCTCCTATCAGCTTCCTCCTATCCTTATGTGGCCCTGCTTGTCCCTGCATCACCATTCATCCATGATCCTGCAACCAATCTCAAAAGACCCTCCTTACTTACACTGGGGGCCCACAAAGCCAGAAGGGACCACAGCAGCCTGCAGACTCTTTTGCAGTTCTCTGTTCTTCCATCACTTTCACAGAACTTGCATCAGACCCCTTCAGGATGGTGCAGCCAGTTCCCTGCAGGGGAAGAGGTAAGAATTAGTGCTAGCTGCTACACATACTCCTCACTGGTGTAGTAACACTCCAAAGCAATGTCATGGGTTTTACTGGTGTTATCTTTTTGCACCTGAGGTGAAAATTTCACACAAGTGAGCCTCTGAATGTGCTATGCAGAGTAATATTAAAAATTGCTTTCTAGACAAGTCTCACCAGTAATGTCTATTAGACCTCTAGCTGCACAGCAGCTGAGAATATGGCTCACTTTTTGTAACTGGACTGAATGTTGTCTAGTGTACTGGTACCTACAGCCTGACTCTCCTAGTTTACCCTTCTCTTATTATTTATCCCTCTGCAAAAGAATTGCTATGTGGATCTAGGTGCATACCATTCCAATCTGATAGGCTTTTATCTTCTTATTATATTCTTTCTCCACAAGAGCAAACCACAATTTCAAGGAGGCAGATTTATATGGAATACATATTCAGTACTACCCAGCACTGCAACACTGCTTTTACTGAGCACTGTGACAACTGTTCTAGTTCTTTGTTAGTCAACACGCAAAGAACAACAGGCAAAATATGCTTCAATAAGCAGAAAATTCATTACCCCAAAAATGAGTAGGAAGAAGAAAATTACTACTTACTGCAATTATTACTATGGTTTCCTTCTGTTTCTTTTGAAAAAATCTAATGACATATTCCAAATATCTACATCATTTACAAAAAACATGGAAAGCTATAATCTGCATACCGTTCTTTTAGGGCTCTTTAACAGACCTTCTAAGAAGTCCCAGGGATGTTAGCCAACCCATTATATGTAATGAATCTTGGCATGAAAGAACAGCAGCAGCTACACATGAAGCAGCCTATACCATAAATTATCTCAAATACAAACCAAATTCCCCTTGTTTATCATGTATATAAAGCACTAGCATTCAAGATTCCCTCCAGAAGTGCTGGACTGTGTGTAATATTACTCATGGCATAACAAGGTCTAGTTCTGTCATTGCAATTGCTTCTTTCCTCAGATGATAAAGTGCAGACATACAGCAATAGGAAGTCTATCCAGAGAAATAAAAATATCAACAGGTTTAACAAAAAGTCTGGGGCAACTGTGTGAAGAGGTGAGTAAGTGCCACTGCAGATGTCTTTGAAGTATTTAATTAAGTCGTCAGTGCTGACAGAAGTTCTTTGCTGGTGCAGCACAGTGTAGCCCTGTGGACCTCGATACTGAGAATGGGCTGATTAACGGTAATTTGAGATCAGAATATAGCAGGGTGCTACATAGAGTGGGTGCAAAACCCACCATTCTGTGTGGAAATACATTTAAATCACAAGCAATACCCCTTAGTACCAATATTCAGATCCCTGTGCTACCTCCAAGAAGGAACCCACACTTACATGTCTGAGACACTCCTGACTATGAAAATAGCCCATTTTAGCACAGCCCTACCTGCTTCAGCTATGCAGAAATCATCCCACCGAGGATCTAAAGGACGGTCAAAATCTCTAGGAACCGGAATACAAGCCTGGAAACTCTAAGCACATAGAAGCAAAGAGGTTGCGGAACAAGGAGCTCCTTCCTTGAGTCCTGCAGGCACATATTTTAGGCAGGCAGGTAATGCTGACATGATGCTCTGCCACGAGTTTCGCTATGGTTTGTAAATGTATTTACGTAAAAGTGCAGTAGAAAGCTCATCCTGTACGTGTTGCAATTGCACATCAAATATTACTGGTTTGGTGGGGTCTTTCTGATTTTATTTCAGCTATCCAAGTTTCTCTGCCTTTTTAAACAGCATGACTGGCACACTGTAGGTGAGGTGATTTCGCCTAAACACTTGAGGTACAAGGTTATGCAGGTGCAATCAAAATTGCATGTTCTTCTCAAGGAACAAGGTGAAGTCAATGCTGTTTGAGAAATGTATGACCCTGCAATTATAACATTTCCTGTGCTGAGGCAATCAGACTTTTGCACTTTGGATGTACATCATACTTTTGATGACTGAAAAGGCAGCCAGAGACTCTGAATGTGAAACTGCCCACCAGAGCAGGTGCCTCCTCTGAAAGTCAGTTCTACAGTGCAAGAAAAATGAAAGCACTTATTTATCAGGTTGCTTGAGAGAGAAAATTGTAGTTAATTGAAAGCCCTTGGAGGCTTGCAATGTTGGAAACAATTCCCAGAGAGGAAGGTATCAGTACATAGTCACAAAAGAGTTGCTGACAGGTATGTATTGAAGGTTTCTGCAACATTTATCTGCCAGTAGTGCCATAAAGTGTGTGAATTTGTGTTTTTCCTACAAGAAAATACAGTGTAGTCTTACTGTATACATTTATATGTACAAAATATCAATATCCTAATATCCATCACCTCTTTACACAGACACATAAATTACATCCTGTTAAAGTTTAATTACAGTCAAATTTCAGCATCTGCAACAGCTTTTTCACTATTATATATTTCTTGAAATAATTCTTTTGTATGATTATTGCAAACCCTTAAAAAGAGTCCCATGGAAGAACAATGTATGAAGCAGATGCACCAAATAAAAACACAGAAAATTTAAAATATTTCCACAAGACTCATGCTACTTGGGAATTTGTTACCTCTTGTAGCTGAAAGATGCTGCTAGAATTTGTGGATAAGCCATGTTAGTTTTCTGTCAGGATTTGTACATAACAGCAAGTTTCTGGACCTTGTTAGCTCAGGGCAAAAAGTCATCTTTGGAGCAGTTGCCCCAGCAGGAGGATAAAAGATGATGGTTGGTAATTACAACAGGGTTGCACTGTTGAGCAGATGTTCTTGCAGATAGATTTTGGCTGGCATTTGCAGAACATCACTAGTGAATCTCATGATAGCATTGGAGGAATGCTGCTACAAGTGGATGGAGCTGTTTCTAACAAAAAGATTTTGAACAGAAGAAATAAAAGAAAATAAGAAAGAAATGAAAAGTGTACCAGATAAACTACCTCAAAAACTGGTTTTTGTTTTTTTTTTTTGGTTGGTTGGTTGGTTGGTTGGGGTTTTTTCAAGAGTTTTACTTACCTATGAGTAACCTGAATGTGGCCCCACCAGTTAGACCTTGGCTCAACAAGCTATACATGGTACCAGTTTTCAGTATCCAGAGAGGTCATAATACTCTGCATAGGGCCAAAGTTAGAGAAATGGAGGGAGATTCAGGGTTGGGGGATGGAACAGCAAAGTAACAGGCAGTAAGAATACCCCTTACCTGCCATGGCTGACAGCAGTTTGAAGAAAATTGGACAGCAACCAAAAATTCAGCATAAAAACTGTTAGAAAGAGAACTCTGCTCAGGTTCCATATCTGACTTTAGTGATAGAAGCAATATAGTGGGAAAAAGGATTGTACTTACATCTTTGCAGGCAATTCCAAATATTTAAAAATATTAACTAGAGGCATTATTTATTTCCTTCACTGTGTGACTGGAAAATGAGTTGCTTAAGCCCACACAACAACTTGGCTGCAAAAATGTAATTGTGGCTCAAGATCTCCCACTCTCAATCCTGCTCTCAGTTTCCGAATAGGTTTCTGAACAGGTCTATTTTTAGTTGTTAAGCTCAGTGTAAATGGCAGAATAGTGAAAATATGCCACAGCCTTGGAAATTCTCAGTATTTCTACCAAAACAAACTTCTGAAGACTGAACACATTTTGAAATCAGCCAGTTCAGTGTATAACTTTCTACAAATTTCTGTACAATGAATGATGGAAATATGATACCACAGCTGGAGCTGGACTCCAAATGATTTGACTGTGCTGTGGGCTGCCAGCATGTCTGTTAATGGAAAGATTTATTGACAAGAAGTGTTTTGAAAACAGGACATTTACAATTAGATTAGAACCATTCTCCTTCATTCTACCTATCCACAGGAATGCTGACTTTCAAAATCCCCTCTTCAATGTGTTGGGTGAACAGTGCTAAATAAAGCTGCAAACCTGTCCCTACTGTGCCAGCTTGCAGAATCAGGTATATGTTCTCCACTTGCTCCTGTCCCAAACAGGGCATCAGACACTGCAAAAAGTGTCAGATGGAGTTTCCCGTGCAATACCAAGGGTGTTGGGAGCAATTAAAGAGACTGTATGGTTACCATACGCTCTGCTTTTAGCCCAATGTTCCAAGAGTGAAAATTTAATCCAATAGTCAAATTAAAATAAATTTAGAAGATTTCTTAAGGCATTTAGGGCCAGTGCATGACTTCACTGCAGCTGAAGGTGTTGTTTATTACGCTCACTCCAGGACTGAATTTTGCTGCAGTTCTTCAAAGTGATGAAGAACTGTGTTCCTGTTATGCAACAGATCTGAGTAAGAAGATGACTAGAGCAAGGTTACTAGGAAGAGAAAGTATCCAGAATAGCGAAGAACAAACCAGCAAGTGCTTATCTATTAAAAACTTGCATTTTAAAAAGTGAATAAAAAATAACCCCAAAACATCTCTCTCAGCTTATCTACTTTTATTTCTTTCTCCCAGTTGTGAATTGAGCTAGACAACAGAATTGCTGAGGTGTTCACTGTCTCAGGGTCCACAGTGGGTTCATGCTGATGTAGAGGGTTCTGGTCCGTACAGGTTCCTAGAAGAGAAAGTAAGCAGCCCATTTGGGCCCCAGAACTGCAGTGTCACTGCTCATAACATGTATTTGCCTAAACAGCCAGAAGACGAAAAAAAGCATTTTCTCTCAGCTTTGCACTTAAGTAATAAACATTTTTTCATATGTGTTTGATTTCTCCACCTAAAGGATAATTTGGTTTGCCTTTGCAGTTGTAAAACACAAAAAGGAACACAGCAACTCACATGGGTAGTTCCTAATGCTGCTGTGGGTTTCTCATGGACTCTCCTGTCCTCAGGCAATGTGAGCTCATTTTTGTCTTGCTTCCTTTCAACGCTCTTCAAGTGCACTGAAGTGCAACTGGTTTAGTATTCCTGGGAATCTACAATCTGAAAAAAGAGGAAGTGCAATTCAGGGGTACACCTCAGGTGCTATATGGAAAAGCATCTGAAGGAAAGCAAGAAGTTCAAGAACCAAAAAGTGGAGGATAAAGGAGAGGCTGTAAATACCTTGCTTCAAAAAGATGAAATGAGATCACCTTGGTTACAATGTGATCCATATAGTGTGTTCTTGATCTTTTTGGAAGAAATGGCACTTGACACACCATACCATCACCTATATAGCAAATCAAATGACAGAAAAACAACTGTCACTTATTAGAACATTGAGGTTTACTGTTCAAGTGATTAACTGAGAATAATTTGTATGATTAAATGCTGGAAAATAATTTGATTTCACCATAACCTATAGCATAGATCTCATTACACAGAAGCACTGCATATTAGTTGAAGCAAATTAACATTCAAAGACTTTCTGGAGTGGCTGCTAATCACAGGCTGTTAATTACTGTCATTACATTCGACTGCTAAGGAGACTAACCAAGGAATCAGTCTCATGATCTTGGTATTTGAAAGTGATCTTCACCAATAAAAAGATGTCAGACATACAGAAATTGCAAATTGCTGAATTTGCTGATGCAGTGGAAAATTCCGCTGACTATAAGTACCCATCTGGTGATAGATGCATTCTTGACACAGTTTCAGTGTTTGGACTTAGGAAATAATGAGTATCAATGTCCTAGCTAGGGAATATGCAAAGATGAAGGAGCCCTTTGTATCGTTAATTAAGGAAAATAGTAGCAGAGCTCGTTCACAGATAAGTGACTGTACATAATAATCATGTATTTATGTGAGGGACTGTTATGCTATATTACTATAACAGCAATTAGGTTTTCACAAAGTAGTTTTAATAAAAGCATACTTATGTAATAAATAAACAATTAATTTCCATAGCAGATTAATTATACTTGGCTTAACATAGTCACTGTACTAAGTGAAACCTATGGAGGCAGGTCCTTACAAATGCAAATACACAACTATATGCTTAAAAGTGAATGTATTCTTCACTTGTAAATCAAAAAATGACATGCATGAATTTCAGGATGGATGCATCTGTAAAATGCAGACTTATACATGATTTTTGCATGAAAAGAAAGACTCAGGTTCACTGTACTCAAGGGATGTGGAAGGACAGCCTAGAAACAGTCTCAAGCAAGAGAGGAGAAGGCTCTCCTGAAAATGTCAGGCACTAGGCTTAGAACCTGTAACCTGATCATGTGAGAGATCTTTCCTATGGGGTCTTCTAACATCTTTTTTTAGCTTGGTATTTAGCTTACAGCAAAAAGAACAGTGAAGGGATAGCTCTATTTTTATTCATATGCAGGGAACCATTAACATGCTTGCTCTGGTACAGAGCAGTCTTACAGAATTTAGAATTAATGTATTGCCTATATGACTTCTCATGTAACTCTAAATAATGTTCAAAAGATTGCAATGACATAGCAAAGCCAGATGCTGTAGCATATAAATATTTCATAAAAATATGGTTTAACTTTTTTTCAGTTCATGAATTATCTTGAATACATTCATTATTGGAAGTTATTGTACTATAACACAAGGAAATAATTCCTGATTAGTTGCTTGTTCACAAAATAATTTGTTGCAGATACTCTATAATCCAGTTGATAGCATGCTGCAAAAGCCAACAAGCTTTCCTGGACAGAAAAAGGGTTACTGTTCTTCTGAGGTTATGGTCACCTACAGACAATGTATTGAGAGAGTTTTGAATGCTATGAATGTTTAGGAATTCAAAAAACTCAATTGTATTTCAAAGAAATGCAATCTCCTATTGGGTGATATCAGTAACCTTCATGGGAGGTGGTACACTGGCAATAAGGGCTTATGAAAATGTGTGCCAAAGTAGTGTATAAATTTAGTAAGTTCTCCTTCAAAGTAAATTAATGTTCTGTATTGTCCATGCCATACCGATGGACAAATACAGACTAAGATCCAAATCCTGCCTTTGAATGTGCACATGAAGCTTCTGTTGTGCCCTAGTTAAATAAACACTATTAATTTTCCGTAACTGATTTGAAATTTCTTTAAAGAGATTCCTTGAAATGATTCTTACTTTCCTGGCTACAATAGAAACCCTCTACTTCCTCCACAAATGGTGCTTCAGGACTAAAGGGGAGCTAACTTTAGGAGCTGAGATTCCTAGCTATTTTCAGGTGATGGTAGCATTCTGGGTTTTGCTTTTGTTTGGGTCACCTTGCCCAACCCTCCCATAACTTTGGAGAAATCCATAAATAGTATTTTTTCAAATTATCTCAATGGAGATGGGTCAGGTGATATTAACATGATTTGCCACTGCACCTAAAGAACTTTATTATCTAGCAATTTAACAAAATTTGAGCATCTACATCTTTTCTGACAGTTCTAGCTTGCTCTGGAACATAGAGAACTAGAACCCATCTTAGTGTGGTAGAAGCCAGTATCATTTAGGTAAAGCCCAGCTTTGAGTCACATATCCAGTTTGGCCTCTATATTACCCAAATAAACTTCTTAAAGTAAATTTTAAAAAAAGTGACAGAAACAAATATAATATAGACACTTTTTTCCAAATGTTTTATGGAATGAGGATTATCTGTGACTTCCTCCTAAGGAAGTCTGAATTACTATCCTTGGCAGGCTACCCAAGGATGACAATGTCACTAGATCTGAACAACAGTTCTGAACTGTCAAATTCTTTGTGCTTGCACCACAGCCACAGCACTACTTTGAATAAATAATCACAGAAAATGCTCTGCAAAGTAATGGTTTTTTTCATGGTAGGTTCATTGGACTAGTGCTTTTGAGGTCCACTAAGTCACTATTAGAGATGTTAAAAAAATACTGATTGCATCATTGGACAAAAAAGGGATGTTGTTAAGCAACATTTTGCCAGTTCTTGGGCAGCTCTATGTGATAAGTTTATGGGTTTGCCTTTGTATATCACCATTACATTTCAAAGTGGAATGCAAAGGTATAGGTGTCTGAGGCATGAAGCCTTTACATACCAAACCATGTCCCTTTAACATTTCACAGGAAAATAAAAGCAGTTTAAGCAGCCTCTGTCACCTTCTTTTTCGCTTCTGGAGGCCTCCCACAGGACTCATTCTGAAAGGTATTGGAAAGAGAGAAATTTTCACCTACCAACTCTCCTCCCAGTTTAAAACACAAGTGGCTGGGAGAAGTCTCCACAACTCCGTTGTGGAGTTTTCCTCTCCTAAACCTTTCCCGCAGGATTTCCTATAGCAACTAGTTTTTGGACCACACAGATTTGGTAGGATTTTGTTGTTTCTGCTGCCACCAATATTTAAGAAGTTACAACAGAGGTCAGTTATAAAATCACATACATGGGAGGAGCTTAAAGCATTCCGGGAATCCGACTCCTCTGCACTGAGGCCATGCTACATTTGGCTACAACTAAGTCTAAAAAGCTTCTGTATTGGTAAGTGCTGAGAATCCAGAGACTATGTGAAGACCTGCAAAAGGCAGCAAAGACAAGAAAGCTGTTTTGTCAGCAGGCTGTGCTCCAACCATGAATGTCCAAGCTTCTATCAGGCAATAAAGGCTGTTAAAAATTATAGAATGTTGGAAGTTACTGCTCTTGATCATTCCCAAGAAATGTTTCTCTCTCTTAAAGAAATATTCTCCTGAGGAAAAGCCCTACACAACCAAGTCTACAGTTTTTCTGTACCTGGAGCAGTAAATTCCCACCCCCGCCCTTGATATTTAAACTTTCTCTGTACTAGTGAGATAGAAGATATTTTTCTAAATATCTTGCAGACATTGTATATTCTGTACTTTTGCTTTTTGTTACTTCATCATTAAGAGGAACTGCAATTGTTTTAGGAGACAGCTACTAAAAAAAAACCTGATTAATTTTCCTCTGTTCTTAGTGTTTCCTTTATTTTGTTATGTTGCCATTACTGGCAGAAATAAGATCAAGCTGCATTATTTAATATTTGCTGTGGAATTCAGCAGGCAATCTGAAATATCTACTAAGATTTTCTGCTACTACAGAAGATGATGTGCCAGACCCCAAAGCTGTCCCAGCTCTACTTTTCAGTAGGCAATCATGCTCCCTCTTGAGATGTGAGTTACTTTCGGCCCCTCTTACTGATGTAATTGCGCTCTCTCTTGAGCCTCTGACTCATGTTTGAAGGCAGGCTCTGCATATGGAGGCACTAACCAGCCGATCCCTTCACAGCTGCCCCAGCCAGAGAACTGTAGGTCTGTCACCACAGGGATGGCACTGTAGGTGATCAAAATGAGACGGTCTCATCAAAATTCCCAGTAGTACTTTAGCTTACTGCAGCTGAATCCTAATCATTTCACACAACTAAACTACCCATCTTCTTGTCTGGTTTACAGCTCTGCTGTGGGCTGCCTGTGTTATCAAAGGCTTTGTCCATACTAAAGATCTAACAGGGACAATGACCCCTCTTTCCAGGTAGTGGAAGTACGATCAATCAGCCCCATATGTGCCTGGTCACCGTGACATTTGACATTTAAAAGAAACCAACCTCACTGGCCTTTTGACCCATCTTTTATTTACATGGAAATTTTGTCCAGGTAACTTACCTTGTATATTAGATCAGTAAAAGACCAAATAATGTTTGAAATGCAGCAACTTTCTTAGTAAACATCAAACTGCGTATTATTCAAATGCCCAGAAGATTAACTGTAAATTAAAATGGCAAGTTTCAAGATGAAAAATATCTGCATGTGTTAAATGGTTTCTTGATTGCATTGGAGTCTCCCCTGGAACAGTCTCCTCACAGAGTTCAAACAATTAAACACTATTTCTTTCAGGGCAACCATAAGTTATATGTCCTTTTGGTTAAATGTGATTTTTGTGGGATGTGGTTATCCAGATTGTTCTCAGTAATAAATCTTTTTCTGCATAATTGATTAAATATCTCTTTGCCAGTTTATCTTGGTAAAATATGTTTGCTTGTTGTTATAAACATGGATGACGGTGAAGAATGGAAGCCAGGAAGAGGATAACAACGTGACAGTCAAACACATGGACAAAAGTGACCTGCCTCATGTAATCCTTACATTGCAGGCAGAACCTTACCTGGAAAACACAGAGGTGTTCCCCAGACAAAGCTTGCATTGAGGACCCTGAGGAGAGCTATTTGAGGACTGCAGCACAGACACAGACAAAACACTTTGGTTAGCTTGGGGCACCTTCTAAACATCCAAATCAATGACAATTAAAGCGGATTATGAAAAAGCAATAGTAGATAGTTAGGTCTTTGTGTGATTAAACTGAGCTGAAGGTACAGGGCCAGGTTCTTCCCATATGCTGATGGCTTAGAGATTACCATAACTCTAAGGGGGCAAAATCTCTCATTTCCTGGGGACCTTCGAACTTTCTCCTGAGGGGAGATCACATGATGACTCAGGGGTACGGGCAGTTCTGTTATTGAGACTCTGCTGTTGCTGCAGAGACAGTAACTCAATTGCCCATGCTCAGACAAGAAATGTTGCTGTATCAACTCTTTTAATTTTTTTCAGGATACTTTGGATCAGATTTAATGTGTCTTTCATTAGACTTTTTCTAAAAAATTATCTTATACAGGAATTCAAAGACCACAAGCACTGCCTGGAAGTATTAACTGGGTTAGGACAGATGTCCTCCTGTATCTGTACTTCCTCTCCAACAGCTACGGTTCTTTAGGAAAACATTAAAATATCTAAGATATGTGCAGAGTAATTTCTCCTCAGCTATATTAACCTAGTTTCTAGTAACCAGCTGTTTTATGGACTTGCTGTATGGAATGTTTTCTTTGGGTCACTTCATTTAATTATTACCGAATAGCTCAAATATCTATGAATTTGTCTAATGGCTTTAAAACTCATTAATGATTTTGGCCTTCAGGATATCCTGTGTCAATGAGTTCCTCAGGACCATTGCTATTCATACTTGGCAGAGCTCTGCCAATCCAAAGAGTCTGACCCATTGACTTGAAGCAATCTTTCTTGAAACCAAACCACAAGAATAGAGAGCAGTAACAGCCCTAGAGAATCTCTCATATGAGAGCAGTGTCTAAAGAGAGGTAATTTGCATAAAGAGCTAAAAATAACCAGACAGTTTGCACAGAGTTTCCACTGGAAGAATTATATGTACACTTTAGGAAGTAAGAGGAGTGAATTTTCACATTTATGAATGAACAGGTATAAAAGCAAATAAACTTAAAGGCTCCCTGCTGCAACACAGCAATATTAGTGAAGTGCTTTCAGCACAGAAATAATGAATGTGCTCAAGGCTTTTGGCTGCAGGGAGAATTCTGTTTCTGGAAGTCTGCACAAGCTGCAAAAGCTTGAAGAATATCACGGGAAGATGAATTGCAATTAAGCAGCTAGAGATTATTTCAAAGCAAAAAAAGTCTGAACAGTTCCATAAAGATACTGAGAGAAAGCTTGAGGATGACAGTGTAGGTGACAATCTGAAGAGATTGCTATTATGAGGTACTAAAAAGGATTTAGCAATAAATCAAATCTTCAACCAGATATAAAAATTCAAGAGTATCTTTCTACACATAAACTCAGGAAACTGAAATAGTAGAAGTAACCTACTAATCATACAGATATAGTGAGGGTGGTATTATTGCTGTCTATTCCAGTCAATAACTGCTCTCTCTTATCAGTGATCAAATTATTTAGCAATGCAAATGGTGGCATTAAGGACCCCACACAACTGGAAGGATATTGTGATCACTGACAGCTATGTCATTTTCCACCAGCATACAGAACTGAGAATCTGAGAATAAACCATGCCACAAAGGAAAAATGGATCTGGGGGGGGTGGGTAGGTGGATGTTTGAATAACCACTGAGGCAAAAACTTATGTATAATCAACATTGGATCAAAACAGCATAGGTAAGGCATTATGGATTAGGAACTGGAGGTATATAGGCTGTAGATCTGTACAGAACTACCAGCAATGGATGCCAGGAGAACTCAGAAATCAAGTGGGAGTGCCTGGCCTCAAGTACAGCATTTTATTAAAGTGTACCTGATTGCCCCAGGCGAGTGTCCTCTACAAGCAAGGATTGCTAGAAACTTGCAATCTACCACAGTCTGTATCACAACAGAAAAATATACCTGTGTGTGGAAAAAAGAGGAAGACCTTTGTTGCTAAGAAAGGAACCCAGGTTCCTACATTAAACCAAACTTCAGAACTCAGTGACAATGACACTGAACTGTGGCAGCACCTGGGAATGGTGGGAGAGGAAAAGGCCAAAGCAGGGAACAAAGGCAAAGGCAAGTTGAGAGGATGCAGCAACAGTTTGTCAACAGGTCTGTCAGCTTTTCAAGATGCAACTCTACATCTTCATAATCAGAAGCTACTTCAATGCATTCATTGCATTTTCTCTGTGGTGGGTGCACTTTTTCTCCCCAAATACTTCAGTGCCCCTCATTTTGTCAGTGGAAAGCTATCATTCTGTCAGTCACAGCCCCTGATGTCTCACCAGTAGTTCTTCTTCTTGCTTTCCAAATCCAATTGCTGAATTTGCAGCACTTACAGTGAATCAGTCTCTGCATCCTGCCAGATCACCAACTGCTTCCAGCGCCTCCCAGCCCAGCTCCTCCCATGCTGCCCCTCCACTCACTGGTGACAGCCTTCAGGAGTCCTCTGCCAGTGCTGCTTTTCTCTCAGACACAGGCTCTTGGGTGGAGCTTAACTAAGTTTTTCAATTGCTACCCTACAATCTTAATAGCACTCTTTCCCCATCAGTACTATGTAAAGACTGAAAGGGAAAAACACAACCAATGTCAATGCCAGTGTGAAGGCTGACATTTCAAAGAAGTCTATGGCAGATATTTGTATGACAGATATCTGACAGTTGTTCAGAAATCTCCTTTGCGCTCTGGTGTAATTATAGCATTTTAACGGAATTATTAGGAGCAATTCTGTACAGTTTTGCTGCCTGCAGAGTGCAGCAAAAACCACACTGTCTGAATCTGAGCAGGGGTAGTCCTTACTCACTTCCATAATCTATGGTCACCTTAAGCAGGAAAGGGAAAGTGGCTTATGTCATTCTGCCTTGTTTTCCCTTCATTTTAACTCATCCTTGTGAGGTAACATGTTAGACAGAGCAGCCATTCCCACCCACCTGCAAAGCAGTGAGAATAACTTCAGCCAGCAGAAGGGGGTCAGTGTGTTTTACAAAGAAGAGCTGGGGAATTAGAGGGAGAATCCAAATCACAGCGACTAGAGAAAACAGGCCCACAGCCACGCAGGTGACTGTGGCACAGCAAAGCTCAAATCCCACAACTCCAGACTTTGCCCCTGGGACTTCCTTAGGACATCAAAGCACAGAATTGCCTTTGCTTTCTTTTAGCTCTCCAACACAAGTAGATGAATAAGGTGAGAGCAACAGGGAACTACAAGAGAGTTTTCTAGCTCCGGATTAATCTTAGTACTCATTTAGAGTAAGCGTTCCACCATATGTATGCAAAATCTAGAAAATATACAACTAGCAATTTCAGGCCAATATAAACAGTGCAAATACCCTTATTTGCAAGAGGGCACGTGGCATTTATCAAGATTATTTCAGCCTTTGGATTTTTTGTATCATTTTTTGCCTTGCTCTTTCTTTTGCCTCGGTAATTCTAATGGATATGCATGTGCACACGTAGGGGATGCTTTTTTAGTCTTTCTACAGTAGGTACTGTTACAAATTTGTGCCCCTTTCAAAATCACAAAGATGTATGTGGTACCTCTTCTGCTTTGAGAGACAGGCCTGCAGCATTGAGCAGCTAAATGCTTTCTGGTAGAAGCAGTACTTTTCCAGTCCTGTGTGCTGCTGGAATGTTTATCTTTGCTTGAGTTGCCTGGCTATTGCAAAGCTACTTGAAATGATTCATGGGTCTGACAGATGTCTGGTACAGCTGGATGTGTCCTTGATTATCCCAAAAGTCTGGACAATGCTGTCATTCACCATTGCCCAAATTATCTCTGTATTGACTGCAAAAGCCTCTGTGACAGTACTGTAATGGCTAATTACCCAGGATACCTTTGATACTTACTTTATAGTGCTTTAGAAGAGTTAAAGAGAGAGAGAGAGAAAGGGAAAGAATTGGAGCAAAAACATACCAGTGAAAGTTATACTCATGTGTTCCAAAACAATATATGCTTTTCTCTACATGAGAATCACAGAATCACAGAATCAATTCAGTTGGAAAAGACCTCTGAGGTCACTGAGTCCAATCTTTGACCCAACACCACCTTGTCTACTAGACCATGGCACTAAGTGCCATATACGGCATGGAGTAGTTATATATGGGCTGTCCTTTGAAAGTGGTCAGATTTCCAGCAAAATAGATAAGGAGGAAATGTAAAGAATCATGACAATGATAAATCATGGACAACAGAAGGAGCTATTAGTGAGGAGAGAATTGTATATACAATATTCTTGAAAAGAAGATGATGAGCAGCCATTTGCCTGCTTTATATATTGCTGGAAAAATTAATATGTTCTGCTTAATAGATAACAAAGAGTGCCATGCATAGCAATGCTATATATATATTGCTATTACCCAAAACTGCCATTGGCTTTGGTGGAGGAAGAATTTAATTACTAGAACCAAATCTTGCAGTTCAGGCTTATGTGCCATGTGTACTGAACTGGAAGATGCCACCCCAGTTCCTTCTGCAGTGAACAGCTGATTCAGTCTAGACACCAAATACATCTGCCTGATGCTGCCTTAGTGACATCAATATAGAGAATAGCAAAATAAAGATCACCCTTCTGTTCATGTTCCTTACTATTTATCCCTTTTACCTCAGAGTAAATGATGTATTTATTAGAAGATGATGAATTATTGATCAGAACATTTGGATATCACTTCAGATAAAAATAATAACTCTCTTTGTAACTCAGAACTTAACAGTCAAACTCTAGTGAGATAAATACTTAGACAAAGTTGCCTTTTCCTTGCTTATCAGGTCCTTCAAAGAGTTTACATTTTTGAAGGGATATCTGTTACACAAAGTCATTTGCTAAAATATGTCTGTAAATTAAAAAACAACAAATAGAATGTTTGCAGCTTAAAATACAGGGGTTATCCATTCATTTTATTTGTGTAGAAGATTACATGAATTTATTTACATCTCCTACTATGATGGCATTATTTTTACAATTAAGGTTCTGCTACTCTTACTTAAATATAGTTTTTTTTTCTTTTTATAGCTCAAAATTTCCTTACCTTTCATTAACATGAGAAACATCTGTTTATCAGTCTGCTACAATACCTGTAAAAATCAAGCAACAAGATTTCAACATTTGTACTGGAGGAACTAACCACAGATCAAAGACAACATATCAAATATGGAGCAGAACTGAAACATTGTTTGTAGTCCCATTTCTCAAGCTTCTGGAGGCTTGTACTCAATTGCATGTGTACAAATTAAATTTCCAGTTCTCGCAGTGTGAACTAAATCCTGATTGCTGTAAAATTTTGCAAAACTAAGTTTCTTAGAAGGCAGGACAATTATGTTGTAGCATAGGCCCACTGATCCCACACAGCAAGGTGTGTTTCAGGGAAGATCTGCCCTAACAACATATATTTGAAACTTGTGATAAGCATTAGAAAGGTTTGGCTAGAATAAAATAACCTGATTGACATAATCACTTCTGTTGATTTCAGTTTAAATTTTGCAGCATCTTAATACATTGAAGACATACATGGCGGCTGAGTGTATAAATGAAAACTATCAGGGAAATTACAGAAGAATCCAAGTGCTTTCCTTGCTAGAAATACACTCTTTCTCATGGAGTCCTTTTGAGCTGAGCAGTCAGGAAAAGAATCATTTCTGATATTTGCTTTTTCAGCTACCTAAACAGGAGTGCATGATGCTAGGAATACAGAAAACCCCAAGCATGTTTAACACCAATTACTTTTGGTGACAGGTTCTGCAGTGCATTAGATTTCGGCTCTGAACCTCCCCATGGCTTTTGATCACATTGCATGGTACAACTACTGATTACTTAATTTGGGGCCATACATACAAACTGTTTGAGATGAGTCTAAGTATTGCAAGCTGTTCCTGAACTCAACAGGCAAGGCATTGACTGATGGTGTCCTGATGTGGAAATGTAGAGGCTGTGTTAGAAAATGTGAGCTTTTACTGGAAATTTATAAAATATGTAAATTAAACAAAGAAACACATACAAAAAATAAACCCAAATGCTCTTGCACTTTACATTTTATGCAATTCATCAAGATCACTTACTGGTGTGGCTGGGGCTGGATGAATCTGCAGGAAAGGGTCGGCACAGAGAAGCACTCTGCCTGTCCTCACCCCTTTAGCCCACTCTTGGTGGCAGAGCAGAGAGATCTCCTTAACAGGTAGTGCCCCGTATGTTTCAGTACTTCTTTCTTTTTCTCTAAATTGTGGAATATTTTTAGGATGGATTTTATATTAATATTCTATGCCTGTGGTACTAGAAACAAGGTGCTTGATAACCAGGCAGGTACCCAAGGAGTGCATGTTCCCTGCTTTGACTGACCTTTCTCTGCTGAATCTTTGTTGCCATGATTTTCAAGAAACCACATATTTTTACTTCTTGTACCTGAAGCACTTCAGATGAGTTTTGGAGAAGAGATCCATAGTACTTTATGAAGAAGGCTGTATGAGGGACTCCCAAACTAATCTCTCACTCTTCCTTCTTCCTATCACTTCTGAAAACCGAGCAATCAATAAAAAAAAAGTGTGATCCAGATTTCAGATGCCACAACAGAATGTTAACTGTGAATCAGCAGCTTTTCCATAGTCTCAGTCTTGAACAGAATTGTTCTGTAAAAGTGATCACTCTCCCATCTAGCTAGCAATGCTATGTTTTTCCTCTCTTAACTTGTGTTCAGTTGCAGGTGACTGAGCTTATTGTTTTACCACAGTCACTGAAGGCTGAGAATTGGAGTCCCTTTGCCTTTGCTCCTAAAAGGAGTTTCTACAAGTTTTCCTGACTGCATTTGAGACAGTTCATACATTTATGCTCAGATCCAGATGGGAGCTGCATTAGGACTATCCTATTCATGATGATGAAATGAGGATTGGGATACATAACAGGTTGTATGTGGAACCAAAATACTTGACATCTCCAGTGACTTTTGTTTTGGGAAAACAGGAAATAGATAGGGATTCTTTTTTTTAAAGGAGAGGGGGCCCAAGCACTGCAGAGAAAGTGCTGTGCCCTGGTCACATCCCACGGCAATGGCTGCAGGCGGACTGTATGACAGTTCTTTTATGCTCCCCATGAAGAAGAGGCAAAATGTGAACTGCAGAGCTTGAATCCACTCTACACAAATGCAACAATTCACAAATGTTAATTTTAATCAAAACTTCCTTTAGAATGCAGCAAATCTGCTACACACCTAGGATTTGGAGTTTCACTGCAATTTTGTTTTAACACCTTAAATTAAGTACTTAGCAAGAGATGACAAGAGGGGCATTTTGCATACTATGTAATATTTCCTAGGATTTAAATGTTGACAAACACATTTTTTGCTGTTTGTTGTTTTTTAACACTTTTTACCTCAATATATAAAAGGTCAATGAATATTGTACTGGTTATTTTCACCACAGCTACTGAAAGGTTTTTGGGGGGTGGGTAAAAAAAAAAAAACATCCAGAAAATTGTCACAGAGCCCCATATATCTTAGTATTATAACCACTAACAAGATCACTGCAACTTTGTTAAGAGCAGTCAGACACATTTACAATTCCAATGATTAAAAGTTGCAAATACATTATAAACTTCACTGCATGGTATTTTCCAATAACGCAAACAGCCTTTGCAGCTAGGGCAACATGAAATTCAAAGGAGAGTTTTGATTACATCTAATCTGGTAAAGAAATGAAATCATAAGCATGCTTATTTCAACCAACAAGCAAAGAAAGCAAAATAATACATCGAATCCCTGAGTAAGAAGTCACAATAGACCTTTAAATAACTCAACTTGCTACCATATTTTATTATCCTTTCCTAGTTTTATAGCATTATCTGCTACAGAAATGCAGGGAGATTTGTAAAACACTACAGCATTTAAGTCATTACATTTTATAGCTAATTTCTAATGTGGATTTGATTTTTTACGAGCACAAAAAGAATCTAATTTGCATTAGTGACAGTAACTAGAGAAATTTAACACCTGGCACTGGTTGTACTAGAAATTGAATATTAGTTACTTGGGTGCTAAAAAGCACATTCATACCTTCAAGGGGGATTTTTCATTTATTTATGCTGTACTCTCATGTTTATCATTACAAAAGTGTTCTTACATCATAATGGAGGAAAACTCTCAGGAATGTAAAAATACCATGCACTCGATAAAGGGAGTTTGCAGCAACAGCAGCAAAATGAATCATTTATACACTAAAGAATGTACAAACCCAGAAATAAATCTCCGATGAGATATAAAATCAAAACAGCAGCAACGTACAGACAATTAATTTCCACGAGTGCTTTTTATTTATTTATTTTTCCACAGATATTGCTGTTTTTGTGGAGCAATGTATTAGACCCAAATTAAACCTCCATTTAAGAAAAAAAACCAACCCCAAACTATAGCTGACATGAAAAAGAACCACATTTCCACATGAACAATCCACGTATTTATAAAGGGTGGAAAATTAGGAGCTGCAAAATAGGCGAAGCTGCTGTAAAATGATATGGGAAGTGACATTTTACATAGCCAGCTACAATTAACACATTGATGGCATTTTGCTGGGCTCCTTGCAGTGATAATGCTGTTGTCAAATGTGTTTAGTGCACCAAATCTCCTGGAGCCTTCAGCTAGGCAGCAAGCTTTTGACAGATTGAAGGTTCGGAGATAGGCTATCATGACAGATGGAAACTGGCACCGATGTTCAGCTTTCGCCGATCACAGGGGACCTGCCCCCCTTATTCTTCAGGGCTCAGCTCTGCAACCTTCCCCCTTCTGATGAAAGCAGGGGATGGCATTGTTAAATAGTGCATCTGTGTGAGTTAGACTACTCTGATGAAAGCATAAGGCAGACGCTCTGTGAAGCAAAAGACAGCCTCTGCTCTAACTGCATTTAGATAGACTTGGGGAGGACTCCAGGGAGCTGGGATAAAACTTTGGTAAATTTCAGACAAAAAGAAAAAACCCATGCTAACCATTAAATGGTGCTTCTATAGATACGTATTCATGGGCTGGAGGAATCCATATATATGAACAACCAGGAGCTATTGTGCAAGAATCCATAGGAGCCTCTTCATTACTCATTTGATAATTTTTTTAAATTGGACTCTAAAAACCCCATCCAGACAGCAGATCCAAATAGCAGAGAGATCCACATAGAGGGAGGGTGTGAGAACAAGTCTCCTTTGCTGTGGGCATACAGCTTGTTCAGAGGCTAATTAAATTATTAGGAGAGGCTGTTCTTGCAACTGGTCTTGATTCTTGGATGCAATGTTAAAACCAGGGTGGGAGCTTGTGTTACTGAGCTTTACACAGCTGGGCATAAACAGGCAGATAATACAGTTAATTAACCTTTCACCCCCCAACACCTTTTGAAGAAAGGCATTTGTTATTTTTTTTAATCGGCCTCAGGATATTTTCAAGGCACTTGTCCCGATTACATTTGCTTCTTTCTATCCCTGACAAATTCCTGTTTGATTTCTTTAAACTGGGCTGTAGAGCTTTCTTTTTGCTGTCTTAATCTTCAATTCCACTCTCGCTGATATAGTATTTGGAGCAGCACACTGCAGCCCATTTGAGGTATGATAATCAGCTGATTAGCTAGTGAAGTCGTTTTCCCTGAGGCTCTTTTGTGTGCAAAATCCTCACAGTCAATTGACATGTGGACATCATAAAGCTGATGAAATGCAATTGTAATGAACAAGAGGGAGAGGCATCTGCAGCAGTCTAAATGAAAGACCCTTCCCTCTCGACATGCTAATTCAGAAAATCTGCTCTTAGCTTGTACTCCCTCTGGATCCCAATGGATGCGAGTCTCCATGAATGCATATTCAAAACAGCATATTAGCCTCAGTAGCAAGTGAAATTTGAGCCTGGATGGACCAATTCTAGTTTCAAGACAGATTATGCTGCATCAAACGTAGTAATGATTTGACAGTTCATTTGTGACGAGAGTCCTACAGTCAAGGTTTAATGCACAGACAGGCGCAGGTGTGCAGCCAGTACCAACAAAATCCAAAGGCTGCCAGTTAGGAAGCCTCATACATGTGGAAAGGTGAAACATATTTAAGAAATTAACACCATCTTCTTTAAAGCCTCTTGTAGCAATGGTTCTGCAGCCAGACCTTCCTCATTACACCACTGAGCCCTGGTTCAGAGGGACTGGAGAGGAAAGCCCAATATACCACAGTTGCTACATATTACTCCCAGGATGAAACAAATTAGGGAACAAGATTGGAAGATAAATTGCTTTCTTAACCATAGTCTAGATAAATAACTGGTATGCCTTCTGGTAATTTAGGCAAGCTCTGGCTTTGACCCTGGAAAGGGTGCTTGGATGCAAACTGCTGTGACTAAGCAGGCACCTACAGCGTGGGCTGAGCAGTGCCAGGCTCTTCATGTGTGTGTGTGGTGGAGAAAGATTTTCAGTTCTTCCCCAGTATTTTCCAGTGTCAATTTTGGTCTCCTCTGCCTCAAAATGCTCTAAATTATTGTTTTTATCAGGTGGGCACCATATACATAGGAGATTTTTTTTATTCCTTTGTGGGTTTTAAGACAAAGAGAGAAATTTTAACGTGTATATTCCTGTTTTTTAAACTAAATTTGTCTTGAGAGATCAGAAATTCTTGAAATAGTATCAAATAAACTTCAATGAGTTAAAAATAAATAATTTAAATATACCATAAAATTCATACACTTACAGCCTTTGCTGCATAGACGTTTAAGTACTAATTAGCTGACATGTTCTGGTAACCAGAAAACTCCACCTAAGTTCAGGAAGAGTCATTGCTTGACAGGATCTTCATATAACCTAGTGAATCTTATGCCATAGGGCAGGAAACCAAGACTCAAGAAAGCTGCTCTCACCTCTTTTCTTCTGTGGTGGCCAGGCCTGCAATATGCAAGTACAAGGCAGGTGGGTGCACCACATTGCCCTTCAGTGAGATTTGGTCTAAACCCAATGCATATTAGGCATGACTTGTTATTGGTATGAGAAGTTACCTGCAACAGAACTGAAAAGCACCCAAACTACAGCAAAACTTCCATAGCCAAAGTTTACTGCATATGATTGTGGTTATATACCTGTGCCTACTTCCAAGTTAAAATGCAACATCTTCTATTTGCAGGGACATTTCCTATAAACATTTAATTCACAGTTCCAGATCTTAAGGTTTTCCACACAACCGTTTCACCAGGACATGACCAAAAGAGCCATGAAACCTCCTTAAGAGTTCCTGCTCTTCCAGCAACAAAAAAGAATCTCAGCATAAACTCTAAATAAATATCAGCTGTAATGGCTGCTGGTTAAATTGAATCCTCCCAGAAAGCATAGGGCCACGTCATCCCTGTGACAACGCTGAATGGTTTGCATAGTCAGGCATCCTGGGGAATGTGAGGAACAAGTTTTAGCATCTTCACAATTTTACTTGGTTTTCTTTCTTTTACCTTCAGAAGAGGAGAAACGGGCTGGGAGGTGCAGCAGGGAGGTATCCTGAAACGGCACAGCTTCTGTCATGGATGTACTGAGGACAGCACTCCTCTTGCCAGGAGCTGCGCACAGAAGGGTTCTCTCGGCTGGCCTGCAGTTGCCTTGGCTGGTTTGATTATGACCAGCTGGCTGATACCAAAGCCCCAGAACTTTCATCCCTAAGTACTGCACTCCTTGTGAGCCAAATGATTGAGTATGCCTTCATTGTGGTACAAGCTGGCAAAGTGGCCATCAAGTGGATTTGGGAGCAATCCCACTGACTAAGAAGTCTGGATTAGGGAACGTTTTAGCCCCATACTGTAGGAATTGATCCATATTGATTGGTTCCCAAAGCAATGGGCCTGAGCCAGTTTCTTCTCTTGGGAGAAGTGCTGTGCCAGGGGGTTTATCACATTGGTTTAAAACTTATTGGCCTAAGAGCCCACCAAAATGTACAGATGCTGTTTTGTGATGGCACACACAGGCCCTGCACGGAAGAACAACATTAACAGGAGATGTGGCTACAGACCCTTTCTGTTTACAATGTACTTGTGTAAGATACAAATGAAGCAATAGTTTGTGTAGCTTTAGGTTGTTACTGAACCTCACCAAAATGGGGATATTATAATCTTTACAGTATGGAAGAATCAGAGACGAATAGTTATTGCAGGAAGAATAACAAGATGCCACAAACATTACAGACATTGATCAGACACACAAAGATCGTAAGTGTACATGTAATATCAGTATTTTTAAACATTTTCCCTCACTCACCAACTCAATGGGTACTTTTTAGTAATAGTCATGGCTTGGATATCATCCAGTCTCTATCCATAATGTGTTTTGAGGGCTAGGCGAGGTAAGGGAAGCAAAAAATGGCACAATCACATTAAATTTCTCATTTAGTTCTACTTACATATTTATGAATTCATCAGCAGTAGTGGTTTGAGATCATGCAACTCTTCATCTCCTAGTTTCTGCCATGTGTGCTTACTGAGATTTAGAAAGTGGACTTTGATTTTCTTCTTCTTAGCAGTCTAGAAGAGTTATATGAAATCATTAATCATGAAAATCAGTATCATTCTAAACATCAAACTTGGATAAGATGATAAATGCAATTCTTACTAGATAACACATACTATGTTCATATTTTGTACCCTCTTCAAATCTGTTCATGTAGAGTGTAAACCAGTGTCTCATCTAATACATTACAGCAAGAAGACCTGGCCTTTGTTGCCTGTTGCTTCAGAAGCATCAGATTACAATGATGTTTTTTCCTTTTTTTTTTTTCTCCTCCATTGAGTGCTTCAAACCAGTTTGGCAGTCCTTAAAAGGTTAATGAGTACTGACTGCTACAGAATGCCAAACTGATTTAATTCAGAAAACATTCCTAAAATGTAATCAGCTGTCACTTAGGAAATGACATACAACAAGATAAGGGTGTTTTACATTTCATTTCCTAAGCAGGACTTCTGAGAGGTCTTGAGAAAACGTCAGGTGGTTCCTGTGCAAAATTGTTCTACCTGGAAAAGCAAACAGCAGTCATTCAATGCTCTGGTTTCTGTCCCTCCAGGTTGTCACAGCCTTGATCCTCTCTTTCAGAGTGCAGCACCTTGGATATGTCTTGTTGAGTGGCAGCTTTTTTGCATCCCAATGCTCCTCCAGAATCTCAGGATAATCTGAGCACAGCACAGCTGGGACAGGGCAGAGGAACTCAGCAGTTCTGGGACATCCTTCTTGTCCTTGAGCATGGCTGCTTGGGGCTGGAGGAAGTTTCCTTGTCCTTTCTGGAAGAGTAGAGAAAAATGAGACTAGTCAGGGTGGTAAGAGTAGACGGCATTTCTTTGCCCTGTGCAGACCACACACCCAGGAACAATCCTCCACCAACGGCCTTTTTCGCATGGTGGATCCATCAACTGCAGAGCTTCAGATACGCACACTCTTGCCTCCTATCAACATCTGCTGCAGTTGGTTTGGAGGCCCATGTTCTACAGCTTTGCAAATCTTGGAAAGAGTTGTAGAATTTACATCATTTTTTCCCGAGTTGAAATGCTAAGCAACTTAAAATTGTTAAAGGAATTCAGACAATAATTTCAAATATTATATCTCAGACCAAAAGCAATGTCTTACAGATCTTCAGACACTACAGTTTCCTGCAATCCTGAAGTTCCTGTGATGGAAAGGAGCTCTAAGATGGCTGCCAGATCCTGCCCCTTTTCCCAGCACCATCCTGCTGTGCTCTTTGCACACCTCTGCACCGCTAAAGCCTTAGCAGCGATACCTCACATGGAATGCTTTTCCCCTACAAGCAGTAAAGACACACCTTTTTTATTTCTTTAATAGAGTAAAAAAAAAATCTTGGGTGACCTGCCAAAGGCTGCTGAAGATCCAGATCATGATCCAGTCTTGCTGCCTTCCCAGATCTGTTTTTCTGCAGTCTCAGTGCCCAGCTCTGCACAACTCCCAGGAATAACCCTCAGAACTTTCTGAAATAATATGCAAACAAACCATTATTAGGTGCAAGTTATTTGCTGATATTGTTGGAATATGATAAAATGTGCTTACAGCACTGCTCTTCTAATCACTTTGCCCCTGCACTGCACTCTGTACCAGATGAATATCCATAATCAAGAACAGTATTTATTACAAAAATTTTATCCATATTAACCCAAGAGTTTTTATTTTTTTTTCTTCCCAGTTGTATTTAGGGACTCTCACTTCCTGTTAGCAGAAGGAGCCTTTCTTGCTTGATCTCCAAATACACAGAAGTAGTACAATGTGTTTCTGCTTGTTACCCAGAATAAACCACCTTCCATACAGTCTGAATGTATCAAGAATGCTGTAAAATTTAAATTGGGCTATTTTAATTAACTATGTTTTTAAGAGTTTGTAGGCAATTTCAGAGCAGGGCTCTACCATATTAACCATTTCACAAGGAGGAAGCAGAATTTAAACAGAGGAAACAAACACAAACACGTTCTTTATTTGATGGCAATGAAATTCATTTGAAAAAAAAGGGATTGCAGTAAACTGATTTTTTTTTTTGCATGGCAGCTTCCTATCAACAATATTTAATGAAATAGTCAATTAATCAAGTTGACAAAAACCCAAGTAAATTATAATTCTTCGTAGACAATGTTACCTGAAATCACATTAACTCTATTTTTATCACATTTAGAGTTTGTGTAAGTCTAATAACTTTTTAGTTTACCTGCAGTAATGATGATTTCCTTAATGGTTTCTTATTTAACAGCACATAGGGAGAAGCAACTCCAGACTCCTGGAATCTGAAGGTAAGCACAGAAAAGAAGTTACTTGTCGTTAACTAAGAGGTTTTCTTGCCTGCCAGCTCAATTCAAAAAAATTACTACAAACAAGTATTTTTATTCTGGGTCTTTTCAGAGAAGTTCTGGTATTGGTTGTATTTTCAATACAATACAAGCAGATACATGGAAAAAGAAAGCATTATTAGATTTCACAGTGCACTTGGAGAAAACTTGACAGAAAAGTGAAAAGCAAAATTAGACAGAAGAGCAGCAAGTCTAATGGTTACTGAAGTGTTTCTTACACCTTTTAAATAACATAAATTACAAAAGAAGTTGAAAATCCCAA
This sequence comes from Sakesphorus luctuosus, assembly GCA_013396695.1. Classification (NCBI taxonomy): domain Eukaryota; kingdom Metazoa; phylum Chordata; class Aves; order Passeriformes; family Thamnophilidae; genus Sakesphorus; species Sakesphorus luctuosus. Next base: position 826,268 of record VWZD01010919.1, read on the forward strand.
ATATTTTCTAGCCTACTTATGTCCAAGCATCTTAGGTTTTTTCCCCAACAATTCATAAGCAAATAGAAGGAGAGTAATGGAAGGGGTAAAGGGGACAACAGAAAACACATAAACCCCTACTTGTCTCTTAGCTCATGTGAGCTTTCCTCAAGGACAATTCCATACCTTACTAAACCATGAGAGACATGTCCTGAGCACCTCTGAGCCCTGCCAGGGTCCTGAGCAGGCTGCAATGCCTGTGGAAGGTTTGGGAGTGAGACTCCATGGTTTCCTCTGCCTGGGAAGCCCCAAACATAGCCTATGGGGCTGGTACACATTTCTTACCTTACCTTCCTTCTGTAGGGTCCTCAAGGTATAAGCTTAGTAGCAGAGTGAAAACTCTCGTAGACAAGCAGGAGGGCCTAGTTTAAAAGGATGGTTCTGTGCAATACAAAGGAGTAGTTATTAGTAATACTAATACCTAGCAACTTATGCATCAATATTATGCTGGCTGCGAATAATAATTTTCAAATTAATCAGCGGATACTTCGTTCAGGATCAGCAATAAGAGCTCCACATCACATCACTCTCTTCTGATGCAGTGGGTGTGTAGGACAGCGTCTCTGGTGAAATACAGTGATGCTCACAGCTACCACAGTGTTCCCAAGTCTGGCAATCGATGAAAGGATCCTGTTGCTCTCATTTTCTATCACCTCTTTAATGTCTTTATTGATACAATACTTAAGGTTTGTCATTAGCTCATACATATTGCTATATTCTCTCTCTTTTGCAGTTTAAAGTACCATACAAACAATAAGAAACAAAATTTATTACTTTTCAAACTGGGCATGAATGTTTAAAGATTACTGCATAGTACGGTTTGTATAAATCTGATTACTGTCTGAGGGTGGTACTTCAGGTCATGTGAAAACTGCACATTTCTGTAAGGATTCTCACAATTCTGAATGGATTTTAAGTACAAACTTACTTACAATTGCTTATTTCAATGAAGACCAAGAATCAAAAAACGTAATTAGTGGAACGGCCACAGTAGGGGGCTGCACCAGCTCTCAGAACACCCCATTTCTCCAGCCCAAGCTGCAGTGTCCTCACCATGCTGCCTGCTCACCTCCTCCCACAGCGCCAGGCTTACACGCCCTCCCAGGCTCCAGATGAGCCTGTGTTTTCAGAGCCAAAAAGACACATAACATGGCTGCCCACCCTTGATGTAGCTGTACCACACCTTTCATCTTGTCCTTGTATTTGGTGCTTACCTGAAGTTTAGAGCTAAATTGTAGGTTAATGAAACTAGATGTGGGGGAAAAAGGAAAATTAAAAACTGCTGGATATGAAGTGTTTTGAAAATAAATGACTTGCTTACCCAGTCATATGTAAGAGTAACATTATCCACAGTTAATATGGCAAACCAAAGGCCACCCCAAGTAGTTTATGTGCATGTCACTGGCTGACAAGTACATCGAGTGACACTGTCTCAAATCAATGGCTGAATGCTGGATTTCACTTCTATATTGACTATTACATGATATAAATATAATTAATCTTATGTGTTCACTGATACATCCCTCTTCACTCAGAGAATTCCTTCTTCCTTTTACTTAGCCTGGACAAAGCTCTTTCATCTTGCTAAGACTTTAGAATTCTGGTTTTTACCAGAGGTGAAGGTACAGCTGGCAACCCTGAATCCCTGAGAGAACCTTGCACACACAGGTGCTCAAGTAAACCACATGTATTACAGCAGGGAACTCTAAACACCAATAATTCGATGAACACACTTAAGCAGGCTCTAAAAAATGAATCTGCTTTTTGTTTCCCAATACAAATCATGAAATCAAGGAGGAACACTTCCCCTAAAATCACCCCAAACGTATGTAACCTGCACATAAACCCCAAACTTATTTTGGTCTTCAAAGACAATCAAGGAACAAACAGTTCTGCTTAAACTTTCAATAAATTAATAACTGGCACAGAAGTTACTGATTGTCTACTTGTGTGAACATGTCTCCAATCTGACAGATCAAACTTGACTGTTCACCTTAAGTGAACCTCAAAATCAAACACCCCTGAACAGCACCTCTAATAAAGCAGTTGTGCACTCTGCTGATGCTCTTGCTGCTTTTGAATGGCTCCACAAAGACAACAGTAATGGAAAAAGCTTTCTACAGTTTTGTATTTGTCAAAATGAATGGCTAAATTGATGTCTTTTTATTGCCTGGCACCAAATATAATTTCCCAGTCCAGAATCATTACATACTCTTCAGTGATTGCTTTCACTAACAGTAATATTTTTCACAGAGCACTTCAACTAATACGATTTCCCTATTTCTCAGGACTACCCAGCATATATTCCCTGGTAGTGAAATGGCTGAGTCCATTCCTGGGTGAAGCAGCCTCACACAGATGATAACTGGGGGAGTTACTGTAGGAAAATCCCTGAAACCATCAACCCAGAGCACAACAGCAGGCAGAGGCAAACATCAAGTGATACTAGCAAGGGAAAAAAGTAGTAAACAGGAGGTGATACATTTTCTGCAGAAGATGATCTTTAATCGCTGTAACTGGTACGGAGCTCGCTCAGACCTGCTTGCACTGCACTGACACTGCTGGGCACTGCACTGCAGGAAACACAGTTCTGCCCTGCAAAGTGTGTATTATAGGGCAGCAAAGATAATATAAGGTCTCTGGAACCTAAGCTGTAAGAAAAGGTTAAGGGGGTTGAATTATTCTACCTAGACTACCTAGAAAATAACAGCCTAAATGACATTTTCACAGTTATGGGAAGGCTCTGATAACGTTCCTAGGGATACTTTGGTCACAGTGGCAAGATACTCACAAAAAGAGAAGTGTAAACATAAAAATGAGATTAAAGAAGAATGCAGAAAACAGAGCTATTTCACGAATAGATAATAAAAAAGGGAAGTGTTCACTTCCATTGAGATCAAGAAATAACTGTCATTGATCCGAAGTAGGTAGAGCTCTCATAGAGTAATTCTCAAGATGAACAGAATCTTATTGCACAGCAGTTAAAATGTTATTTTCCTCAGCTATTTTTTCTGAGAAAAATCAGCAATGGAAGAGACAAACAACCCAAAGAAATAATTAAATTACAAAAAACCCCAAAGAACTGGTGACATTTCTTCTTTCTGTCTGGAAGATCTCATATTGAAGAATGTTTCTGGATCTGAGTTTTCCTGGGCAGGCACAAAAAGCTGTATTTGTCACAGATGAGAAGCAGGTGGCTATAAACCAAGATTTTACTGCTTTGCATCCTGTCTGTGCACTCAGAGATGGGGAGGAGAAATTGTTGAAAGTTGCCACTTGGACAAAAAACCAAAGCCACTGGAGTGGGGATCTGCATCCTGGCAATCAGGTCACTGTTGAGGCTGATTTAGATAGGAATGTGCCTGCCATTGAAACAAAGCAGTTGTGCTTCTCCTGCCCAGGAGCTCATGTGGGGAGAGAAGGAGCTTTTCTGATCCCTAACCAAGGAGAAGTATGGGTAACCATCAATCCTGCCTGAAACAGGGGAGAAGCAAGATCATCCAGCACATTGCAGGAAAGAAAATGCTTCCCAAAGCTCTGGCAGAAATGCTGGACAAGCAGCTAAATTCCTTCTCAGAAATAGCTTTGGTGACAATGCAATACCTCCTGCCTCCCTTCAGCCCACCTCTTGCAATAAATGTCAGCCTGCAGGCGTATTGGGCATAATTAGCCTATGATAATAAATTACCCACATTTTCAGGAAAATATTAGAGACCATCATTATTTGGAATAGAGCTGCATTCAGCTGCACAACCCTACCTAATATGATGGATGGAGTAGTCATAGCACTGAATACATTTATCGAGAACGAAGTGATTATTTCAAAGATGAACATAGTCAGAAATAAGTGCATATGAATCATATACTACTGCACACTGGAGAGTATCAGAGTAGCAGGGGTTGTAGGTCAGCTGACCAGCCCATAACTTTTAGTTGGTAGATTATTTAACACATATACCCCAGGATTTTAAAGCTCAGTCTCAAAATCCCTCTGAATTTAAAAATTATTCCATGTTTTCTCTTTGAAGGAGGGGAAAAAAGATACAGGAAAGGTTTTTCTCCTATCTTAGAGACAATCTTTGCTTTTAGTTGACTCCAATGTCTGCCCACAGATGAAAGAATTTGCCCAAAATACCTCAGGTAAGCATATTGTTAAAATAATTTTGATAACACTTAGTTATTGTAAGAAAATGAAAGTAAAAAATTAAGGACTTCTTGTGAGAGCGCATTCTTTCCCAACTCACTACAGGACAAAACAGGAGTCATTACAATAGAAGAGTCTTATTAGCTCTGCAACAAAACAATTAATTCCTTTTTGGCACATTTTAATTCCAAACACTATTTCTTGGCTCTTTCACAATCATTTTAGCAAAGTGAAGAAAATCATCCAGGATCATGGACAAGGCTCACAACTCTGTTCTGCAAGTGTACCCTGGCCCTGGCAGCATCTTGTCTTTTTTCCCATGTGTTCTGATATTAAGTGGGGTCACTGTAGACATCAAGTTTGCATATCTGTGAATGAGGATAAGCTCTCTGCTCAAAGCCTTGGGTCCACAAAGGTCTCTCAACAAAGTTAGATGATTTAACAGGGTACAAGAAGATGCAGCTGTGTGTAGATTTGCCTTTCCATAAATATATGTATATGTAACATGAATATAAATTCTACACATTCCTCTAAATTATGAACAACCTGTTTTTATGCATTTGGAACAATGCATGGATGCTTCATGCAAAGGAACCCCACCTTGCAACTCAAGAGGAAATAAAGTTTGATGAATTTTCAGCCGTATTCCATGTTCCCATCACCATTGCTGCTGGAAGAGATGGCATTTTTCCTCCCCTCAGTCTGTCTCAATCACAAAAAATTTTTGCCCCAGAGGCCATGCCTACGTTTTTGCAACCAGAAGTGTTTTAGTCAACTTACAGGGAAGTTTGTTTACCAACTGTAGTAACTGTGCAACATCTCCAACTGTGAAAAACTAAGAAATGGACCACTTACTGTCAGACTAGTTAAAGTATCTGTTTGGATAAGAAAACCAAAAGCAAGTTTTTAAAAGCTGAAGTTATCGTCTGTTAGACATGTTTAAGATGAGTTACCACTACATATATGGCGGCTTTTTTTTTTTTTTAAGATTTGTGTTTCTTGATGGGTCATCATTTAAGGATATTTATTAAATCAGGCATCCATTTTAACATCTGAATGTCTTGCTCATTGTAAATCAAAGTTTTAAGCTAGTTTTTGGATATGATGCTACTCATATCCTAAAGCCGACTCATAATCTGTAAAAAAAAAATTATAATTGCATAAGACCTAATGTAAAGTAATATTTTCTATTTAAAATAAGTGGTATCTATATAAAATTAAGTCAAAGTTGGGGTTTTTTTTAGATTTTCCAAAAAGATCTCACTGTATTTTAAATCATGGAGATACTTAAAGGTAGGAAGCAATACTACCCCCAAATTGCAATTATCAAAAGTTTTAAGTATAGAATATTTGAAACATACAATCAAATTCTGTGAAGTTCGAACATTTTAAGATAATCTGAGTATTCATTTTCATGTATTCAATACATTTAGGAAGTACTGAGGTAGGTGAAGCTCTTTAATTATGGCTGCTGGAAACAGCATGCCAGTGAAAGCATAAAGCAGTGTCACATCAGGGTGTGGCACCCATGTGTTAAAAAAAATAAAAATTGAGTGAACAGAGAAGAGCCTTTCATGGCTCCGTCCACACTACAATAGCTGTGATGCTTGAAAGAAACAACTATGGCGCATCGAATTTTTCAGACTTTACAGAACAGTCTGTTACTTTTTCTTTGGTTGGAAAGTCTGTACGAAGAGCTGAGTAAGCCTTGTATGCCCTCCTGCACTGAGCTGTCTACACAAAGCCCTAATGCACTGCTTCAGGGTTAGTGCTCAACCCAGAAAGGGCACTGCCACAGCATCGCTGCTGTTAACAGGGAGAAAAATTCCCTCTCTCCTGTTTCTCATGCAAGAGCAGTGTCTCTTCAGCTCTCCTCTCTTTCACCAGATGATGACTAAGAACTTGTCAGGCAGAATAAACTTCAACGTGAATTAGAAACATTAGGAAAATATGATGTCTGTTTTGTTAGTGCTTTGGGTTCTCACCTGCATGTGATCATAAACGATTTCTTTACTCTTGTTAGGGAGGCATTGCACTCATAATTTGTCTGTTCACCCAAAGAAGGCAAGAAAGGCAACATCACACCTTTCCATAGTTAGACTTGTTTCTTCGTAATTCCCAGTCAATTGAGGAGAAAATGAATTCAAGATTAAGGGAATGATAAATGGCAGAACAGGATAGAGAAAAGGAATAGAATAGGAAAGAGAAAATAGGAAACTTTTTGTTTTCTCTTTTGTTCTTTTATATAGTTAATCATTCTTATCTGAAAAATTGGTATTTTCAGGTAGCTGTTTTTGCCCCAGCCTAGGTGAAAATTAATATTGAAACTTATTAGTCCTTCAGAAACAGGCTACTCCAGCATAGGTCCCCTACAAGGTCACAAGTCTTGCCAGCAAACCTGCTCCACTGTGGGCCTCTCCCTCTGCAGGTCCACAGGTCCTGCCAGGACCCTGCTCTGCATGGGCCTCTCATGGTCTCCTTTGGGAATCCACCTGTTCCAGGGGCTGCAGGTGGATCTCTGCTCCACTGCTGACCTGCATGGGCTTCAGGGGGACTGCCCACCTCACCATGGTCTTCACTGCAGGCTGCAGGGGAATCTCTGCTGTGGTGCCTCGAGTACTACCTTCCCCCCTATTTCTTTGCTGACCTGAGTGCCTGCAGAGCTGTTCCTTTCACATATTCTCACTCCTGTCTTCTTTGGCTGCAATTGCTTCTGTGTAATGACTGGTTTTGCTATCTTATATCTGTTATCCCAGACGTGATACTGCCATGGCGGATGGGCTTGGCCTTGACCAGCAGTGGTCCGTGTTGGCGTTAGCTCCATTGGAGGGAGGGGAAGCTTATGCAAGCTTCTCACAGAAGCCACCCCACATCCCCTTCACTACCAAAACCTTGCCACACAAACCCAATATAATTTCCTATATGTAGTTTACACATTCACAAAACAGACACACAACTTGCAAATTTTGATACTCAAATAATTTCATGACTAGAACTTGATGATTAGAAGAAAGAGGTTGCTAAATTAGTAACACCAACGAATATCCTCTATGTCAAGGCAGAATTAAGTCATCATATTTCCTTAAGTGTTAAAAACTCCTTCCTTTATAAAATTGAACTGGAATATGGAATAGAGATGTACTAATCATCTGCTTTGCTTTTCTGATAGGAGTTTGACTCAAATCCCAAACCTCTTGTCTGAAGGTATAAGACAAATCAGAGACTTTCTCAAATTAATTTGCTAAAAGAACAGGTAATCATGAAAATTATCGCAACATTTGATGACAGGTAAGCCTGTGGTCATGCACACCCAGTCACCCACACATACTGTCACTGAAAACAAAGGATGCATATCAGAACTGAATTGCTAGGAAACCACTGCAAAAGAGCTATTCATATATACACAGGTTAAGTAATTAGTAAATAAGCAGCAGCTCATAAGAAGCTGCTGCATCCTCAGCAAACTTACAATGCCACCAGAGTCAGCAGGTCAAAATCATAATTTTTTTCATTGTCATTCTGCAGTTATGTTGCAATTATTCAATGTAATGCACTAAATACAGGGTCAGGCTTTTTCCACAAAAGGCAATGTCAAAACTCCAATTGACTTCAATGGGAACAGAAAAGAGCATTAAGTGGGTAGGCAGATTTTCCTTCATCTCCACTAAGACACACAATTACTTAATATGTTCTTGATAATCTTTCTCTAAAGCTGTTAGTACTCCACAAGATTTGTTCTCCAAAATATTTGTCTAATCTTTGGCCATTAATTAATTAGAGATTACTAAATATACAGTAAAATTTTCAATTGACTGGTTTTTTGAGGGTGTCCTATTTCTTTGTGGTTTTAGACTCCCTTCTTATTGCTGGACCTCCAGGAGGTGTGTTTTGGATGGTCTCTCCTTTTCTTCCTCATCCTCTTAACACTCAGAAGGCTGCTGGAAGTCACATTCACTCTAGCCAAACTGCTCACTCAGAGACCTATTGCTTTGGGATAGCCACCATTAAAAGAAAAAAAAAAAGCTTTACAGAAGATTATATAGAACTGAGCTTCATCTCTGTCCATGGAGTTGATGTTCTAGATCTCATAGAGATAAGGATGACTCATTAGGTGTAATCTTATTTTAAACAGATCTACACATAGATTTTTTTTTTGTAACAATTTTTGTTATTCATGAACATTTGTAAACTATGTTTTTTGATTTTTATAAATCTATGCTGTTTGATGCACTTTACCTTACGCGTGACTCAGGAAAATTGAACAGCAAGGCAGCCTTCATCCAAAGGCCTGCCAAAACCTCATCCTTTTCCCCTTATTTTGCCTTCCACATCACCACAGCATCCTTGCCAATGTCCAGCAAGCTGCAGAGCAAATATTCATCTGAACTGTACAGCCAAGGTGGAAAGTTGACATCACAAAGCAGGAGAAGGAAAAGTTTCTTCCAGAGATTCTGATGACTCTAAACAATCTCTAGCCAGCACTAAGGTACCAGCATATGCCTTCAAACCTGAAAGTCAGAGGAGAAAGTATCTATCACACTTGTATGCACACCCACACTAATCCTAATATGTTTGCCAGGTATCTACGTTTTGCAATGAGGTTGCAGATACCTGTTTTACAGTGAGACATTCTATATGGCAATAAACATTCTATATATTTATTTTGGCTGAGGGCCTTTGACCATTTCCACTGAACAACCCTTACCTGGCATGAAAGCCACCATAAGTGACAACAACTATTTTACATGTCTTCTCACAACTATTTATTACTGCCACACAAATATTAGGTGTGTCAATAGAGAGTTTCTCCATGGAATTAACATTTAAAAATTTTTCCCTCCAAAATAAGTTTTTCTGAAAATAAAGTATTTCTATAAGCTATTGCTTTTCTATAGCAGATAAATTTCTTTTGGAGTAACTTCTCTAATACATTTTGATTTTCAGCCTCTATAGCATCACAAAACTATGAATTCCAGACAAAGGATACCTTCATGTGTGTCCTGTTTCATTTCACTTTTTCCCAAGGCATCTTCAAATCATCACTGGATCAGAAACAGTTAAAAATATCAGGGGTTTGGCTAATACAGTGTTGCAACAATTGCTATAGCAATAATAGCAGTTTGGCATGTTTCTAAAGGCCAGCCTTGTGTAATAAATATATACTATTTTATCTTTGTGTCTTCTATATGAACACATTCATATCACAAAAGGGATTTTAAAAAAAGGTAACGTATTTCACGATTTTAATCAATCCTGGTCTATTTCTTGCTAATCCAAGATTTTAGTACATTCAAAAATGCAAGTATATTTTTGAGAGCTCACATAGGAGTGCTTCTTTTATTGAACTTGCCTAATTCTTACTCAGTTCCTTATTTAATACTGGGAACAGCAAGTTTCATTTTCCATGACCACTTCTACCATAGAACTCTTTCCATATTCTTTCTCCAAAGGAAGTGCAAGAGAGAAAATCAGGATCAAGGGTAACTCATGGTTAAACACAGCTGTAGCTGCCACATTTTATTACATTATTTACCCATTATATAGAATTAATATCCTAATATCAACACTCTAATAGAAAAGGTGTAACATGCAGTTACATTCAATCCTTCAGACTGGAAAATTCAAGCAAGTTTTATTCACCATTTCGAAACACCTTGTCAATCACATTAGTACATCATCAAAAATTGTCAGTCCTAACACTCCATTTGTTCTGGTTTTCTATAAGAACCAAGTAAAGCATGCCTCAGATAGGCCTGCCTCAAGAAAGTGCACTGCTGTCATGTTTGTCGTGTGCTCAGAGATGAGGATACACCCTAAACCTCTACAGTCTGCAAACATACCCAAATTCAAAGGAAAACTTCCTTTTAGTTTAAGCTCACAGAGATTTAGTGCAGCAGTGAAGCCTATCCCATCCCCAGCCTTGGCTCACCCCTTCCATTCTGACTGGTACTGCCATTTCTGCAGAAGCGTTTCAGGATCGGTTCCTGGGTCAGCGTCTGGTCCTTACCAAGTGCCCAAAGCTGGTGAAATGCTTTGGAAATGACTCGCTAACAAATGGTCAAAATAAATTTTCAAAAACCCATGGGAAAAATTTAAGGTAGTGGTAAGTAACAACATCAGTTAAAAAAAAAAATTCAAAGCATGAATATACCAAAATGCTTGCCTTATCCCCAAAAATGGGTCCCATTCTCAAAGTTTGCATTCCTGTGACAAATGCATAAACAAAGCCTCACTTGCTGTTGCTAACCATGGTGTTCAAGGAACGTGTCTCCTGCTTCTATTTTACAGCATTTCTAGCCCAGCCTTTTTTATCTAGGGAGATAGTCTAATATGTAAATGTCCTTCCACAGTCTCTTCAAAATAAAAAGGAGGTCCTGGGAATTGAAATTTTATTTATATTTATCATAACTTGATAAGAGTAGACTGTGTTTATTTAAATACCCTACCATTATTTCTTCTTAACAACAGGCAGCTCTGAAGTGCAGTTATAAGTCTGTTTACACCACACAGATATCAAATTGACTTGCTAATGGTAACTTTTATTCGGTATCCATGGGTTACTGTGTCATGTGATTTGACATCAAGTACAGACAGTGCTGATTAGTAGCATCCAGTTCTGTCCATCTCTGTGCATCACTGAACCATCTGGTCATTTATTCACTAATAAGCCCCTAATGGCCCAAATATTCACCGGCCTGTCATTGTGACATGGCATAAAATGCCTACATCTTTCAACTTGCTTTGACATGTTGCTTGTTTCACATCAAAACCCGTCATTTACAGGAAAAGAGCTCAGAGGGGTAAAAACTTGACCTAATCTGCAGTGTTAACACAAAGACAGAGGCTTTGTTATCTAGTAGCCTGACTGAAAGCATGTAAATGGGCATGAATTCATTTTGTACATTTTTCCATGCTCATTTTACAACATTCTTTAAGTTTGGTATCATTCCTAATGTTGGTTTTTATGTGGGTTTTGCTGTGAAATCTCTTTTCTTTATCTGTTAATATCCTTAGGAGTGCTTTAAAGGGAGCTGGATTCCCAGAGACATTTGTCAGTTTTCTATATGGAAAATGTGTATCAATGGGAATATTATGGGCAGCAACAGAAGTTTTCTAAACCTTTTTATTAAAAATTAGTATGATTTATAATTTTACTTTGTATTTCTTTTATCTTTGCCTGAATAGCAATAGGCAGTGTAGTAGTTTCTGCCCTAAAGGATGGGAGATCCAGTAAATATTTCCAGTTTAGTATGTTAGATTTTGCAGAATCTTTGTAGATGAGAAAAATCTTACAATATATAATCACACAGCACATTATTACTTAACAGTCACAAACACTTAGTAACTGGAAAATCTCCCTCCTCAGTCACATCACACAAAATTGCTAGAGAAGGAGGTCACAATCAATGCTTTATTTTTTTTTAATCTTACTGGATATAGTCACAGTTAAAATAGTTTTTAAAAAGCAAACACCCATTAAACTAATTGCTGTTGAAATCTTGGTTAATACATCATTAAAATGTGATTAAAGCATGATGTAATTGATTGTAACTGGAACACTTAGGGTGGTTTTATTGCTCTGCAGTCATTGGTGTGATGGGACACATAATTCACCCAGTATGTTAGCTTCACTTGTGTGTGTGCCCCTATTGGCACACTAAGTCCTTGAAGCAAGCATACTCTGCTCCACAAAAACTTCCATTGTGTTGGCTTCTGGCTGTTATACTGGTTGTAAAGTGATAAGTAAAATAAAAATAACAAAAGTATTTTAACATGATAGAGATTTGCTGCCTTTTTTTTAATAAATGCAGCATTTTAAATAGGCTTTTCTTTTTTCTTTTTTTTTTTTTTTGTAGGCTGACATTATGTGTATGTTGCCGGTGGTAGTTCCTGTTAACGACATGAACATCACCCAGGATAAATCCTCTGACTGTGCCTGCTAGTAAATTTTATCAGAGAATTCAGGTCAGCTAATGAATCAATTTGAATGTTGGCATCTTCATGCTGAGATTCAATCAAATCTAAATTTCTTCTAATATTAGTCTACAATACTTACAGTCAAATCCATGAGCCAGTCTTAGGATATATACACAAAATTTAGTATATGCATTCAAATATTTCTATTTTTTGATTATTCACTTTACCAATCCTTGCTGCACAATGTTATCCTCAAGGGCATCAAGAAACACATTCAGTCTTGTCTTATAAGCTTGAGAATACCTTTTTTACTTACTCTGAGCTCTCAGACTTGGTAAGGGTTTGAAAACAGTCGTGTTTTGTGAAAAATATTGAGCTTTTGCATCTAATCTCTATTCAACATTAAAACAAAACCCAAAGCAGAATCAAGTTAAGCAAGATATGAATTGATGTCTTTCTGATCCACTAAATGGGCATCTTATTCCTAATGTTAGTTCCTCTTCCTCTAAAAAAAAATTCCATCTAACATATGCAAAATCTTTTTGACACCATTTAATCAAAGTGAAAGTTTTCTATTAAAAAGAAATGTTTTGATGACCTGTCATATTCTGATAGAAAAATCAGTTTTGTCAACAACACAAATGCTGATCAATTCAGGATGTACTTCCATTTGTGCAAATATCACTTAATACCAAAACATTAAGTGTAGGTTCTCAGGCCCTTGTAGGATTTCTTTCTTGGTTCTAACAGTTTTTACATGCTGAGCATTCTTGAATCAGTACTTACAATGTTATGTAATGTTAAATATAGCTATTGAGTAGAAGTGGCATCTGGAGACTGGTTCTTTTGCATCTTCTGTTTTTCCAATTTTGAAAGTAAAGTCATGCTAGCTGACAATTATCATTTTAGCTATTTCAGTCATATTGACACTTTTGAAAAACTTAGAGAATTTTGAAATTTTTTTCAGATACTAAACTTTTAAAATTTAGTTTTTATTTTTATTATTTTAAATTTATTTGATATAAAAGTGATTACTTGAAATAAACCAGAAAGAATAATAGATATCTTTTTTAATCAAATACATTCATGAAATAAATAGGTTTAATAATGAAAAAAATTTATAATGTTGAGTAAGAGAATTAATTGTAGCCACTTCGTGATTCTGATGTCTCTTAGGGAAGGTGTTCTGTTTGTTTAATGGGCAGTATCTCAGAAAAATCTCAGTTCTGCTCAGCTCCTAATAAGCCTGGGCTCCCCACCAGCTCTCATGGAATAGTGCTGGTGAAATGGGAAATGGAAAGAAGTGTTTACTTCTGTGATTTAGGGGGCAAACTTCCTCAGCAGAGTTACACAGAGTTACACAGGTCTGGAATAATGTTTCTTTTTTCAGGATGATACAGCACAGAATATCTTAAATGCAGCTTGAACATTCTGTTTTATCAACTATTGCTCATTACAAGATTTGCAAAAACTTTGATGTTGTCAGTAGTAGGAACGCAGATACAAATGAAACCTTTTCTAAACTAAAAAGGTATAATTCACTTCAACAAGTGTAGATATGTCATGCAGTGACAGTCATTAGGTATTGGGTGGGAATATCTGCAATCATTAGCTGGCTGCATTTTGAATACAGCACACTTACAGAAAATTCTGTCCTGTTTCCACTGTATGAATGCAATATCATATTTCTCACATGCACACTTAATAGCAGAAAAACAGTTGTGCTCATACTGTTAATGTATAGGTCTTTCAATTATCAGGCCATAACTTCAGCTACATTGCTTTGAATCAGAATAGCAAAAGACAGCACCATTTATTTTTTTAGAAAAACAAAACAGAAGATATAAACCTGTTGCTTGGCAGCTTCTAAAACTCAAAAAACCTGTCCTTTTTCAGGTAAAAGGCATTTTTAAGGGCTTATCTTCTACCTTCTACCAGATAAAAGTGATTGCATCCTCAAAGTGGCCATTCAAGAATCCAGTTAATAACTATTTTTAAAAAATCTTATTATTACCTTCTGCAATGTAAGATCACATTTACATAGCACTATTTAACCAAAAATAATACAATATCAAAAACAGGAATAAAAGCTATTAATACATTTAGACCAGGTGAAAAAAATTCACACTTGCACATATGAGAAAGGAGATAAAAAATGCTGCAAACTCCATCAGTAGAGTAGCACGGCTGTCCTGGGTATATTGCTGCTATTGACAGGGTAACTTAGGCCATCTTCCCTAGACCTCTTTTTCAGTGTGTTTGATTCATTGCTCGCTCTTCACAATAAATAATAGCATCTTAACACTGGTAACATGACAAACTGTCTCTGTACAGCAAGCAGAGATGTTTCATTTTTAATACATTTTTAATTCACTGTAATAATAAGGAAATAGCTCCTGGCCACTGATGAAAAAATCTGCCACCAAGCTTATACACACTGAAATAGCAGCATATTGCTACTGTTCACTTAGATGGAAATTACTGTGGTAACAGCACATTTTAATACTGAAAGCCAAAAATGTAAAATCTATTAAAGCAGCTTCTTGAGCATTTTTCTTGAAAATTTCCATTTCACATATA